>CM057845.1:270784183-270805682 GCA_030068395.1 Apalone spinifera
GCTGGTGGCACACGTTTTTACCCTGATGCACAAGCTGGTCCCACATGCAGTTCCGCCTCTTGGTGTCATCCCGGACCACGCTCCTCCTCTCTCCCTCCCCCCTGTTCCATGGACAAACAGGCAAGGGAAGTGTCCATCCACACTGAGATCCCATGGGCAGGAGAGGGGCCTGGAGTAGCCTGGCCTTCAATGGGGCTCCCCCACACACCTGTGCCTGGCAGTGCTGTCCGTGGGAGCAGGTGGTGTCTCGTGCATGTAGGCATGCCTGTGTGCTGTGTGCAACACTCCCCCTCAGTCTGTGTGGAGTCGTGCGTGCACCCTCGTGCCCAGCCTGCTTCCAGCATTGGTGGGTGGTGGGAGGGCATCCCCCCCAGGAGTCAGACTTGTGTGTGGCCTCTCCTGAGCAGGAGCCTGGGGGTGCTCCAGGCTGCCTCCTGAGGCCGCGTGGTGCAGACTGGTGCTTCCACGTGCACGGAGTGCAGCGTGATGTCCAGACTGAGCAGGCCGAGTGAGGATCGCACCCCATCCCCTCTGCGCTCGCCTCTTCCGCCCTGTGTGTGAGAGAAACTGAGAGCACTCACCTGTTGATACCTTCCCGCCCTCAGAGAATGCCTGGGAGATGTCCAGGTCCTGGGGTACCGGTCTGAGTGTCAAAGTGATGGTGGTGGCCGTCTCCTCCCCCTCCTGCAGCTCGTCCTCCTCCTGCTCCTGGCCAGGGAGACAACGGGCATCTCTAGCCCTGAGTCCACAATCACGGGTGAGGAAGGGGCTGCATCACCCCCCAGGATTTGATAGAGCTCCTGGTAGTAGCGGCAGGAGTGGGGTCCTGCCCCGGAGCAAGAGCTAAGCTTCCTGGCCCTGGCGTAGCCTTGACAGAGCTCTTTGACCTTGCTTCTAACTTGGTCCAAGGCCTGGTGATGGTGTCCCCTCACAGCCAGAGCCTCGACCATCCAGCCGTAAATGTCCATGTTTTGTCGCTGGGAGTGGAGATCTGCAGGGTGTCCTCCTCCCCCCACAGCTCCAGGACGGATAGGATCTCTGCCCCGGACCAAGATGGCGCTTGCTGTTTGCTGCCCTTGGCTGGGTCCTGGGAGCCCTGGTGGTGCTCCCTCTGAGGGCCAGGGAGATCTCGGGGAGCTTGTGGCTGGGCCATAGCTCACAATGTGGATTGCAGTGAGAACCGCGTGGTGAGGTGCAGCTCCCAGGGCCGGTTTCCTGCCACAAGGCTTGTCCCAGATGCCTGCAGCTTTAAGAGCTGGCAGGAGACAGGAACTATAGAGTTGTGATTAGTCTGGATGGAATGGTCACCAGGGCTTTTTCCTGGAGGCCTCTTCTTTTGAAAGAACTCCCTCTTCTGCATCCACACATGCCTTTTTCCAAAAAAGCTTTTTTGGAAAAAGGCTTCTTCCTCGTAGAATGAGGTTTACCACCGTCAGAAAAAACCCTCTGTTCTTTCAACTTTCTGTTGAAAGAACTCAATAGCAGCATGGACGCAAGTATTGTTTTTCCAGAAAAAACGGCCATTTTTCCAGAAAAACGCTGCAGTGTAGACACACCCATAAGGATGATTGATATAACGGGGCATGGTGACACTTCCGGGAGGTACACAGGGTTGTGAGATGTATTAGAAAATTAATTTTAGTACAGATACATAACTCCTTCAATATTATCCATACATACTTTTTACAATGAATATAATGACCAGTGGGGGCTACTGGCTCTCCGTAGAGGCCTCACATGCCACCCTTTGGTGAACTATTATGCAAGCTACATGACTCAGGGAATCCCTGTAAAACTGTAGGTACCCCTTGTGTGCTCTCTTTCCCTAGTTTGTGTTTTAAATTCTGTACGTTACTTTGGTTTCTATCTATCTGGTATCTGAGCACTGTTATTTAAACCAGGCCAGCATATTCCATGTAACAAGGTAGGTTCACATTTTCCCTATCCTAGGAAGTGGGGACAGTGATTCTGAAAAAGATTTGGGGGTCATAGTAGATAATCAGCTGAACATGAGCACCCAGTGGGTACATCTACACAGCAGGGCTAAACTTGAAATAAGCTACGCAACTTGAGCTACTCTAATTGTGTAGCTTAAGTCGAAATAGCTTATTTCAAATTTGAGCCCATCTACACAGCACTTATTTTGAAATAGAGCACTCTTCCTCTGACTTCCCTTACCCCTCATACAAAGAAGTATACAGAAGTTGGAGTAGGAAGCTCGTTATTTCAAATTTATTTCAAAATAACGGGCTTGCTGTGTAGACGTGCAATACGTGACTTCGGAATAATGTCCGTTATTCCAAAATAATGCTGCTGTGTAGACATACCCAGTGTGACACTGACCAAAAGAATTAATGTGGTCCTGGGATGTATAAACAGGGGAATCTTGAGTAGGAGTAGAGAAGTTACTTTACTTCTGTATTTGGCGCTAGTGTGACCGCTGCTAGAACGCTGTATACAGTTCTGGTGTCCACAATTCAAGAAGCATGTTGCTACATTTGTAGTGGGTTCAGAAAAGACCCACAAGAATGATTAAATCTTAGAAAGAATGCTTTTGAGTAACACACTCAAGAGCTCAGTATGTTGAGTTTAACTAAAGGAAGGCAAATGGGTGATTTGATTACAGCCTGTAAGTATCGACATGGTGAATAAATATATAAGCAGGGACTCTTCAATCTATCAGAGACAGATATAAGATGATCCTATGGTTGAAAGCTGAAGCTAGACAAATTCAGCTTGGACATAAGGTATAGACTGTTAGTAGTGAGAGTAATTAACTATGGAACAATGTATCAAGAGTTGTGGTGGATATCTTATCACTACAATTTTTAAATCAAGATTGGATGTTTTTTTCTAAAAGATATGCTCTATGCATTATTTTGACAACATTAAATGGCCTGGGCTGAGATCAGTTTAGACAATGACAGTGATGCCTTCTGGCACCGGAATCTATGTATCTAAAAGCAGAGTCCAGAGACCTACCATTAAATATACTTGACATGCTGGTTACATGGATACAGTATACTGGAAATTGCATTTCAGATTATTTCAATTAATACTAAAATTTCCCTATATAAAAATACTCTATTGTCTGAGGCCTACAATTCCTTTATTTTTATTCTTATAGTAACAGACAATTGCAGCAGTGTTATACATAGTAGTTATAAAGTCTTAGAGGGGTAGCTGTGTTACTCTGTAACTTTAAAAAAGCAATGAGTAGTCCTGTGGCACCTTAGGCCATGTATACACTAGGAAACTATTTTGAAATTAGTAAATTTGACATAACTCCTGATTTAACAAATTCTAACTAGTGTGTCCATATGGGGGGGGAGCCTCAAAATTACGCCAAGGCAGGCTCCGTTAATGTGGATGAGCTACCTTGGACTTAGAGCCCCAGGAAGCACTGGGGAGTCATTATTTTGAAATAGCAGCATTGGAGTGTCCACACTACCATTATTTTGAAATAGCTATTTCAGAATTACTGTTACTGCTGATGAAAAGCAGAAGTACAGATTTCTAAAACTGTGGCCTGTTATTTTGATATAGGCTTGATATTTTGTTATAGGCTTGTTAGTGTGAATGCTTCACTTATAAATTTGACCTTGGTGGGGGGAGGGGTCATTTCAAAATAAAGTCCTAGTGTAGACTTGGGCTTAGCGACTAACAAAAATATGAGCTTTTGTGGGTAAAACTTACTTAATCGGTTCATTTACCGCCCACAGAAGCTCATATTTTTTATCCTGTGGCTTCTAAAGTGCCACAGGACTACTTGTTTTATAGTAGTTATAGTTCTCCTCACAGCTCTATTATAAGCCATTGTTTTTCAAGGGCTTAATGCTAAGTGATGAAAATTCCTTACAGGTTAATACTGGATACACTCTCTTCTTCTAAGTTCTATTCAGCCACTTAAAATGCAGCGTGAGAAAATGAAACAGAAAATAATAGTATGAAAGGCTATTCAAATAAGGACATGGACCCAGGTATTTAAGTTCCTAACTTCCTTGGTGCCTAGTCTGACTCATGAGGACTTCCATGAAAACTGAAGGTATGATTTTAGTCCCAACACTTTTGTGAAGCAGGAGAAAAACTCCAGTAAGCCAATGGGATTACAATATATAAACCAGTGAAAGAGAGAGTAGAATCAGGACTACCGAGGTTACAAATATAAGGGCGGCAGGGTCAGGCCCACGCTACTATAATCAAGTTATATATACACAACCACATAAAATGGTTTCAGCCTTTTGGGAACTTATATCTCAAAACCAGCTTCATTTTGGTGGAATCAGAGGCAACAGATAGAGATTGGTGATGAGTAGTTGTTTACCCATGTACAGAAAATTAAATTTAGTGACTGTTTGCATGTCAATCACCTGACAGTGCAGATTTTCAGTAGTGTGGTGTTACAGGAGAAGTAAAGAAGGAAAAGATTTCCACATCCTCCCTCTAACCTCAACTGCAACTACTGGCTTGAGTCATTGTGTTGCCTACAGTGGATGCATGTTTTCTATTCATCCTTTTTCACTGTGCCTTCCCCTGAAAGGTTTTTCTGTCAGGGTAGGTCTACGCTGCAGTGCTATTTCGGGATACTTCCTGAAATAGCTATTCCACATCTTGACAGTGTGCCCATTATTTCGAAATGCTTTAGAAATAATAGGCTTGCTATTCCGACATCCCTGTAAATCTTGTTTCATGAGAATTAAGGAATGTTTCAGAATAGCAGTTTATTTCAAAAAATCTGGCTGCGCAATTTGCATAACTTATTTCGAGGTATGGGTGCAGTGCACACACTCCCTCAGGTAAGTGTGTCAAGTAGGATTTAAAATAGAAATAGGGCTTTGAACTTTGATAGTTCCTTGTAACAGCAACAAGCAGAACCAAACCTGGGACCTTTAGAGGTTAGTGCATGAGCCTCGGCCACTTTAGCTAAAAGCTAGCTGGTACTCAGCTAAGGCTCTAGAGCAGGGGCAGGAAACCTAAGGCCTGAGGGCCAGATGCGGCTCCCAGCCATTCTTCCATCAGGCTGAAGCACACAAAATCTACTAGCCAGGGCCCCTTTGAACTCTAGTGTGCAAGGGGAATGTGGGGAGTGTCTATCTCCAAGCCTTTACCTCCTTCCTGCTGAGTGACTCTTTAACTTGTGTTAGGAAAAATGATCCCTGGATTCTTTATATTCTTTAGGTTGATTGCAAGGCTCAGCTTATAAATCTTTAACTACACCACATGAAGAAGGTAAAGTGCCTCTCAATACTGTTTATGTTATCACATTAATACAACGCTTCAGATATTAATTAGATTTTGAGGGGCTTAGGGAACAACAGTTATAAGCAGCAGCTACTTTATTCCAAGTAAAGGATGAATTTAAAAAGAAAGGGCATACATTGGAACCAAGGATAAAAGACAGACGTGATTTGTAATAGAGGTCTCCTTCCCCGGAATATGCTACATAAAGGTTCATCTGACATCCAACATGTGTAATGTGGCTCTTGAGAATCCTTAGGTGGTTTGGGGTAAAAGGAAGGCAAGTATGCTTTGGTTAATATGGAAGGATGTATCCATTTGGGGCAAGAATATTATGTGAGGTCATAACATGATTTTGTCTTTGGTGAACACTGTGTAAGAAGTTTCAGCGATTAGCATGCTTATTTTGTTGACGCATCTAGCGTACATGATCACCAACAGGAATGCAACCTTCACTGATGAGTAAAAGAGAGCAGGTCACTAGAGGTTCAAAAAATGGTCTTGTAAAACATTTAAAAATATGATTCCCATCCCATGATGGAGTAGATTGATGGACTTCTGGCTACATGTTCTGTACATCAGTAAGAAAGCATTGTGTGATTGGGTTAGAGAATGCTGAAACTTCTTTTATTTGGTCATGGAGGGCTGTAATGGCAGCCAGGTGTACTTTGATTGAATTTATGGTTAATCCCAATTCTTTGAGTTCTGATAAGTAGTCTAAGATCATAGGCAAAGGTGCCCTGGTCGAGTCCAATTGTTTTTGTTGGCACCTGAGGGAGAATCTCTTCCACTTCTGATGGTTAGTATTCCTACTAGTGAGGCGATGGCTATTATTGCACATTTTATTATTGCACAGGAACCATACTTTGAGATGGAACTTCTTTAGATTTGGATGGAATGTCAAGTCCTTGTTCTGAGCCAGGAGATCCACCCGTCCAGGCAGCATTTGCAGGGCATAGACTGCTAGATATGACAGGTAAGGGAACCGAGTCTGTCTGGCCCATGTGGAGGCAAGGAGAATGAGATATGCTCTGTTGAGTCCTATCTTGTGGATGACTTGTGAGATCTGTGGTATCAGCAGGAAGCTGTATATGAGCAATGTGTTCCACAGGATGAGGGAAGCATCCCCTAATGATCCCCAGTGCTAGTGTTATACTTGAAAGAATTTCACAGGATCTTTTCAGGGGGATAAGGCAAAACATTATTGATAATGTAACATTATTCTGTTATATGTATATTCACACATACTGCCCCCCCCCCACCATCTTGTTGTTGCTTAAAATGATCAATTTGTTGCTCACATTAACTCACTGGCCAGGTGAGTTAAATGCAAGGAGGAGGAGTGGGGGCTTTTCTGGGTCTGGACCAACGCTCCAATCTTGACATGATGAAGCCCAGAGATTCATGCAAGACACCCCATCTTTTATGGGACTTTTCTTCCATTCAGGTCTATACGTTTTACTTTGTCAGCTCTTAATTAGTCACCATCAATTCTGCTTAACATCTATTTATCTGGAAGTTGTTTTTCATTGTCATCTAACATCAGTATGTTAGTGCCTCCTTCTCCGTGTTATTCCAAGGCTGTCTTATCTGTAAAAAGGTTCTATATGTCCTGTACCAGTCTACCCTATCTTGGGCCCAATTAATGGTACCTCGGTGCCCCTGAGTCTTCCGGCTGCTTCTCCCCCTTCTTTAGCCAGCTGGTCTTTGAAACTGCTGAGCTTTCAAGTTGTTATCTTTCTTTAAACACTCACTTTCCAAACTCATTCCAACTCTCCAAGAACTACAAAATTGTTTAACGTGGGATAGAATTGTACACAAAAGATATCAATTTACTTCTAATACAAAGCTCCTATTAGTACAAACTCTTAATCATTCACCATATTTTCTTTATAACACAATCTGTAATCTAATTAGTCCTAAGAGCAACAGTGTGATCATGCTGAATCACAAGAATCCTTCTAATCTGTTTCTGCTTTGACACCAGATACAGACACAAGCAATCTGCCTGATGCATCTTTACCAAGGACCTAGAAGACTGCTCCTCCCTGTTAACAGAGAAGGGTAGCCGATAGAGTTATAGTTGCTTAACATTTATTCTCACACTACCTATTAAGAACATTACATAAAACATTATAAAACTCTTGTCTACACTTGGCTGATGCATAAAGGTCGATTACTGGGTAACCCCATTCACAGACTAACCCTCTGAGAACACGGTTATGTATTTCCTTCGCATGTGCTTCTGAGAAGTGCCTGATAAGCTTGTCTGCTGTAGTATTTTTGGTCTTCCACTAGGTATGACTTTGTGATGTTTATATTGTTGCAGGTGCACCAATTCCAGAAGTTCATGGCTTCTATACATAAGGAGAAAGATGAGGCTCCACCTTGATAATTGATATAAAACATGCATGTCACACATCATCCATGAGAATATACATTGATTTTTTGTATGGGGGGGGGGAGGGATAGACAGTGATGGCACGCAATGTGTACCACACAGAGTTCTAGGAGGCTGATATGAACTTAGGCTTCTGATGTGGATCACTTCCCCATATGCTGTGGTGACTCAGGTGGGCACCCCAGTCTATTGAGGCTGCATCTATTGTGATACTTTTTCAATGAGACCCACCATTGTTAACTAATCCCTGAGGAAACATTTTCTAGTTTTATCCACCAATGTAGTGAGAAGATGACTGTTGATGATAGTGTCACTTCTGCTGAGAGTATGCTTTCTGGATGCATAGACTGTGATCAATTAACTCTGCAGAGAACACATATGGAGCATGGCATACTTCACTGCGCAAAAGTCATAGTTGCCAGATGTCCAAGAATCTGAAGATGGGTTCTTGCTGAAGTTTGTGGGCTAATGGTGAGCATGGAAATGAGATTGGTCAATGTAATTAACTTGTAGTATGGTAATATTGCTTTGGCTTGTACAAGTCGAGGTAAGCTCCAATTAGCTCTAAATGCTGAGTTGGTTCTAGGGTAGATTTCTGTTCGTTTATCTGTAGATCTAATTGGCAGTACAAGTTTTTTGTGATTTTTCCCATTTATGCTGTTTACTCTCAATTGGTACCTTTGAGTAGGCAGTTATCTAAATAAGGAAAGATTATGCCTCCTTTACATTGCAACTATGCTGCTACTATGATGAGTGTTTTTGAGAAAACTTGGGGAGCAGTGGATAGACCAAAAGGCAGAACATGATAATGGTCGGGGCCTACTTTAAACCTCAGGAATTATCTGTGGGCTGGGTGTGCAGTAATATGAAAATATGCATCTTGCAGGTCGAGAACTGAAAACCAGTCCCCATCGAGCACTAGGATGATTGTGACCAAAGTGACCATTTTGAACCTGTGGTTGCATACAAACTTGTGGAGTTTTTGGAGACTGGTCTCGCTTCCCCACTTTTCTTCTCCATTGGGAAATAGTTGGAGTAAAAACCCCTCCCTTGATACTGATTTGGAACCGTTTCTTCAGTACCCAGCAACAGGAGATTCTACAACAGGAAGTGGACTAAGTACTTGAGAGAGGGCTCCCTGAAAAGGGACGGGAAAAGGGGGATGGATATGAAAGGGATGGTGTAGTCAGATTTTATTTTCCCCATCTCTCACTGGTCTCTTGTTATAGCAGATCAGACATGATAAAATGAGCACAAGTGATGATCAAAAGTACGGGCAGGGGGTCCATTAGCACCATAATTGGGGGAGGTCATGCAGATCCTCAATCAACACTTCAGAATTCTGGGTTGGATATAGATGGACAGGTAGACGAGGCCTGGTTCTGTTTTGATCAAAGTGTTGGTGGCAGTGGTAGTGGAATGAGGTGGTGTTCTGTGACCTCTAGCATGGTATTTAATGCGTTTGTTAGGCGGGGGGTATGTGCACAGTGTGTACATACAACAACATGGCACGAGAGTCCTTCATGGTACATTGTCTGTATTAGCTGAGAAAAGCTTGTTCCTGTCAAGGGGAAGGTCCTCCACTTTTGGCTGCAATTCTTTTGGGGTCCTCAAAGCTTGCAGGACAGGATGTCCTTCTCAGGACTACTGCTGTTGCCATTGCTTGGGCAGCTGTTCCTGCAACATCCACTGTGGCTTGTAGCGCTGTGTGGGCTATTTATTATCTGTCCCTAACTGATGAAGGCCTGAAGTTGAGGATGTTTCTGCTCAGCAAGATCCTCCATGAGCTCTTGTAATTTAACATAATTAGAGTAGTCATAATTAGACAATAGAACAGAATAGTTGGTGACTGTAAATTGAAGGCTCATTCATGACTAAACTTTGCATCCAAACAGGTCCAGCTTTTTATAATCTTTTTCTTGTGCTGTGGAGCTGAAATGGGGTTGCTTGCTGCACTGATTGTTAACCTCCACTACCATTGAATTGGCATCAGAAAATAGAAAAGATCACCTCTTTGGCTGGGATGAAATATTTCCTGTCAGCCCTTTTGCTGGTATTTGCCATATGGCCCCTGTGGCTCCACAATAGCCCTACCTATGAGGAGGGCGATCTTAATTGATGCTGAAGTCTGTAGGATTTGTAGCAATTTATGTTGTTTCATCTATACCTCCAGAAAGGTGATCTCCTGATTGTTCACAACTCAGTTGAAGAGTTCCTGGAACTGCTCGAGGTCATCTGACAGTCGGGGTTGGTGGTATAACCATGTCCTCCGGTGTGGAAGAGTCTGTGGGGCAGGTGGGGTATCATCCAGATCTGCTCCTGAAAATGCTTCTTCTATTCTGACTTGGGGATCTCCAAGGTTTCTCTGGTGAGAGTAGAGTTAGTTTGATTCCCCTTCTGGAGTAGAGGATCCAGTATATTGATTGTATATCCCAGTTATATATTGGGTTCCAATGAGACCATTGCATGGGATAAGGTGGTAGCGTGCAAGGCCAATGCTGTCCATACCTGGACTGCAAGTGCCCATAGTGATGAGGCACCATAGAAGTTGCCTCTGTGATGATGAGGAGTGTTAAGAGGAGTAGCAACTATCCTGAACGTTTCCTTCCTCATTGCTATGTACGGAGAGAGGAGCAAGAGGGGAAGGAAACTTCTCCGATGTACAGCTTGGGGAATATTCGGCCCTATGCAGTGGTGACTGCAGGGTGGAGGAGATCACTGTATTGCATTGGTGTAGTTGTGCTGATGCTACTTTGGCGCTGCAGTCAGTCCTTGCAGCACCAACCAGTGATGGTTTTGGTTTGTTGGAGCCAACTCGTGAGTCAATGATGGCAGTAGCAGCATTGGTTACAGTGCCAATATCTGCACAGTGTCCCACTCCAAGGCTGTTGATGCCATGGAGGAGACATGACATCTTGACTACGGTGCCTTAAGTTGGGGCTCAGCAGAGCTCCACTGAGGGATGGTGCCAGAGGTGCCCAGTGCCTCATAGAACTGTCTCTAGATAAAGTGGGCACGAAGGGTAAAGACCTTGCTGGGGAAGCTCTCCTTTTGTGAGAGTTCCATCTTGGAGAGGTCATGACTCGCCGCTTCCTAACAGTTTTGGAAGTTGGAGCTTAGTTACTGCTGAGGAATCGGGTATTATGATATTGTCTAGAAGACTTTTTCAAACAGAGGTTCCTGTCAAATCTTGCTCTGGTTTTTAAATGGTTACAATTCATACATTTCTGGGAGATATGAGTTTCTCCCAGGCAGCGGACACAGGATGAGTGGCCATCAGAGACTACCATAGGCTCTAGGCATGAGTTACACTTTTCAAAAGTGATCCCGACATGTCATTCGTTAAGTCTCCCTACCCACTGGAGAGATGAGGACAGGAATATTACTAAGGTGGCCAAATGTAAACCTATTCTTAACTGGGAACGAAGGAAAGGAAAATTAATAATTTATTTGTTTTAAGAAAAAAGACTCTAAAAGGAAATATTTACAAACTAAAGCACTAAGCTATGTAATTTTTCCTTCAGAAAGTGCCAAGAAGATAGCACTGCTGCAGAGCTCTGTTGGCAGTTAAGATCAGTTGAGAAGAAACTGAGGGACAGTTGGGGGGGGGGGTGAAAGGGGGAGAGACAAGTACGTGCTATCAGTAGCACCAATGACGACACAATATAGCAGCTGCACATACCCTCCTCTTGACCGAGCACTGCTGTGAAAAATCTCTGGCACCTAGAGTGGCGTATCCACAGGGATACCATTTGAAGATGAAAAAAGTCTTATCCTTAATATTATACCTTTCACTGGATCTAAATAATCATAGAATCTTAGAGCTTGAAGAGACCTCAGGAGGTCATCAAGTCCAGACCCCTGCCCAAGGCAGGACCAATCCCAACTAAATCAAGCCAGCCAGGGCTTCTTCAAGCAAAGACCTAAAAACCTCTAGGGATGGAAGTTCCACTACTTCCCTAGGTAACCTATTCCAGTGCTTCATCACCCTCCTAGCGAAATAGTTTTTCCTAATATCCAACCTAGACCTCTCCCACTGTAACTTGAGACCATTGCTCTTTGTTCTGCCATCCATCACTACTGTGAACAGCCTCTCCGTCCTCTTTGGAACCTCCCCTCAGGAAGTTGAAGGCTGCTATCAAATCCCTTCCCTCACACTTCTCTTCTGCAGACTAAACAAAGCCAAATCCCTCAGTCTCCCCTAATAGGTGATGTGCTCCAGTCCCCTAATCATTTTGATCGCCTTCTGCTGGACCCTCTCCAATGCGTCCACATCCTTTCTATAGTGGGGGGGCCCCAGAACTGGACAATACTCCAGGTGTGGCCTCACCAGAGCCAAATAAAGGGGAATAATCACTTCTCTGGATCTGCTGGCAATGTTCCTCCTAATGCACCCTAATAAGCCATTAGCCATCTTGGCTACAAGGGCACACTGTTGATCATATCCAGCTTCTCATCCACTGTAACCCCCAGGTCCTTTTCTGCAGAATTGCTACTTAGCCATTCAGTTCCCAGCTTGTAACAATGCTTGGGATTCTTCCATCCCAAGTGCAGGACACTACTTTTGTCCTTGTTGAACCTCATCAGATTTCTTTTGGCCCAATCCTCTAATCTGTCCAGGTCACTCTGGACCCTATCTCTGCCCTCCAGCATATCTACCTCTCCCCCTCACTTAGTGTCAGTGGCAAACTTGCTGAGGGTGCAATCCATCCCCTCATCTAGGTAATTAATAAAGATGTTGAACAAAACCTGTCCTTGGGGCACTCTGCTAGAAACCGACCATCAACCTGACATCGAGCTGTTGATCATTACGCGTTGGGCCTGACAGTCTAGCCAGCTTTCTATCCATCTTACAGTCCATTTATCCAATTCATACTTCCTTAACTTGCTGGTAAGAATACTGTGGGAATACGTATCAGAAGCTTTACTAATGTCAAGGTATATAATTTCCTCCACCTTGCCCGTATCCATAGAGCTAGTTATCTTGTCATAGAAGGCAATCAGGTATGACTTGCCCTTAGTGAATCCATGTTGACTATTCCTGATCACTTTCCTCTCTTTCAAGTGCTTCAAAATGGATTCCTTGAGGATCATTTCCATGATTTTTCTGGGGGCTGAGGTGAAGCTGACCAGTCTGTAGTTCCCTGGCTTGTCCTTCCCTTTTCAAAGATGGGCACTACATTTGCCTTTTTCCAATCATCCAGAATCTCTCCTGATCTCTACGAGTTTTCAAAGATAATGGCCAAAGGCTCCGCAATGACATTTGCCAACTCCCTCAGATGTACATAAATCCAGGGCCATGGATTTATGTACATTTAGCTTTTCTAAATAGTTCCTAACTTGTTCTTTCCCCACCACAGGCTGTCCACCTCCTTCCCATACTGCATTGCCTAGTGCTCTTGTCTGGGAGCTGACCTTGTCCATGAAGACAGAGGCAAAGAAAGCATTGAGTACTTCAGCTTTTCCCACAGCATCATCACTAGGTTACCTCCCTCATCCAATAAGGGCCCCAACACCCTCTCTGATCACCCTCTTATTGCCAACATGCCTGTAGAAGCCTCTCTTGTTATCCTTCACATCCCTTGTAAGCTGCAATTCCCGTTGCGGTTTTGCCTTCCTGATAAGTCCCCTGCATTCTCGAGCAATATATTTATACACCTCCCTAGTCATCCATCCAAGTTTCTACTTCTTGTAAGCTTCCTTTTTGTGTTTAAGCTCACCACGGATGGCCCCAGTAAGCCAATCTGGTTGCCTACCATAATTGCTTTTCTTGCTGCGCCTCAGGATCCATAAATTGGATATCATTTTTGAAAGTACCAGTTTGATTAAAGTAACACCAGAGCTGTAGTGTTTTATTTTAATAGAGCACTTACTCCAGCAGCTCAATCAATTCTACTCTAAATTTATTTGCACTGGATTGATACAGATAGAGGTTTTCTTCAGTCAATATGCCACTGACTGCTGAAAACAAGGCCAATATGTTTATGTCCTGGGAGAGCTGCAGGTCAGCAGCAGGTCTCCTTGTATTGAGTTTTAGTCACCTTAAGAAAAATTAGACAGGATGCTAATGACAACCTATAGCCACTAGATCAGGTAGCGTTTTAGACACCATTAAGGATTAAAAACACAGGGGATGCAGATAGATGGCAGTAGACAGTGTCGGCTGTTCAAAGGCCCATTAGCACTGGTATTTCTATGGAACCAACTTGCAATATGTATTGGAGGCAATGGGGAAAGTCTCTTGTAGAAGACAAATAAGTGTCTTCAAAAAGAGGAAGGTAGTTTTAGGTTCAGATATCCTAACCTGAAAAGATGTTTTATGAGGTACTAATCAAAGGCCTGGCATGACTTTAGTATTTATATACAAATTACTGAGCACAATCTATAATATTATATTATATTAATATTAACACTGGAGAAACTTTAGGCCAAGGGGGAAGTCTGGTTTGTTTCTAGAGCTGTCAATTAATCACAGTTAACTCACACAATTAAATTTAAAAAATTACTTTCTATTTAAAAATTAATCACAATATCAGTTAAAAACAGACTATAAATTGAAATTTATTAGCTCTTTTTGGATTTTTTTTTACCTTTTCAAATAATGATTTCAATTACATCAGAATACAAACTGTACAGTACCCACTTATTTGTATTTCAAATACTTGCACTGTAAAAATTATAATAGTATTTTACTATTCATCACATACAAGTACTACAGTGCAATCTCTATCATGAAAGCATAACTTACAAATGTAATTTTTTTGTTACATAACTGCACTCAAATGAAACAATGTAAAACTTTAGAGCCTACATGTCTTAGTCCTACATCTTGTACAGGAAAAGTTTGACGACATTTATGAGAAATAATGTTGCCTGCTTCTTATATACAATGTCATCTGAAAGTGGGAAGAGGTATTCACATGCCACTTTGCTAGCCAGCATTGCAAGGCATGCATGCTCCAGATATGCTAAACATTCATATGCCCCTGCTTGCTTTGGCCACCATTCCAGAGGACATACTTTAATACTGATGACACTCATTAAAAGAATAATGCATTAATTGACCAAACTCCTGAGGGAAGAATTGTATGTCTCTTACTCTGTTCTACTCACATTCTGCTATATATTTCATGTTATAGCCATCTAACATGATGACCCAGCACATGTTCATTATAAGAACACTTTCACAGCAAGGCATAAATATTTCTAAAGATCGCAACAGCACTAGGACCCAAGGTTTAAGAATTTTATGTTCCTCCCAAAATCTTAGAGGGAGGAGTTGTGAAGCATGCATTCAGAAGTCTTTAAAAAAAGCACCAATTCAATGCAGACACTACAGAATCAAAACCACCAGAAACAAAAATCAACCTTCTCCTGGAGGCATCCGATTCAGATGATGAAAATGAACATGCATTGATCTGCACTGCTTTAGACCATTATGATCAGAAACCATCATCAGCATGGACACAAGTCCTCTGGTATGGTGGTTGAAGCAGGAAGGGGAATATGAATTCTTAGCATATCTGGCATATAAATATCTTGTAATGCAGCTACAACAGTGCCATGTGAATACCCGTTCTCACTTTCAGGTGACACCATAATCAAGAAGCAGGCAGCATTATGTCCTGCAAATGCAAACAACCTTGTCTGAGCAACTAGCTGAACAAGTAGTAAGACCGAGTGGACTTGTCTACACTAAAGTTTTACATTGTGTTATTTTTAAATGCAATTATTGTTGTACATAATTCTACATATGTAAGTTCAACTTTCAGGATAGAGATTGTGCTACCATACTTCTAACAGGTAAATTGAAAAATACTATTTCCTTTTACAGTGCAAATATTTGTAATAAAAAATATAAAGTTAACATTTTCATAATAATTTAGTCATATATATTATAAATCATATAATTCATATTTAAATATATGAAAAAAGAGAAAGCATCCAACATATTTAAATAATTGGCATTCTATTAACTGTGCAATGAATCACACAATTTTTTAAAATTGATTAACAGCCCTAGTTTCAAGCTTTCTTTGCAAAGTTACAACTTGAGTAAGGGAGGACCAAGAGGTCTCCTGCCCCCATGAGTCTCTTGTGGTGTTAAGAACCCCTAAGAAGGAGAAAGTTCGGGTTACAAGAGTAAGAGGGAATGTCAGAAGTGTAATGAAAGTTTTTCTATTCTTTCATACAAATTTAAGAAATCTTCCCCAACAGCCTCATCTTAATTGAAGAGGAATGCTGTTGTGTGACATATTGAGATCAGAGTACTAGAATGTGTACATTATTTAACAATCCTACACTGGGATACAGCGATATCCCTCTAAATTCTATAGCATAAAACTCAATGCCTCAGCAGGGCTTTTCCTGGATACATATAAAGATATGCAGCTGCATGGGGCACCAAATTTTCAGACGCCCCCATGCAGTCACACATGCTGTGTATGTAAGGGGCTACTCTCAGACAGCAGCAAGGCTGCCTTCTCCCTGCTTCCCCCACCCCCCGCTTGCTTCTCTCAGCAGCAATGGGGGCAGAGAGGAGTCCAAGCAGCCTGAACCTCAGCAGTTCCATTCTACCAAATAGGAGTGGTGAGGCCAGTGTGAGCAGGGGTGGAGAAGAGGATTCAGTGGCTTTAAACTAAAAAAAAAAAGATACAGAGCACGCACACGTTGCAGAAGGAGCCATGGCAAGAGCTCTTCCACAAGAAGGCAGTGTAGAAAGGCACAGGGATTTCTTGTTCAAGAAAGCCCTATGGCCAAAATGGCTCAGAGCTTTCTTGCACAAGAGAGCATCCACACTGCCATGGATGCTCTTGAGCAAAAGCACAAGGTAGTGTGGACGCACTCTTGTGGAAGACCTTTTGCACAATAACTCTTGCGTAAAACAGTTCTCGTGCGAAGCCTGCAGTGTAGACGTTGCCCAGCTTTAGAGAGGAGTTTCTCAGGAGCAGGGGAAGAAAGTCTCAATGTGCTCCTTCTCCTTATATTGTATCTGTATAGCCCCTGTCACTCATCCACCTGGTCACAAGGGAGCATGCCCAAACCTCCCTTTATCCAGCAATAGCAGCAATCTGTGATGACTCATCACCATGTGGTCCATAGTTCCCAGTTTTTCAAACATTCTCAATCATGGGAGAATGCAGTTTAGAGAAAGTTACAAGCAAGGTGGCTGAGAGTTACAAAGATTACGAAGTTGCAGCTTACAGTACATTTCTGAGAGTCACAAAGATTACAGCAAGTTGCAAGGTTTGACAAAGATCACAATGAGTTGCAGTTTAAAACCTTAGACCTTACACTTTAGAGTAGTTTCAGAAAATGCATGTGTATAAATCAAGTAAGCTCAGGCAGAAGCTTTATGCCACAGGTTTTGTGATTTCTACTCTGCTTTAACCATGGATTTTACTTCTTTAAAGTAAAATCTCAGCTACCCTGCACTGACTTCCCTAAATTCACTCAGTTGCCTTAACTTTCTCAAAAAAAGAGACAAGCCTTACAGGATAAGAGTTTCCCTATGCCATGTTTAAAAAAAAAAAAAAAAAAAAAAAAAAATCAATCCTCTATTGTCATTAGCTACTCACTGATGCAAATGTTTTCCACCCATCACTCCACTCCTGGATGTCTCCCTGGCACTGCAACAGCTTAATATGATCAAAACCCAAACTCCTCTTTTTGCTCAAGTTCTGTCATTAAGTCATGCTTGTCTTTCAGGCCTACAGCGGGGGGCGGGAGTGGCACCACATTTTCTCTCACCCCTATATCCTCAGTAGTGTCCAAACTCTGCTCAATCTCCCAGAAGATTACTTCAACCTTGAGCATAGATCGCCCTTATCTTGCATTTTAAGGACTGCAGTGGACACATCTAAGGAATTCATGAGTATCACATCACTTCTTTGATTCTCTGCAATGCCTTTCCTCCTCACCCCATAGCACTTTTTTCATCTTTGCTTAGAGAGTGCCTATAATTCTGCACTTCACTATTGATCGGCTATAAGCTCACATCACACCGACTCCTTTCTTTACTCTACCAATTCGGCATTCAAGGATTGCATGTTTCCCTCACCAATACATGTCTGGAAATTCTACATGAGCACACTGAACCTGAACTAATCCATAGGGCTGTTTCCAATTCTCTTAAGACCACTTGTGCTGTGATATCACCTAAAAGAAACTAGCTATCCAGTGAGATGGTGCAGTAATTGTCACAGAACTACATTCAAGAGGATTTGTGCAATAGTTAACTTCTATAGATATATGATCTCATGCTGCTATAGTCTGCTTTCCTATTGTTTGAAACAAGACTCAAGTGGCAGACTGATTGAAAGATCTGCATGGGAAGTATATCTAGCCATGTTAGCTATGACTAGATGACCTGGTATGACCTGAACTCGCTGCAGATATCAATTTATGGTAGACCACCATGCAGTTTCTCCTCTTGATTTACAACCCATTGAGGTTATCAAATCCCAAGGACCATCTAGTCTGACCTACCTAACACAGGCTGAGGACTTGAAAGTGGAGCATCTGAGTTTCTCATAACAAACTTACTCGATATTGATTTGAGGCGGTGCCAAAGATGTAGAATCTACCACAACTTAGTAACCTGAAGCTTGGACAAGTGAAGCTAGAAACTTCATAAGGCAAGATATTTATTAAAAGTGCTTTAGGTTTACATTAAAACTATAGTCCAGAGTCCTTGTAAAAAAGTCATTTAAAAATGTCAGCTAATATAGTAAGCACCATGGTTACTGACACATGACCTGCAGTGCCTTATAAAAACGTGCGATCAACTCTGTTGATCAGGAGGCAAGTGCTTCAATTTTAGTCAGTGTGCGGATTCACTGCTATTTACTCCAGAGGTAGAACTCTTGGTGGCTCCATAAAGGACACATACATGTATCTACAATAGAGAAAGACAGGCAGCTAGTTAGTTACAAGTTAGTTAACTAAAGATAAGAGAACGGTCTGACAATGTTAAACAAGCAGGAAGCCCTACTTGAGGTAAAAAATTGTTTTCAACTATTGAGTCTTTCAACATCATGCAGATCTGAAACAGTTATGCTTAAGACTACATTAGAAGACTGCTCTTTGTATAAGAGCAATCTTCTAAGATTCAGCATCATCCCACCTCTCAAAGTGTGTGTTTTTAATCACCCATTACCTTGTTAGTGGAGCCATTGGATAGGAATGACTTACAGAAAATTTTGCTCAAATTGTACATAGAACTTCCCATAGTATAATTCCATTAATTACTACTGTGTCATTTGCATCAGTTGAGATTTGGCCAGTTGTAATCCCTGCTGTCAATTGGAACCAAAGAGAAGGCATTTAGTGTCTCAGGAACTTACTTTGACAGCTTGTACTTCTCTCTAATTGCTTGCTGTGGTCGATGAGAAGCATCAAGGCATGCTTTATGTAGGTCACTTAGACAAGGCACTATCTCACTTAACGAATACCCAGTGAATGCAGCAAGCGTTTCTGGCTGATCAGGGGGAAAAAAAAGTTACTGGTACATTTTTCCATTTGGTTAGATAGCATGTCTTCCACATTTTGTTACAGGGCCTATATTGAGATGTGGGGTCACATTCTGCTGAATACTTGGATGATTGCATGCATCTGTTTTGCTGGTGAAATGAGATCCCATAGCAGTCACAATTAAGAATCTCAGCCCTCAATACCCCTAGCATCCTAATACCTATGTCCACCAAGTCTCTACTACAGCAGAGAAGTCTGACAAGAAGCTCCTTCTTATGCAGGCAGAATACTTGCTGGTATCTGTTTCACCAATTGTGAGCAGTGTCCCCTATCATTCATACCAAAAGTTATTTGTCCAGGTGCTGTAGAAGTATACTAATGAAACTGGTATTTGGACAAAACCATGTGCTGCAAAGATCCTTCTCACTCTCAACACAAAGAATGCTGCATAGACTGGCCGCTATCAGTTTTTATAGGGTGGGAATAAGTTGTCATAATCCTAATGAGACTTGACAAGATGGCTGTGTACCATAAAGTTAGTTTCACTAAGTGTCCAAAATGAAGTACTGTTCCTGTACAGAAGTTCTAGATGAGAAAGAGGAACAAGGGTTAGACTACCTTGATATTAACTAATTGAGTGTCAGTGGAAAAGCCTGTTCAACTGAAATAGAACCCTCCCAAGAGATCTGCTAGTTCATACTATTTGAAGTGGAGATTACAGATTCTGATTTAGAAGTAGAAGGAGTCTTATGAAATCCTGGTTTACAGCACCTCTGAAAATAAAGAGCTTACCCAGAAATGCCTGTTCACAGTGTAATTTGCTAGACAGTAAGCTGCTGCAGCAGTTTGTGAAGGAAGGTACTTCAGAAATGGATCAGCTTCCAGGAGACTCAGCTCTGCTACATACTAAGCAAAAGAAGTTCTAAAACGTTACTTTCCAACAGACCCCTGTGTATACAGTAAAATCAATTCAGTGTGCTTTAAACAAGCATTAGTAGTCTTTCCAACACCACAGTTTTGGAGACCTGTGGATGATTATATACCTGATTTAGAAAGTTGCTTTAACTGTTCAGAAAGTTAGGGTGAAATCCTGCCCTTACTGTAGAACTTTTGTTGACTCAAATAGTCTTCAATGGAGCCAGGAGTCACATATTAGGGATACTGGATAGTTGAGTGAAGGCTGGGCAGTCTCATGGTTAAGGAACTGATAGGGACTCAGGTGATCTGGCTTTGTTTTCAGTTCTATCACAGGCTTCTTTTATAGCCCTGCCAAGTTAGCGTATGCCTGAGTTCCCCATTTGTGATAGTGGGGAAGAAAGCAGGTCTTACTCCCAAGCAACATAAAGGACAAAGGGTGAACAGCTATATTTGTACAGTCAGTCGTATCTTTGTTGAGGCCTCTGGGCTCTGCTACTATCACCAGCAGTATCAATACAGACTGACCCCATAAAGCTTTGTGTAGTTGTTCTGGAAAGCAAGGAGCAGAACAGATTTTCATAGTGGGTTTTTATACTGGTAATAATTCCCAGTTAGGTAGTTTTTATCAGGATGTTAGTCATGTTTGACTGACAGGCAGGCACCATCAGCATATTCCCTACAGTAGGTGTTTTCCAACCAAGAAGCTGCTCCAAGAGTAAACAGTTGAAGTTCCCATTCCTCCACCCCACACCCATTCCTGCTTTAACAATCACTGCCCTCACACAGCCCTTACGGAAGCGTAACATACCCTTGCAAAGTTCTCTGTCCTGACACAGACTCCATGTCTCTGTAAATACTGCAGGAGAAACTGGTTGGTGGTTGGTACTGTCAGGTCAAAAGCCAGTACTTTCAGGAGCAGGTGTTCCATTCTTAATAGCTGTCTCTTTGTATAAGTATCATCTGTTATATACACAAACTCCTCTACCTCCGGAGGGTAGATCTCTTCATATTTCCTATAAAGCAGTGCAAAACAACCATTACATTTACGAAGTTGAAGTTCCAAATCAGAAAGAAGATACTTGTAGAAATCAGTGCTGGGCTGAGTACATCAGTCCACCTTGATCCAAGAAAATACATAGACCTGAACGCTTACCTAGGTACATCTTGTGACTTATATGGTTGCTACACTTCAAAGGCAAAGGCACCCTTATTGACTAATTGAATAGTCAATGCAAATTGTATTGACTATTCGATTATCCCGTTAATCTAAATTTAACATCCCTATCGTGAATAGAGGCTGCTCCATTGCAGCAGCCTGTTGGCAGAGAGCTTAGACTTCACACGAATTTGGGCTACTGCCGCAGAGCAGCCTCTGTCCATGGCAGGCCCAGGTTCACTGCGGACAGAGGCTGCTCCCTGGTATGCCAGCGCAGCCTCTGTCCGTGGAGAGCTCAGACACACCCACTCCCC
>CM057845.1:270805782-270830204 GCA_030068395.1 Apalone spinifera
CCACCCCCTTTCCATGCCGCTGCCTCTGAGGCAGCAGGGCAAAAGGGGGGGGGGAAGCGAAGAGTGGGGCAGAGGGAGGCAGATCTGGTACTTGTGAGTAGCTGGCCTAAAAGCTGGCTCCTCACAGGCACCCCCTCCCCCCACCCCATTGCTGCCTCTGCTGCAGAGGCAGCAAGGGGGCAGGGAGGATGCATGTAGTGGACACGATTAATAGATAAGCTCAGGCTTATTGGTTAATCATGTAGTTGTCTACACATTGGCACCCCTACTGGAAGGTATGTGCTGGTGTCAGAACCAGCATAACTCTTCAAAACAAATTTTAGTTTCAGCCGCTAAATAAGACCAAAAGATCTTTTCCCACAGAAAGATTTTGCCTGTCTTCAGTGAGCAATTAAAGAGACACTTACGCAGCCAGAAGAATTGCTGCTGTTCCAACAAGCTGAAGCTTTCCTCTGAGGACAGACATGCAGGAAAGAAACCTGTCCAGGAAGTTGACAGCTAGGTACAAAGTTTCAGTACGAAGTTTGTATTCTTGCCCAACTTCTACCAGCCAGTCTACCAAGATTGCACGCATCGCTGACGTGATGTCTGGTTGTTTTCGCATATAATACGGTTTTGGTCTGTATCTTGTCTGTTTGAAAAGATTTGAGGTTCAGTAATTATGACATAAGACTAACCTTTGCCATATTCATGGTGCAAGCAATTATTTACGTTGATAGTCAATATATTAAGGCCATCACTGATTCCCTCCATCAACTAGTGGAGATCTGTATTGAATTCAGCAACAGAAATTAATCATGAAGTTTGATAGCCCTAACTGAATTAAAATCTAGCACAAAGATTAAAAGAAAAAGTCTCTAGTAATGGCGACGGGAGGAAACAATGCTCTGGTAGTGTTAGGAGCTCCTACCAGCTCCTCAGGTTGGTGCTGCCTTTTTTACCACATTCTTTTATTCTCAACCTGATAAATAGGTTCTCAAGAGCTTTTGCAAGTCTCTTCACCTCAGCAAAGATCTGTTACACATTCCATCAGAGAGGAGTTAGATTCAAAGCTGAGGAATTTCTAACTACCTCCTGTTCTGCATTGGCCAGCAAGATAGGGAGCTAAGTAAGAAGGCTTTGTTAAGATAATGCAGGCAGTAAAAAGATGTAAAGCAGCAACCTGAGAATTTGCATTACTCAGCAACACTCTAAGGGCATGTCTAGACAGCGGTGCTATTTCAGGATACTTCCAGTATCCTGAAATAGCACTTTCCACATCTTGATAGCATGCCTCCTATTTCAAAATAGCTTACAAAATAATAGGCGCACTATTATTTTAGCACTGTAAATCTCATTCCACAAGGATTAAGGACATGTCAGAACAGTGGTTCATTTAAAAATTTGGCGCTGCATAGACAGCGCTAAGTTTCGAAATAAGCTATTTTGAAATTAGATTGAAATAAGATAAGCAATTTGCATAGCTCAAATTGTCTATCGTATTCCGAGCTAAGGAGTGGCAAACTATGTTATTCTAAGAGGTAAGTGTTGCCAATACATGTAGGATCAAAGAAACACTGATGTTACAGGCTTGCAAAAGCCACTCACTTCAGCTTCTCTAAGGTACTGATGAATGTCTTCTGCATAGTCTCCCACATTCATTACATCTATGCTGTTATCCACAGGAATTTCATGATGTGACTGGAATGATGTATCCACCAACATAGGAGAACCTGCATAATCAGGATATTTATTACATAAGGTTTTTGCTGTTAGTACAAGAGTCAAATCACATATGAATAAGTCATCTACAGATCATTTAATTTACTTTTGTTTTAAAAAAATCCAGATCTCATATACTAGATTAATGTTGCAAGCAAGATTCTGAGTAGTGACAGCTACCTGTACTCAAGTCCAACAGCAGATGAATATTGGATTTTATTGTGCTAGTATCCACTTCACACAGGCTGGGTTCCACTTCTTGTATAACTGTGCAGCTGCATCTGTCTTTCTGTTCTGGTTCATCTACATATATAGAAAACCCTTGCTTGGATGTTACACTGACCATACAGCTAGGCAACATGTTCTTTCCAGATGGAGGGAAAGCATTTTCAGAGCCAGAGAAGCGTCTGACTACAGTGGTACCCTGAAATAAAGTACAGATTAAATCTGCAGAAGAGATTGGTATACAAACAGAAACATTGTCATTCATATTTTTGGTGCTATCACTTTCATCAATAAATTGAAAATTAGTTGACACAAAGCTTGCCATTACAACTGGCATTTAGGAAATTCTGCTTATTGCCATCTTGCTGTAATGATGGACATTTGTGCCACATTGAGCATTAGCGGTCTTCCAGTCTAATAAGCCAGGTTCAGTCTTGAGCAGTCTTTTATTGCTAGTGTCAGACATTCATCTGCAAAATCGCCAGTCTGAGCAATTCTGCTGAAATGCCAACTGTAATTATAAACTCTGAGCTACAGTTCAATTTATTCATGCTGAGAACTACCAACATTAAATGCAACCCAGCAGTTGTTACCTTAGCTTGCTGAAGAAAGCAAAAAGTGCATTAAGAGTTTAAAGCAGTCTTTTATAATCTGATAGTAAAGTTGGTAATACAGTTTTTGCACATGTATACTAATGCTATGCCATCTCTCTCAAGAGCTAATTAAGTGGAGCATATTGAAAAGCTGACAAAGCCTTTCATAAGGGTCAAATCAATCTTCCTGGAATGCCAATAGCAAGACTGCAGATGAAAGCTAGAAGTCTCTTACAATTCTAGTAAGCACATCAGTAGACAGCACAAGTGGGTTAGAATTTAGCCCATGTCTATACTTGTTGATTCCGGGGCAAGTAGTTTATCCCATGGACCTGAGGTAGCGTGCCCAGCCTCCAATGAGCATATACTATATTAAGTGCATCGTAAGACTGGTCCTTTCAGCAATACAGTAGGCACCTAGGTTTGAAAAAGCTTTGGCCAAAGTCAGGCTCTGAAATAAAAGGGGGCCAACTTTTCAGAATGTTTAGCAGTCACAAATCCTGCCATGTCAATAACAGCTGCAATTGCAGTAACTCAAACTCTACAGAGATGTTGAGCTCCTACTATCCCTGTTGGCTTACATGGAATATGCTAAACTTCTGTGTCCAGACTTCAAATCTGAGTGTCTAAAGCCAGGTTCCTAAATATAGAAAACGGTGGAGGTCTGTTTTCAATCACACAATACTGATGTACTCTAAGGATTACCACCTTTAAATGGAACAATAGTCTGGTAGCATTTTGAAGACTAACAAAACATGTAGATGGTATCATGAGCTTGTGGGCACAGCCCACTTCAGATGACTGGAGTGTTGCAAGTCCAGAACCAACACTTCTGGACTTGCAACACTCCAGTCATCTGAAGAAGTGGGCTGTGCCCACAAAAGCTCATGATACCATCTACATGTTTTGCTAGTCTATAAAGTGCTACCAGACTATTCGTTGTTTTTTTAAGTTTTTCCTGTTACAGACTAACTCGGCTACCCCTCTGACACCTTTAAATGACAATCTGTTATTACTGTAATCCCACCGGACTGCATTTCTCTAAAGTACTTTGCACAGGAGTAACTACTATATAAGCAAGAACCATTCCAATCCAGGACACAGTAGAGCAGAGGTCCCCAACCTTTTGGGGCCACGCGTGCACCAGGCACCCAGGGGTGCAAGAATGGCTTGAGCCGGCCCTGGTCATTAGGCGGGCACACATAAATGCCATGGCGCCTGCGGGCACCGCGTTGGAGACCACCGCAGTAGAGTATTAGTGAAAGTACTGCTAACCAGATTAAAATCTGCATCATGGCTCTGGCACCTAAATTTGTTCTGAAACATGAACCAGGGAATAGGAAAAAAAGGCTATCCAAAAAGTAATTCTTGCTCTCTGAATGTATTGCCACTATGTTACTACATTGTAGGAGTCATGGACTGAGTCACGGAACTTTTGAGCAGTAGTTGGCAGTTAAGGGGCATATACATTTCCAATGAGCCCCACATTCCATAGGCCACAGATATACAGAAGCCATCTAATAGTCCCTCTCCCTCCAGAAACCTTATTTGAAGATGGGCTACCAGTTGAGGCAGAGAGAAATGGTCAGCAGAGCTCCACTGTAAAATACTAGCTAGCCATGACCACCCAAAAATGCTCTGCTAACCGAACAGAGATGGGAGCGCTACCCTTTTAAATCCCATGTGTGCTCTGGATAAAATATTGAGAGAAGCAGCAAATCATGCGTGTTAGCCAAATTCCATATAGTAAATCCAGTACGGCCAGCTCCAAGCATTCAAAAAGAACAACAAAATAGCCTGAAAAATCAAAAGGTAATAAATATGAGGTGCTTTTAATTTGCCCTCTAGTTTAAACTTTTAAAGTTGCACTTGGGCCTCACTTGAAAAGTGTGTTTTTGCAACCAACTGGTCTAGATTTTTTTTTTAAAGTAAGGATAAAAGCTGAACTGAGATTCTCATGAAACCCTAGCTCCTATAATCACAAAAAAGATACTAAAAACTATGACATTTACAATAAAATTGCTGGAGCTGGTACTGTCTTTCTCTAAGGCAAGCTGAGGATCACATTATTTATCAGGCTTTCGTCACTTTGGGAAAAAATGAAGTCAGGTTAGGTATTTACATACTTAAATATCTAGATCAGTAAGACTTTTAGACATCTGTTTTGGACACAAGTTTTAAACACATGTTTACCAACACTGTCAACAATGCCCTTGACAGTTTACATGCAGGTTCACAAAAGGTTTAAAACAGAGATGGAGAACCTTTTTTGGGTTGGGAGCCACTGATCTGCAGAAAAATCAGTCAGGCAGTGGGGACTGGAGTGCCAGCATGGTCTCTCCAATGCTGAGGGGAAGGAGCTCGGAGCCCTGGGGACCAGATCCAGTAAAGCCAGGGACCGCATCTGGCCCCTGGGCCTTAGGTTCCCTACCCCGGTTTAAAAGAAAAGGCTAACTAGATTTAGAGAAATACTCAGATTAGGTAAGAAAAAAAAAGCACCATAGCAGCTCACTGTCTCTGTTTAAAATGCATAACAACAAGAAACCCCAGAAGAAGCCCAATCCTGGAATAACAGGGTCTTGACAAAAATCTGAAAACAAGAAAAGCTTCCATAGCAACCGCCCACATTGTTGCTGACTTAAGCAGAGTCACCCTACACACACAAAAGACACTTAGGAATTTTGCCAGTCACTTCTCGTAAGTGTAACTCCACAGTAAGCAATAGGTCCCCCCTCCACAACAGTTACCTGGCCACATGGCCTCAAGCACTGGCCATTCTCAGTCAGCAGCCCAAGCACAGGCCTCTGTGGGAGATTTTGGTTGGAATAAGGCCCAGCTGCAACCTGGCGGGTCTCCCGACTTCCAGTTTGGGAGATCCCACTTTTATCGCTGTGATGCATTTTTTCCAAGGTCAGCAGCTGACCACTAATAAGACAAGAAAGAAGCAAGTTTGGTCATCCCAGGTAAGTTCACCCCAACTCCTCTCTGGAGGCAGTAGTTCAACACAGATGCTAGAACTAAGGCTGCTGCCATACCCCCTGGCTAGAAAGGGATTCCATAATCTATAGATCTTACATCCTAGTTCAAGGACTCTCACAGCCCCCCACTACTATGAACATTGTTTCAGTGCCCTGCAGTCCAGACTCCCACTCCCAGGAGTGCATCTCTCTCCCAGGATCTCTACTTATTCTAAAGGCAGGATGTGTCTTACGGGTCTCATGAAGCACTGAAATAATTTAGGAAGCATCAGGACGGATTATCCATCGCTGACAATGTTTAAATCGAGTGTGGAGGATTTTCTAAAAGACAGGCTATAGGAATCATTGCAGGGACACTCTCTAGCCTGCATTATATGGGCCAGGGCAGAGGATCACAATGATCCTTTCAGCACTTCGAATCTGCGACTTGTAAGCAGCATTTCTCCTTCCAAACTCACAGGGAGACGGATTTGCCTTCATCAGTGCACCCTGCCCCCGCCCAGCCTCGCTGTTGTAGCCGGGGTGAGCCAGCTCTGAGACGACACAAACTCCGGCCAAGCGCTGGCTGGAGAGGCAAAGGAGACACCAGCTCCACGCGGGTAATTTGGGGGGCGGGGGCCGGCAGAGATGCAAGGCAAGAGGCTCCTGGCAGTGAGAGCCCCCGGAGCCCAGCCGCCAGGGCTCCCTGATGCGCGGCTCTCCTGGCCCGCGGACACCGCTCGGGCAGCGCCCTCCGAAGCGCCCGAGCCGGGAGACACGGGCCGGCGAGCTCCAAACGCCCGACCCGCCGCTGCCCGGCTGTAACGCTGGGGCCCAGCGCCCGCTCCCCGTGTCCCGCCGCGCCCCCACGTTACACGCCAGCCCCGCACCGGCCGGGGGGACCCCGCCTCTCCTGCCGCCCCGCAGCCGCCGAGCCGCGCCGCCGCCCCCGCCCAGCCTATGTAGCCCGCCGCGTGCCGGGGGCGGGGAGGCGGCGGCCCCGCCCCGCGGGCGCTGATTACTTTCAAGCCGCCCGCGGCTGTTGGTGCCGACCCGTTGGAACCCGAGTCCGGCCCGCGGCGGCGGCGCCAGCGCCCGTGGCAACCGCAGCGGCCCTGCCGGGCCTAGGGGTCTCCATGGAGACCCGGGGGGGCTGCCGGCTCCCGTGGGGTTGGGAGGCGGATGGGCGCTCAGCGGCAAAGCCCGCTGGCTGGAGCGGCCCCGCCTGCCCTGGCCGGGCCACCCGGGCTGGCCCCGCAGCTGGAGCACGCGGTAGCGGCCTTCCGGCTCCTGGCACGCACGGGGAGAGACTGAACTACTCCCCCTACCCCGCACACTTCTGCCAGGTCCTCTGGCCTGCCAGAGACCTACGCACCCCTTGGGCTGCCCTCCCTGAACCCAGCAGGCGGGCCCGCCCCCTGGGCACAGGAAAGCGCTGCTCCCTTTGCACGGGCATCTGACCAAGTGGGTCTTTGCCCACAAAAGCTTATGCTCCAATAAATCTGTGAGTCTATGAGGTGCCGCAGGACTTCTCGTTGTTCCCTTTGCACAGTCATCTTTCCAAAAAATCCATGACTGTTCTTTCATGCACCAGATGCAAGTGTAGGGGCCACAATCCCTTTGATCTTTGCAATTGTGGCCCCTAAGTCCAAATCATACAGTTTGTAGAGGAAACACATGTACAAGGTGAACCTCTCTTGGATGGCACTCTCTGGGCGGGCAGTATCTGTGGTCCAGCATGATTTTAGTTAGCCAGATGTCTGCTTATCATGGGAGGGATCAAGTTTCCTCCCATTTATCCCCTGGAGCAATGTGTGGGTGGGCCACAAAGGGTCACAAGTATCCCCAAATGCCATGAGGGAAGGGAGAAAAGGCTGGCAGCCAATTGGCCCGAGTCCCTGTTTGCGGAGGTTCCAAGGGGCCCAGAGAACTAGCGTGGATCGGGGACCTGGCACCAGTAGCAGGGGTTGCTCCCTCCCCACTCCCGCACTCACTAGCAGGGGTGGCCAGAAGCAGAGTGATCTGGCCCCAACCTGCTTCACTCCCCCAGCTCCCAGCCACATTGGGAGGGGTTGGGACCACTCCCCTCCCTCTGCACCTACAGATGGTGGGAAGCAAAGCGAAGCATCTGAGAGCCAGGGGAGGAAAGTGGACTGGGGCTGGGTCTCTCCACTCTCCCCCACGGCCTATAAATGCGGGTCAGGAGGGGCAGACCCATGCTGCTGGTATGAGGCTCTGCTGGTCCCTCAGGCCACGCCACTCGAGACAGAGGGCTTGAGGGAAGGGTTGGGATGGGAGCAGGGTAGAGGCAGGCAGGAATAGGCAGGCCCTCCCACAGGCTAGGGGTGGAACCAGAAGGAGAAGCAGTCACATGTCTGTGCCCCCCTGTGTCCCTCCCCAGCATTTGCCAATGATTGCCCCTGTCTGCACCCCTCATTGCCCCTGGCTGGGACCACAGGGGTGGCTGCAGAGGCCTGAGCCAGGAACAGAGTCCCAGGGCTGGTAGCCAGAACCCCAGGCAGCAGCAGAGGGACCAGTGGATGGGTTTCTGGGCAGCAGTAGAGGGGCTGTCATGTGGGACTGGCAGTTGGGACCCTGGGGTTGTCATCAGAGCTCCCAGGTCATGGTTGACCTCCCGGGGTCCAGCAAATTCTCTGGTTTGGCACTAGTCAAGTCCCAAGGGTGCCATACTAGAATAGGTTCAACCTGTAGTTTCTTCTGCATCAATGGAAAAATCTAGACACCTTTGGGAAAATACAAACCGAGAACCCAATCTTGTAAAGATTATGCATGTCTTTACACATTGTGAGTAGTTCCATTAACTAATTGGATGATGGACAGGCCATCTGTAAAATTAAGCATGTGCTTGAGTCTTTACAGATTCTGAGCCAAGTATGTCAACACTGGAACAGTCATTTTGACAGGAATTTTTTGTGACAGTTTTCATTTTTTCAATAAATATTTTTTAAACTAATAGCAAATTTTCAAAAATTTTCAGGCAAGTTAATTTCAGTGGGGTGGAAAAACACTTTTTATTTTGCTCTTTTAAGTGAAAAGGTGAATGTGTTTTTTCCCTACCAAATGAGGTTTTCGTTTGTTTGTCTTCAAAAAAGCTTGACCAAAACTAATATTTTTGTGAACATTTGTTTTTCTTTAAAAGACATTTTCCATTGAAAAAAAGGTAGAATTTTTTCAGCCTACTCTGGTTAACACTTTAAAAGCATTGTTAAACTCTAAGGCTTTGTCTATACTGCAGGATTTTTGCTCAAGAAGCTTTTGTGAAAGAGATCTTCCGCAAAAACTTCTTGCACAAAAGCACATCCACACCTCAAAAGCGCATTGCAAAAGCGATGTGCTCTTGCACAAGAGAATGTCCACATTGCATGGATGCTCTTGTGCAAGAAAGCTCTGATTACCAGTAACAGAATGGTCATCAGAGCACCTGTGCTTTTTCTGATAGGCTCTTTTTGCGCAAGAAACCTTTGCGGAGTGTACACACATGCCTTTTTGCGCAAGAGCTGTAGCACAGAAAGGAGATATTCCTCATGGGAAGAGAAATAACTAACTGCAAAAGCCCTCTGTCCTGTCGATATACTGTATTTTTTTTCCGCAAAAACATGCTTGATGTGTGGACTCTCTGCTGGTTTTTGTGCCAAAATGGTCATTTTGGCACAAAAACCTTGTAGTGTAGACATACACATAGTGTAGACATTATTTTGGAATAACTGATGTTATTTTGAAATAACAAAATGTGCATCTATACATCAAACCATTATTTCAAAATAATGTCCATATGGAAGACTTCTTACTCCAACTCCTGTAACCCTCATTTCACGAGGCATAAGGGAAGTCGAAGGAAGAGTGTTCTTCCTTCGACTTCCTGCTGTGCAGACAGCGCCAAAAGCTGAATTAAGCTATTTCGACTTCAGCTATACAATTGACATAGCTGAAGTTGCATATCTTAATTCGACTTTTGCCCTGCAATGTAGATGTGCCCTAAGGTATCAGGAGTATTATGAACACTATTCAGCTTTTAATTATATTTTAAATAGTTGGTACTATGCTCCTCACTGTAAAATACAGTGATTGATATTTTCAGAATTGATTTTGAAATGAATGGGGATTGAGTGACTGAGAATAAAATGTTAAGATTTCAAAAGCACCTGAATGACTTAGGATTGACTTGCAATGACACATGAGGCAAATCTACTCTACAAAATTAAATTGACCTAAGTTACTTTGAAATACAGCTACAGCAGCCATTAAATCTGTTCTGCATGTCCATACTATACTCCTTGTATCAATGGTGCAGATTCTCACCAGAAGCACTTGCACCAATTTAACTGTCAGTGTTGGGCATTGTGGGACAGCTTCTGAAGGGCAATAGTTGGTGTAAGCATTCCAGTGTCTACAGTGACACTGTGTTGACTTAACTACATCAACCTAAGTGCTACACATCTTGCAGAGGTGGAGTTATTAAGTTGTATTGGGCAAGTTACATCAGTGAGAGCTACATTTTAGTGGATGTTTAAAGTTAGGCCAATATAAGCTGACTCACATTGACCTCACTCTGTAGTATAGACCAGGGCTTATGCTCCTAAATGCCTAACTCACTTTTGAAAATGAGACTTAGGTTCTTAGGTAATTTAGGTGCTTTCAAAACTTTTACCCTAAATTCCTTACTCAGCTTTGAACATCTCAACCGTTCCTCATCCAAAGAAAATTTGGAAACCCAGAAGTTACTTTTTTATTTTAGCAATATATATATTTGAATATGATATTGTAATATAGGAAAGCTTATGGAAACAGTTATTATTGTTCAAAGAAAATAGCTATAGATTATACAACTGAGCTTTACTCTAATAATGTATCATATGGAGATATACCATCTCATAGAGCTGGAAGGGACCTTGTGAGGTCATTGAGCCCAGTCCCCTGCCCTCATAGCAGGATCAAATACCATCCCTGACAGATTTGCCCTAGATGGCCCCCTCAAGGATTGAGCTTATAAGCCTAGGTTTAGGGCACTAATGCTCAAACCACTGAGTTATCCTTCCCCCCAAAGCTGGTCTACCAAAATCTGATTTCTGAATTTCTCCATGTTTCCTTATGGTACCTGTCAATTTTCTAGCATTGTGAGTGTGATAGTTATAATTCTAAATCAGAATCCTTCTTTCTATGAATATTACATACATATCATTCAGATAGCTATAGTAAAAACCTCAATTAGTTATCAAGATGCATTTGCATAGGGCTAGAAGAATTTTGGTTTTTTAAATAATTTATATGGATAATATCAATATATATTTTAAGGATTTTTATTTTCTTAAATTGAAATTTTCACAGTTGTGCAAAAGTATGAGTTTTAAGCCTTTTCTGATTTTTACCTTTTTAATTTTTCACAGTTGTGAGAAATTATGGGGAGTAAGACAATAATTATTTAGTGACAAATGTTGAGCTTCAAAAAGTTAAAGCTTTATAACTGTTAAAAGAAATTATCAACATCACATGTCAAAATCTACAAAGCAAATATCTTAAATTAAACTCTAAAGGGTCTCAAGCAGCATTTTTCTTACTTTTCCTGTATGTAAATTTCAGTTATTATTGATGAAAATGTATTTTGTCAATTTGTGTGTACGCAGTGAAATTGATGGTTACTGACAACTACCAATAAAAATCTAATGCTTCCAAGCTTATTTACATTTAGTATAGGAATACACTTTATATAGTAATATCATTCATATTCATACATCTACTATATATTTGAGAGAGTTTGTGCATATGTCTGTCTGTCTATGAATCTGTTTATCAAGAACTCCTAAACTGTAATAGTTAGGACCACCAAATTTGCTATGCAGCTTCCTCTTATCATTACTTAAAGCAAGGTAAGGATTCAGTTGAACCAGAAAAATGGGATTTGCTTGCAATATAATTGTTTCTCATAAAATGCAAAGGGAGAGGTCTGCTAGCAGTCACAGTTATACTGCAGAATGACCACAGGGTGATGGCCACCTGGTAGGACAATGGTGCATCTGTCTGTCTGTGAGTCCATTGAGAGCTCCTCCTACATGGGATGAGATAGGGCCACCATATTTGATATGCAACTTCCTCTTCTTCTATCTTAAAGCCACGTCGGGGTTTGGTTGCGCCAGAATATCTGGAAGCCCTAGGAAAAGGACAGTTTTCCATAATATACAAAGGGAGCTGCTGTCGTTTGGAGGGACGCAATATGAGTATCCACTGGGGGCAGCGAGTGCAGGGGAGAGCTATCCTGCAGAGTGCCACTGGGGGCAGCTGTACCACCAAGGAAGTAGCCAGCAGGGCTGGAGCTCTACCATCTTGCCTGCCAGTACACTGGTAAGTAGCCCCCACACCCCAAACCTTTCCCCCTCTCCTAGCCCTTGGTCACAGTGCCAGGAGGGAAGGCCCTTGGTGGCAGGGAGGGGGAAGGGGGAGAAGAGAACAGGCCCATGGCAGCTAGGGGATCGTAGTGGGGAGAGAACAAGCCCCAGGCAGCTAGGAGATCCTAGAGGGAGATAACATGCCCCAGGTGTCTTGGGGATTCATGAGGGGGTGAGCAGGCCCCTGGAGGCTGGGGGGGGGGGGAGAACAGGCCCCTGGCCCCAGCCTCCTAAACCCCCTCCCTTCCCCAAGGACCTGTCTTGAAGTACCCGGGCAACACCAGGTAATTCTGCTAGATATACTATATACATGTAACTGGAATATATTGCAGATAGCGAGTAATAAGATTATTTGTCCATCAGTATCCTAGGAGCTGCTTGAAATGACCCAATATGGATCCGAATCAGAAGGAGATCAATGAGCTTTGCCAGTTACTATGTAATTGCAGCAACAGATCAATCAAGCTTTGGACCTTTAATTATTTCCTTTCTGAGCTCCCTTTTGCGTGATTGAAAGAAACTCCAGAATCCCTGTGTGGAGGACTCCTTGGGGCTCCTCTCTGTAATTACTGTCTTGTGCAACTCTATTGTGATTAAGGACACAGAGTGGCAGCAGCAGCAGCAGTAGACTCAATGAGACTGCTTCCCCAGCAGACTAGCTAGGGATAGTCATTAAATGGACAGAGATAGGCTCTCCTTCGATAGATCCTTCTTACCTTCTTATTTTTGGGAGGGTTTTTTGCTTTAGCTGCTGCAGTATTTGTTTTGTCTTTTGAATTCTCTGGGCCCCAGTGGGAACAGTCTTCCCCAACTGAAGTGAGTGGGATTTTTGTTGTTCACTTCCATGGGAGTATTCCATGGAAGTAAACTGTGAGTCCTGCTTTGCTCAGTGAGAATCAGCATGCCTCCTGACCTTTGTATAATTAGGCCTATCTAGTGTAGTGAGAGCCTCACAGATGTGATTTCAGGATCAGGTCCATAGAGATTTATCCTCCAAGGTCTCAACTCCTAAGATGAAATCCTGATCCAACTGAAGTCAATGGCAAAACTCTCACTGACTTTCATCGAGGCCAGGATTTCACCCCATCTCTTTATTGGGAGTGGAGAGTTTAGTACTAACCATGGTAATCTCAGCAGGATTGACTGAGTTTAGCCCCATGAAGCCTGGTCTACACTACATGGTTAGGTTGACATAAACTGCCTTGCACTGACTTAGCTGTGGAAGTTTCTTCACTTAAATTTGCTCCTGTCCCATGTAAGTGCATCTCTATGCCAACTGAGTAACTCCACCTCTCAGAGCAGTGTAAAGTCACAGTTGATGTAATTAGGGCAATGCAGTGTCAGTGTAAACACTGTTGCTTATATTGACTATTACTGGCCTTAAGGAACCACCTCATAATGCCTCACACTGGTAGCATAATTGATACAAACACTCCTGGTGAGTATGTGCACCACCAACACAAGGAGCTAACTGCATACACACAAGTGATTTAATAACCATTAGCTCTATGCCTGTGTAAACCAGGTCAACATAATTTTGTTGTGTAGATGTGGCCTGAGACTATCTTCTCTCTGGGAGATATGACCAGTGGCATCCAGAGATCAAACAGCCTTCTTAAAACAAAGCATTGTTATTTTAGAGAGCTTTTCAGAGCAATGTCTTTAAAAATAAGCAGCCTATATATGTCTGTCTTCTTTAAGGCTTGCCGTCCCCTGGAAGCTTGGAAAAGGCCCATTTGTGTCAGACATGTCCCCAGGACTTGTCTCTATGCTCCAATGAACAACTCTCCCCCCTTGCTCTCTGAGAATCTTTTTAATTATTAAGTATCCCTTTGATCTCTAGGCATTGGTAAAATAAATAGTTCAGGGTACGTCTACACTGCAACGCTATTTCAGGATACTATTGTATCCTGAAACAGCTATCCCGCTCTTCAGAGCAAGCCCATTATTTCAGGTTCGCTATTCCAACGTCCCTGTAAACCTCATTCTACGAGGAGTAAGAGACGTTTCGGAATAGCGATTTATTTTGAAATAAGTGCTGTGTAGGCAGCTCCAAATGACAAAATAAGCTATTTCAAAATAGCATCGAAATAAGATACACAATTTGTGTAGCTCAAATTGCATATCTTATTTTGAGATACAGTGCTGTGTAGACGCATCCTTAATAATCTTGAGAGGGAGCCTGGAAGTAGCATCTTCACCACTAAGAGCTGGGCCATTGTAATTGCCACCAAACCTTTGTTAGGAAGCTGCTTATCTAAATCCATTGTCTTCCTATTTGTTTTTCCAACAGCCCCTATTACTAATCCAATATCTTCAACCAATAGTCTTGCAGCACCTTAGAGACTAAGGGTACATCTATACAGCAATATTATTTCGAAATGACACTAGTCATTTCAAAATAACTTAGTTCCGGTCTACACAGCAGGCAGTTATTTTGAAATAATGTCAAAATACTGACAAGCTGGAGGACTTCTTACTCCAACTCCTGTAACCCTCATTGTACGAGGAGTAAGGGAAGTTGGAGGAAGAGTGCTCTATTTCAAAATAAGTGCTGTGTAGATGCTCCCAATTTCAGAATAAAGCTACACAATTAACATAGCTCAATTTGCATCGCTTATTTTGAGTTAAGCCCTGCTGTGCAGATGCACCCTGGGGCAGCCACCTGAAACCGTCCTATGGTTGTGGCTCTGACCACAAACCTCAGATTGAAACTGAAAACCAGAAAAAGGAAAATGTACTAGTGTTAAGTCAGTATGCCTTACCAAAGGGGTGTTCCGGTCCTGCTTCTGCTATAAACTTCTTGTGTGACGTAAGCTCTCTGTGGCTCAGCTCCCTATGCATAAAATAGGCATATTAACATTACCTTCCTCATCCCATTGTCCTATCTACTTTGATTGTAAGCTGCTCAGAGTGGGAACTTTCATACTATGTTTGTCCAGGACATAGTGCAATAGAGTGCCATACTTCTAGGTCAGGAGTCAGCAATGAGCAGCACATGAGTCAATTTTGAGTGGCATGTGCAGCACACGCAACCTAACCTTCCCCTTCCCCAGCAGCAGATTAGGCTGTGCACACAGTGGTTCTGCACTTGGAGGCACCCCCGAGCTGGCTGCGGTGCGAGCTGCTGCTGGCAAGTCCCTGCCACCCTCTGCCCCACCGCTACGTGCTGCATGGCCTTCTCCTTCCCCCTCAAGACTGCCTCTGCCACGTGGGGCCCCATATCCAGCTGCGCCGTCTCCTCCTTCAGGCTGCCACTGCCGGGGGGACCTCTGCGCCTTGGAGTTGCCGGAGAGCGGAGCGGGTGGCATGGAGCCGAACAGTTCACAGTTGGCTGAGTTGCTGCAGCCCGAAGAGGGCCTCTGCCTGCACCGGGAGACATACTAACCACATGGCTGAGGCCCTGCAGGCTTCCAGTGCTGCCACCCGGCTGGCCCACCTGCAGCCCACGGGACTGTGGGAGCTGATCAAGAGCCTGGTGCTCAGCCTGGGCCAGAAGGCGCTGTACCTGCTGTCGTGGCCCACTGGAAGCCCTGAGGGACCAGGCGAGGCACCAGGCTACCCCTGCTAGGCTGCTTCACATATAATTTTAGATATGTTCAGGAGTATGGACACTCCCTAATAGTGTGCTTCGGAGGGGGTGTCTTTGCTCAATCATAAGGAAAATGTGTAACAATGGTAATAGCAACTGCAGTAAGATGGAAAGAACACGTCCCAGCATTGCTGCAGAAAGGGTGCAGGCTACCTGCTCCTAAAACATACTGGCCAATGTGAGAGAGAAGTAGGCCTGCTTTGTTGCTCCCCAAAGACTCAAAAAGGGTCTGCAGCCTGAAGACTTTGGAAGGAAGAGAGTTTTTAAGGAGGTCTGTTAGAGAGAATGGGAAAAGATTGTCCAAAGCCAGCTTAACTCTTCATAAAACTTCATATAACTGTCAAGAATTTGTTTCCAAAAGGAAACTGGGCATAATTCATTTTAGTTGAGATACTGTTTAAAAAGTATCACCTATTTAGAAGCTTTTATAGCTATGAATTTTACATCATGTTCTTAACACATTACTCATTAATAGTACAAAGCATAGGTTGTTAATGTTCAAAATGACACAGGAAAGTATCCACAGACCCGATATAGGAAATTACTTTAGCATATGCTTAAAGTTTAGCATTTGCTTAAACACTCTCTGTGAAGAATGATGATTTCTTTAATTGGGACCTTATTTTATAGAGTCTTAATTCATACCATCTGGTGCTCAACTGTTTTTGGCAGCTGTTGTTAATCTCCACTCAGAATGTTGACAGTTGAAATCTTTCATGAGGGAATTCATGTTTCAACTTGACAGCCCTATGGAAACTGATTCTTGGGCTCTAATTCTCAGGTTATAAGTCACAGACAAGCTTTTCTCTTGGTGAGCAGCATCTTGACATTTCAGAAACCTTTACTGAATATTATTATCATATCATCATCATTATTACTATTTTGTTCTAGTCAGAAATTATCCTGCTGTTGTTTGATTTTGTTTTTTACGGGAGTGGGATACTTGTAACATCAATATAAGATTACAAAATAAATAATAATCTCTGAAGAAAATTCTCGATCAGCATGGTTTTGAAAATAGAATGTGTGTTGATCTGATATCTCTGTTTTGTGGGAGAAATAAATAAAGGTTGCTCACAAAGGCCATGATCCAGCACACCACTCAAACATGTGTGAATTTAAGCTAAAAGAGTTATGTTCATTCTGAAGTGCTTTGCTGGACTGTGGCAAAGGATATTACTAGAACTGGTCAATGTATTTAGCTACAATTTGGGGGTTGAGGGACTTGACAAAAATGGCTTTTTTGAACAAACCAAAATGTTCACAGGCGATTGTAGTTTTGCTTTAAATTATATACTAAAAATACAAAAGAAAATGGAAACGTTGTGGGGAAAATTTCAGATTTTGATTTTCAAATTTGTTGAGTTTCTGCAAATAAAATTTTCTACATAAAGCAGTTACCAAAATGAAAAAATGTTTTGGTTGCCTGTCAATTTTGATTACCATGAGAAACAACCATGTTACAAAATTTCACAGTAATTGGGGTGCTTTTGACCCACTCTACATTCATATTCTTTATCATTATAACCCTGTAGTGGGGTTGTTTATGCTTGCACAGAGGACTGCATCCCTTTTATGGCATCTGGGGGCTTCCTTGCTTCTCTGCATTAGTGGAAGGTGATATTGGCGGTTAACCAGAGGATATGCTACGGGATCCATGACTGCAGATATAACCAGATCCCGTTATCACTGAAGTCAATGGAAAGATTCCTGCTGAGAGCTGGAACAGCCCCTTTCCATTAATTCAGTAGTCACTGGATTAGGTTCCAAAAGTGATCTCCCCTCCAGTTTCCTACATTTCCCCAACAGAAAATGTCAGGTGAAGCCTAATGTGTCTCATGGTGCCCTAGAAATGCAGGTTTTTTTAAAAAAGAAAAAGAATAGAAAATTGCAAGCATATTGCAGCTTGTAATAATGTTATAATGTATGCACCAAGATGATAAAGTTTATGGACTGTTAGGTATTTTGAAACACTACATTCAATTAGCCAATCATTTTGTTATTTGAATGGCTCCCTAGAACAAATTTCCTGACTTTTACTTTTGTTTACATACTTTAATTGAAAATATTATGCAGTTTCCATTACCTGATTTGGTCCTTGATTATTTGAATAAACCAGATAAAACTTGCTCACTATCAGTTAGGATCATCCAGTTTCTGCTATTTCAAGTGATCTGCAATTAATGTGTGTATGTAATTAAATTGCATTGCAGATACATTTTCTCTTTAGATATACACCACGTGACAACATTCTTCCAGGTTCATTTGTAGGAGAACCTACTACCAGTCTAGTCATGATCAGATATTTTTATTGTGTTTCTGAATGCCTTGTTAGTGACAAATGGTATCAAGTCCTCTCTACAGCATATTAGAGTTTAAATTAAAATCCTAGATAACCACAACTGGATCTCACAGGTCACAGTTTATTTGTCTGCATAATCCTTTTTTATTTTAACTAATAACACTAAAACGTTTTCTATCAACCATATTTGTTTATGTTCTCTTTATTCACAAAAAAACCATGAATGTTAGGAAGTATGAAGCACTGAAATGGGTTGTACCCATGAAAGCTCATGATACCATCTACATATTTTTTCGTCTTTAAGGCGCTACTAAACTATTTGTTGTTTTTAAGTTTTTCCAGTTACAGACTAACTCGGCCACCCCTCTGAAGCTTTTGTAATTGCAAGTATATGCCTTCCATGAAAACATAGTGTGTATCTGGAAAGAATTATCCTATAAGTGAAAGAATTTTATTAGTACAGATATATAACAAAAGAAATCCAAAAACTGGTACGAGCCCATTATTAGGTAGAGATGGTAAAATTGTTCGTAATGATGCAGAAAAGGCAGATGTGTTCAATAAATATTTCAGTTCTGTATTTGGAAAGAAACAGGGTGATGTACTCATGTTACATGAGCATGACTAAGCCCATTAATAATTAAGGCGGCAGTACAATAGCATCTACCAGAGATAAACATACTTTAAAATAAGCAAATCTGGATAACTTGCACCCAGAAGAGTTGCTAGAGGAGACCTTTGGCCTGCTGATGTTAATTTTTAATAAATCTTGGAATACTGTGGAAATTTTCATTTCACTATTCAAAAAGAAAAGTGAGATGACCCAGGTTAGGCTGACATCAATCCCAGGCAGACCAATGGGAAAATTTGTAGAGGATTTAATTAAAAAAGAATGAAAGGACATGGATATAACTAATGGTAGTCAAGATGATTTTATAAAAAATAGATTTTGTCAACCAACCTGCTTTCATGTTTCTATGAGATGACAAGCTTGATTGATAAAGGTAACTGCACGGATAGAATATACCTAAGATATTGAAAGGAATTTGACTTCATACTGTTCAACAAATTCATTAAAAATTCTCCTCATATGGAATTCTCATACCTCCAAACATTTTCATCGCTATTTTCTGCATGTTTTCCAATTCTAATGTATCTTTTTTGAGGTAAGGTGACCAGAACTGCCTACAATGTTCAAGGTGTGGATGTACCATGGATATAGATAGCGGCATTATGATTTTTTTGTTTTATTATTTGTTGCTTTCCAAATGATTCTTAACATTCTGTTTGCTTTTTTGAATGCTGCTGTACATTAAGTGCATGTTGTCAGAGAAATATGCACAATGACTCCAATATCTCTTTCTTGAGTATTAACAACTAATTTAGACTCCAATCACTTTGTATATAAAGTTGTGATTACTGTTAAGTACTTTGCACTTATCATCATTAAATTCCATCTCCTATTTTGTCACCCAATCATCCAGTTTTATGAGATCCCTTTGTAACTTTTCACAGTTGTAACTAGTGGCCTTTTTTCAAAAAAACTTCACCTGCGTCTAGATTGCCATCGAGTTCTTTCGAAATTAAATCGAAAGAACGTGGTGGTTTTTTCGACAGCGGTAAACTTCATTTTACGAGAAGAACACCTTTTTTCGAAAGAGCTCTTTTGAAAAAAGGCGTTCTTGATCGCAAACAGGGCTTTTCGAAAGAGAGCATCCAGATTGCCTGGGTGCTCTCTTTCGAAAAAGTGGATTGCTTTTTTGAAACTCTTGTGACTGTCTAGACAATCTCTTTCAAAAGAGGCTTGTAGTCTAGACGTACCCTAGATATCTGTCTGGAAATTATGTACTAGGCTAACAAGTTAGGGCATGTCTACACTAAGAAATTATTTTGAAATAATAACTCATGAAATAACTATTTTGAAATAAGCTTATTCCCCAAGGAAAGCGGGTGTTACTATTTCAAAATAACCAGCCCCTTATTTTGAAATAACAGGGTTGGTAGTGTGGACGTTTCGCTTGTCATTTTGAAATAAGGGCAGTTATTTTGAAATCACTCCTACTGTAGACCAGGGCTTATTGAGCTCAATAGTGGGGTAACTCATAAAATTTAGTGGTTTTAATATGCAGGTGGTCAGACACATGATCTCCTCTGGGCTTAAAATCTTCGAAGGTAAGAGTTGCTAGCTGAGAATTTTTTGAGCATTTGATATACTCTTATTTCATTCAGGATATAGTAGATCTGACAAAGAATCTGACTCCTCAAGCTTCCATCCAACCCTTTATGGTTGCCTCGCTTTTTGCTGTGTTGTACTATGGTTCCTCATACATATCTTATGACAACTACACTATACCCTCCCTTTCCAGTGAGAAGGGAAAACAGAAAGCTTCCTCCAATATTCCTCTGTACTCCTGGTGCTGCCATCTTTCAATTTTCTTCACTCTCCGCCCTCTTTCCCAGAAGCCACAAAGATTTTGTCCTCTAATACTCACAGACAAGCAAAGGTTGTACCTAAATCTACAGGCAACATTTTGCTGCATCTGAATAGCCATTAAAAAGAGATACACAAATGAGACAGGGTTAAACTGTCACTCCTTCGGAAGAAACTTAAAAAACAACAAATAGTCTGGTAGCACTTTAAAGACTAGCAAAACATATAGATGGTATCATGAGCTTTCGTGGGCATAGCCCACTTCTTCAGATGACCAGAGTGTTGGATGTCCAGAACCAAGAATAAATGGGGGAAGGAGGGAGGTGGAGGGGAAGAAGGAAAAAAATTGGGAGGGGGGGAGAAAAAGAGGCAGTGGGTAGATAAGTTTCAAAGGGAACGCCAAGCCAAGTCTGTAACAGGAAAAACTGAAAAACAACAGATAGTCTATTAGCGCCTTAAAGACTAGATAGTTAAAAGAGGATGATAAGAACCATTAGTTTGCACTTGGAGAGGAAGAGTACTAACAATAGATTCTATACAAACATCAAGAACCATTGGTGCCTTCATTGTTTGGTTAGTTGATAATGTCCCAGCCATCCAATATCGTGATTTAAATCATCTGCATGAGAATTAAACTTGTGCATCAAGTGGAGTTACAATCCTTCTCTTTGTATTTGGGTCAACCGCACAACCATGGGCACCCGCATGGCACCACAATATGCCAACATCTTTATGGCTGACCTTGAACAATGTTTCCTCAGCTCTCGCCTCCTAACACCCTTACTTTACGTACGCTACGTTAATGACATTTTCATCATATGGACCCAAGGAAAAGAAACTCTTGAAGAATTTTACAAGGATTTCAACAACTTCCATCCCACCATCAACCTCAGCCTGGCTCAGTCCACACGAGAAATCCACTTCTTTCACACCACAGTACAGTTATACAATGGACAAATTTCCACCACCCTATATTGGAAACCTACCGACCGCTACACTTATCTTCATGACTCCAGCTTCCATCCCAGATACATTTCTCAATCTATTGTATACAGTCGAGCTCTAAGATACAACCGGATTTGCTCCAATCCCACATACAGAGACAAACACCTACAGGATTTATATAGAGCATTACTAAAACTGAAATACCCACCTGGAGAAGTGAAAAAAACAGATTGACAGACCCAAAAACGTACCCAGACATGAACTATTTCAAGACAGACCCAAAAGAGAAAACAGCAGAATTCCACTTGTCATTACCTACAGTTCATAACTCAAACCCCTCCAATGCATTATCCACAATCTACAACCTATCTTGGAAAATGACCCCTCACTTTCAGAGGCTTTGGGGGAAAGGCCTATTGTCACTTACAGACAACCCCCCAACCTGAAACAAATTTTTTCTGGTAATCATGCTAGACAGCTACATCATAAACATCCAGGAACCCAGCCATGCAATGAGCCCCGATGCCAACTCTGCCCACATATCTAAACAAGCAAATTTATGACTGGACCCAACCACATCAGCCACCAAATCAGAGGCTCATTGAACTGCACATCCAGTAATATGATCCATGCCATCAAACGCCAGCAATGCCCCACTGCAATATATGTTGGACAAACTGGACAGTCCCTACAGGAAGGAATTAATGGACACAAATCAGATATCCGAAAAGGGAACACACAAAAACCTGTTGGCGAACACTTTAATCTCCCTAGACACCCATTAAGGGATCTCCAAGTTGATGTTTTGTTACACAAGCCAAATACACAGAGAAGGATTGGAACTCCACTTCATTCACAAGTTTAATTCTCATGCAGATGGTTTAAGATGTTGGATGGCTGGGACATTATCAACCAACCAACCAATGAAGGTGCTAATGGTTCCTGATGTCTGTATAGAATCTGTTTTTAGTACTCTTCCTCTCCAAGTGCAAACTAATGGTTCTTATCATCCTTTTTTAACTATCTAGTCTTTAAGGTGCCAATAGACTAGCTGTTGTTTTTCAGTTTTTCCTGTTACAGACTGGCTTGGCTTTCCCTTTGAAACTTATCTACCCACTGCCTCTTCCCCCCCCCCTCCAATTTTTTTCCTTCTTCCCCCATTCCTTCCTTCCCTCATTTATTCTTAGTTCTAGACATCCAACACTCTGGTCATCTGAAGAAGTGGGCTGTGCCCATGAAAGCTCATGTTTTGTCAGTCTTTAAAGTGCTACTAGACTATTTGTTGTTTTTTAAGTTTTTCCTGTTACAGACTAACTCGGCTACCCCTCTGAAGCTTTTCCTTCAGAAGAGTCTTCCTTTGTCAAGCAACCCAAGCCTTTTTATATTCATGTGAACTAGACAATCATTTTTGTTTGTCTCCAGTTTCAGTTCAGCACTGTGACCTTTGTAAGATAATCAGAAACAAATAATTCCCATACAAAATTAAAGTCATTAAAGCTAATACTTCAGAACTGATTTCACTTGTTGTACTTACACTTTCATTTTTATACCTAGCACATGTATATTTTAAAACTTTTTTTTATTTATTCTAATATTTGCTTAACACTATGAAAGCGGAGCATGATGTTTTTCACCTCCAGGTTATTAATTCAGATTTACCCCCATGTAGCACACAACAACCCAGCCATCATCAGATTGTTTTGATGGCCTTTGTGAAGTTTGTTAGCAGTGGCCTCCAGCATGTAGTGGTAACAACATCACATTTGGTAGTTTTATTAATCTTCCTGACTAGGTACAGGGAACTTCTATTTAGGTACAGTACAGCATGGACAGTGCCAGGACAGGCTCCCTACATTACCCATTCAGTTGATTCAAACCTGACCAAGAGGGATTAGCTTTTGATTGAGGGTACAGTCTTGAAAGATGCTGAGCACTCTGGCCTTTATGCCACTTCTTTGGGACTTGGAAACACAGTTGTTCAGCTGGGGCTGAAATTTCCAAAACAAAACAATAATTGACCCGGCTTCCTCATTTCCCGCCTTTAAAAACTCCCTTGCTGTTGACAATATCATTTCAGTACCCACGTATTTAGTCTGACTGCAAATGGGGTGGATTAGTTCTAATGAAGAATGATATAGCATTGGTTGCAGCCAGAATGCCAGCAGACTTCAGAGTCCAGAAAGTTCTCTGCGCCGTCTGCCCAATAAACCTACATCTTGATGTGCTGCCTCTGCTGTTCTGACCCTGGACCCAGTGCAATGTTTTTCTGACTTGGCAACAGTTTGTCTCACTCATCGTCTTTGTCATTGATATTGGAACATATACAAGTAAATGCTTTCCTGTTTTCACTCAAAGCTCAATCCTGCCTGGTACTGAGTACTTCTTAGAAAATGCAGAGTACCCTCCACAGGTGCTGAGTGTCCTCATTGCCTGTGGCCTTTGATAGTTGCAAATTGTCATCTCATAGAAAATACTCAGCACTTTGCAGGATTATTCCCTGTTGTGTGCGTCTATTAAATGATGAAAAAGTCTCAGAAGGATATCTATGTTAGTGTGTTACAGTGTACAAAGGGTTAATTGTTGTCTAATTGTCTCTCTCTGGGCTTTATTTTCCTCTCACGTAAACTGGTATTACACCGGTATATTTCCACTGATGTCAATGGATATTGATTTCAGTTTTACCCGATTTGCACTGATTTAAGAGAAAGAGGAATCAGATCCTCTTTTTTCCCCTCTCTCTTTGTTGTAATTCATTAGCAGCTTTTAAAATGTATAAAACAACCACAAAACAAAACAAAAACCAAACAACCAAAACCTCCTCAATTCAGGATCCCAGAATCTTTTATATTAAAGCAAAGAATGCAGCAATTCAAGTTCAGGCAGTTTGAATTTACAAGAGCTATTAGAAGTTCCAGTAGCATAAAGTATAATGAACATGGTATGGTGGCTACGCTTAGTACATCTGCAATAGATGTTGATGGGGCTGGAGTATTTCATACCTCTTCCTCACTCAGGTTTTTAATGTTTTCCTACTATTTCTTCCTAAGAATTTCTAATAAGCCCACCAAGGAGGTTTTGGGGTGACTACGTAAACCATCTAATTTGAGATCTGGGTTTAGAGTTAGATTTATTTTTAAGTTCAATATATATGTAAATCTATTGTAAAAATAAAGGCCAGGGATGGGTTTGTAAGTTTTATTAACTCTGGTTTTAAGGAACAGTAACTTGTTCAGGTACCTACCACACAGAGGATATGTCTACACTGCCACCCTAGT
>CM057845.1:270840681-270863917 GCA_030068395.1 Apalone spinifera
GAGACTGGGAAAAGGAGGTGGGAGAGGGGAAGAGAGAGGGTGCGAGAGGGGAGGAGGAAACCTGGAAGGGCGAGGAGAAGCTCAGAACCCAGGATTGGGGGTCTCGCCGGACCAACTTAATTTTCATGCAAACCTGCTCCTAGGTTTGCATGTGGCCTTTGGTGGCCAGGCTGGCAGTGTTCCTCCATCTAGTGAGGAGATCATGGACATTGGGGGCATCCCTCCCAAACCTAATAAGGTCCATGAGCTCCACCCTGGACCAGGAAGGCACCCGCCTTCTCCAGCACCTGTCAGGCTCCTGGGAGCTGGCAGACTGCTCCTGAGGAGCAGCGGAGGGCTGGCTGCCAGTGGCTTGCTGGCTCATGTTTTGGGGCCTCTGGGCTGGCAGGCTTGGAGCTGGCACAGGCACTGTGGCCAGGGTCTACCCTTTAACGGCTCCGGGGTTGGGGGAGAGGAGAGTAAGTTTTCCTGGTTGTGCACAGAGTGGCCACCAGGGCTCCCTGGTAAGGGCTGGAGGCCCCCTATTTCGAAGTAAGTGCTTAATTCGAAATAGCTATTTTGAATTTGGCGTTACTCCTCATAGAATGAGGTTTACAAAATTCGAATTAAGTGCTCTGCTATTTCGAATTAATTTCAAAATAATGGTTTTCATGTATAGACGCTATTAAAGTTAATTTGAAATAACGGCTGTTATTTCGAATTAACTTTGCAGTGTAGATATACCCAATTAGAATAAGTTAAAATGGATATGATATTATTATCTTCTAAATGTTACTCATCTCAGGCACTGGAGCTTGATCCTCCATCCCTGTGGCATTACTGATATTAGTGGTAATAATAATCACTGCAGTCAAAGATAAAGGAGCCTAATTTTTTTCAGTTGTGTAGTCAGTTGCAATTGTCCAAGTTGTAAACTGTTTTTAGTCTGACTGATACTGTGTTCCATATACTTGTCATTCTTACTTTCCGTGTGTCTAAACAAGTAGACATGGTTCATGGCAATGGAGAATCAGGCTTGTGTGTCCAAGTATAAAGTCTGCAAACACTGAAACCACATGAGATCACACTGATTACACTTGGTCCAAGTTTAGCACAGCTGTGTTGTCATTATACTGTAAAGGTTACTTCTGATTAGTGGATTACTCTTTTTTAACACTGTTGCACAACTCAACAAGAAATACTAACATACTGTAAATTGCTTTTGATCACCAAGGAATTGCAGATGGATTAATAACATATAATGATCCACAACTCTCAAGTGGCTCATTGGAGTGATTCTGTCCTTTAATCACCTCTTGTTGAGCCCTTGCTATGCTCACTCAAATGGGTTAGCTGAAATGATAGAAAGTGATTTAAAAAAAAAGTCCCTAGTAAGTTCAAGAGATCCAAATTTATCATAGTTATATTATCATAATACTTCTTACAGTGTTTTATTAGGGTCTCCAGTGCAGAGATATACTATGTCAAACAGTTATCCACAGTGTAAGTGGGGTATAATATTGAATTCCAAACTGACAGCCTGATTCTCACATACACTAAGGTCCCTTTATGCCTCTCTGGCTGCATCCAGGGTCCTTGGTGATAGAAGAAATGCCCCCTGAGAATACCTCTATGCACAGGTCCTTCTCACATATTGCAGAACTGGCAGAAGGACTTTGTACCAGCCTTGTTCTGAGACCCTAATAGAGGGGGCAGAATGGGGATGTGGCTGAAACATAAGAACAGCCATACTGAGTCAGACCAAAGGTCCATCTAGCCCATAATCCTGTCTTCCAACAGTGGCCAATGCCAGATGCCCCAGAGAGAGTAAACAGAACAAGCAATCATCAAGTGAACCCTCTCCTGTCATCCATTTCCCGCCTCTGACAAACAGAAACAAGGGACACTATTCCTATCCATCCTGGCTAATAAGTATTGATGGACCTAACCTCCATGAATTTATCTAGTTCTTTTTTGAACTCTGTTAAAGTCCTGGTCTTTACAAAATCCTCTGACAAGGAGTTCCACAAGTTTATTGTGCGCTGCATGAAGAAAAATTTCCTTTTGCTTGTTTTAAACCCGCTACCTATTAATTTTATTTGGTGACCCCTACTTCTTATGTTAAGGGAACAACTAAATAACTTTTCCTTATTCACTTTCTCCATACCTGTCATGATTTTATAGACCTCATTATCCCCCCGTTAGTCTTTTCTTTTCTAAGCTGAAAAGTCCCAGTCTTTTTAATCTCTCTTCATATGGCACGAGTTCCAAACCCCTAATCATTTTTGTTGCCCTTTTCTGAACCTTTCCCAATTCCAATATATCTTTTTTGAGGCGAGGCGACCACATCTGTACACAGTAGTCAAGATGGGGGCATAGCAGGGATTTATATAGCAGCAATAAGATCTTCTTTGTCTTATTCTCTATCCCTTTTTTAATGATTCCTAACATTCTGTTTACTTTTTTGACTGCTGCTGCACATTGAGTGGATGTTTTCAGAGAACCATCCACAATGACTCCAAGATCTCTCTCTTGAGTGGTTATAGCTCAATTAGTCCTCATCATTTTGTATGCATGGTTGGGATTATTTTTTCCAACTTGCATTACTTGCGTTTATCAACATTAAAATTAATTTGCCATTTTGTTGCCCAATCACCATTTTGTTGCCATTTTGTGAGATCTTTTTGAAACTCTTGACAGTCTGCTTTGTTCTTAACTATCTTGAGCAGTTTGGTATCTGCAGATGTTGCCACCTGTTTACCCGTTTCTCCAGATCATTTATAAAAACGCACTACCACATGTCAGTGATTCTCTGTTTCCCAGGATCTACGGAACACCATGGCAAGCGGAGTGGAAAGCTATGTCTCTATTGGAAAAAATGCATCCTATTAGAAACTTACTGTGTGATTTTTTTTTATCCATGTTCTTCTCCTCCCCTCTCCAGCACTTAGCACAGTGAGGTCCCAGTAGCCTGTGGATGCTACTGTACTATGAAAAAGGATTCTACCAATAGGTCATCATTAACTTTCCTGAAAAAGTCTGACTGACTTGTAAAGAACAAAGATAACAAGAGAATATGCAAAATAAAAAGGTCACATGAATGCCAGCAGGGCTTTGCATTTTAGACTTCCCCTTAGCTGGTTTGTACTTGTCATAAGATGTGCAAATTTATACAAAGTTTTAATTAGTGCTGCATGAGAATTGGCAAGCTTTAGGCAAACATCCATTTACAGTTTTATCCTGAGGCTCCTAAAGATAATGAGACAAAGCTCACACTTTTTTTTTTTCGCTGCAGAAGCTTTTCACTTTTGCTTTATAATCCCAACACATATTGTGCTAAAGTCAATATTATCTGCAAATATAAAAACCAGCCCTTCACATCATAACAAGCACCATAAGGTTAGTTTCCTTTAGGGAAAAAAAACTTTTGCTTCTCTGGGCCTTTGTTAATGGCTTGAAAAAGGTGTATTTAACAGGAATACAGCCTTCTGTGTTAATAATAAGACTTAATTGAATGAGGTGTCTATTCAATTGAAATTTTAAATTCAAGGAAAAACTCAGCAATAAGCAAAGCCTTCAATAAACATCTGTCTACTAAATAACACTTTTTATTCTGGGTAACAGATAATGCTTATTGTGACAAAGTCAGACCTGACAGTTCTGGAAGGGTGTGTTGTCACATAATGCGCCTTGTTTTTCTCACTACCTATATCCAAATGGTTTATTCTGTTACAACACAATGCATAGTTGACAATAATCTTTTCCTTTTATATTACCAAACAGAACCCCCTTGAAGTGAAGAGGGTTTATAATGTTCTAATGCTGTGTTTCTCAACTGCTGGGTCACACAACCCTTCAGGAAGGTTATTAAAGGCATTCAGGAGTTTTGTGGTAGATTGAAAATTTTATTAGGATCCAAAACAAAGAAAAACTCATTTCTCCCAATCCCAGTTTTGCTTTATCCTTCAAGGACAAGTATTCTCTCTCAATTTACCAAAGCAGACTTATAAATTACACAGGCTTATAATTGTTATATTTGTCTTCCTCTTTTTAAGTAAATATAAAAGGAGTGAATTGTTTTTATTTAAAAGATTGAGAAACAAAGACAGTCCTTGGAGTGGATGAGCAGGGCGGTAGCTGAACTGCTTTTCTGCTTGGTGTTTTCCATTGGCTGGCTTTGTTTTGTTTTGTTTTTTTTTAATCTCGGCCACTTAGAGGGAGATAGAGGATACTGCAATAGTTTTCTGCTCTCTCCCAGCAAACTGGCTAGAGCTGCTCAGATTGAGAAACAATGTACTAGTGCAGTGGTCTCCAATCTTTTAAAGCACAAGATCACTTTTCAATTTAAGTGCAATGTGAGATGTACCTCAAACCCAAATACCCTTGCCCCATTCTTTGAGGCCCCACCCCTCCTGCACCCTTTCTCTAAGGCCTCACCCTGCTCACTCCATCCCCCTTCTTTCCCCATCCTCACTCACTTTCACTAGGCTGGGGTAGAAGGTTGGAATGCAGGTTCTGGTCTTGGGCCAAGGAGTTTGGAGTGTGAGAGGAGCTCTGGGCTTAGCCCAGGGTGGGCCTTGGGGTCCAGGAGGGGTTTCGGGATGCAAGCTCTGGGAAGGAGTTTAGGTGCAGAGGGACTCATGTCTGGGACAGGAGGTTGGGTGCAGGAGAGGGTTCAGGGCTGGGACAGGGGTTCAGGATGCAGGTTCTGGCTTAGCATCATTTGACTGAGATGGCCTCCAGGTGGTGGAGCAGAGGGCTTAAGGCAGGCTTACTCCTGCCCCGCCCTGCACCACTCCTGAAAGCAGCTGGCATGTACAGCAATGGCTCCATGGAGTCACAAGCTGCGCCTCATCTACAGGCACTGAGCCCACAGCTTCTATTCGTCATGGTTCATACTGATCAATGGGAGCTGCAGGAGGGTGTCTGCAGGCAAGGACAGCATGTGGAGACCCCCTGCTCTGCCTCTCTCAGGGGCTGCAGGGACATGTCAGCCACATCCAGGACCAGCAGTTACCAGAGAGATAATTACTAACCATGACAGGTAAGGCCTTTTTCAACTCACTGCTCAGAGAATTACATTTAAGGATAACAGAGAAATGAAAATTATGAAATGCACAGAACAGTCAAAAACCCACAATAACACACTTTGCAAGCAGTAAAAGTAGTAACAACAAAAACCCTCATATGTGTTGGGTCAGGAGATGAGAGTGAAGGACAGTGTATGTTTGTGAGAATGACAGAGACACACACAGTGTGTGAGAGTGACAGAGATTTGCATTGCCTAGGTCCCTCCATTTCCTTCTTTCTGTGTGGGACACCCTGACATCAACGTTCCCCATTTCCTCCTTCCCACACCATGCACAGCAAGCAGAAGGATCCCAGGGGGCAGCTCCAAGGCAGAGGGCAAGAGCAGCATGACAGCAGGTAGAGGGGCAACTGAAGTGCTAGCGCTTGATAGCTTCCAGGCCAAACCAGTCAGGATTATCTGTCAGAGGCTCCAAGATCTACCAGTAGATCCTAGTGGGTAGGACACTGCAGTGAGTGACAGAGGAGAACTGTCCTTCTGCGTGGCCTTGGGCAAGTCACTTCATCTCTTTTTGACTTAGTTTCCCCTCCCACCCTTTGTAAGATCTTTAGAGTTAGCACAATGGGCCCCTCATTTTATTTGTAATCCTACTGTAATACAAACAGTAACTAACAGTGAGGGCAAAAATTCACAACTTCGCAGAATAGATCTGGCCAATACAACTAGTGCTAATGGGTCCAATTCTGCTGCTCTTATTCTGATGAGTAATCCTAGTGCCTGCAGTTGGATTGCTAAGAATAGTAAAAGCTGCTGAATGAATTTCTTAGCACACATTACATTATCTTATAAGGCCTGACAGCATTAGCAGTGAATGATAAGTATGAATATAATCAGTTTTATAGCTGCTTCAGTGAAATACATTTGATCTGGATTGTGGGCAGCTAAATGCCCATTGAAGCACTGTTCATTAATGGATGTTGAAATCAGAAGCTCCAGCCTGAGAAATAGTTCCAGAGCCATGAAACCTTGTGACAGCAGCTTGTGGACCTATGGCACGAGTAAGGTGGTATGGCCTCCAGTAGCCCAGGTGCCCGATGATGGTCCTCAGGGAACTTCTTTAAAACACAGGGCATCTGCTCTAATTCCCACACCCTTCTTGTCATGGAGCATGGCTTCATTTAGTATATGCAGCACAGTGGTATCTACAGCTGTATTTCCCCATCCACTCCCAGGCTCTCGTCCTCTGTCTGTGTAGTTGGTGTGGGGTAGGCATCACTGGTGACAGTCCCTGTTCACTCCTACCGGAATTTTCCAAGCTGTTAGTCAAGTGGGTGATCCTCCTCAGAAAGTGGTCCTCTTCAGCTCCCATGGTACCCTCTCCCACACTGGCTGACCACTCTCTTGAAATCTAACTAGTACAGGTTGGACCTCCCTGGTCCAGCATCCTTGGGACTTGACTGGCCCCGAATGAGGGAATTTGACGGATCAGGGGAGGTCCCCTGCCACAGGCCTCCCAGGATGCTGCTCCTCCCTCTGGCTGGCTCTGCTCTAGCCCTGCTACTACAGGGCTTGAACCTTGATTCTGACAGGCTTCTGCCAGCTGGCTGGGGCTCTCTGTGGTTGGAGCTCTCCAGCTGCCACAGCCCCGATTCTATCCCACCTGACTAGGGTTTCCCAGGGCTAGGCTCTGTGGCTGCCCCGCTGGGTCTGAGCTCTGTAGCTGTACAGCTACTGCCACACCCAGCCAGGGCTTCCCATGGACTGGGCTCCGCAGCTGCCCCACTGTGCCATGCCTAGCTGGGGCTCCCCAGGATTGGGCTCGCCAGTCCTGATGATGGGGCTCTCCCGCCACTGTACTCCCAACCAGCTCACACGCCTGGGCACTGGGGCTCTCTGATCCAGGTACATCCATGATCCATCCCGTCCATGGATGTTGCTGGACTAGATTCCCGGATTTAGGAGGTTCAACCTGTACAGACTTCCCACAGAAAGATTTTTTCTGACTCAGGGGGGAAATGGCATCTCCCCCTCTGACAGATTAAGGGTCATTCAAGACCAATTTCTGTTCTTATTATCCTTACATGATGCATGCTGCACTCTGGGATTTAAGTGGTCATGGAAGAGTTGAATCACAGACCTAAAGAAGAAGAAAAATTAAATTGCAGCTGCCAGACACTGCGAATCAGTTCAAGCAGAATGCATTTGCTGTTGCTGATTGTCCCAGGAGTGCCATTGTGCAACCTTTCATGCCATCCCATTCAACTGAATCCTAATGGTGGTAGCAAGCAAAGTGGGAGTGTCAGTAGCAAAAGATAGAGCTTTTTCTCCTTTGCAGTCTTCATTTGAGTATTCAGTAAGCACCTTTTCTACAGTAGCTGGCCTATATTTATATTTTTAAAAAATGTTTCTGCTCCTCTTTAGCACTGAATTTCCAGGGTTTTATCAGTACACTGGACAACCTTACCATGATGTAAGCCGGTAATTTTTATATTCAGACTCTCTGAAATCCTGATTTGTGCAATTTGGCTGACCCGAGAGGTGACAACCTTTGTGTAATTACGTTAGTGTAGCCAATCAGCACATTTCTTCAGTTAGATAAGTAGTGTATTAGATGGCCTAAATTCGTGGTTCAGAAGCTTCAAACAGATCTGCAATCACACTACTTATGTTACAAGGGACTAATGTACACATCAACTTTGTAGAAACCCATATGTAAAACAAATATGTCATGTCATTCACTTCCACTGGTAACAGCTTCTCTATGAGGTCTTTTGTGAAAGGTTGTTTACCAGGTTTTTTTCCCCTACCTGCATTTGTTGACATTTGTGTGTTGAAGTATGTAGAGTATTTATTTGTAGCTATCAGTTGATACTGGTTTCAGAAGTGGCAAACAGATGAATAATCCAAATTGCTTCATTACTGGCTGCCTTTAAAGAATAAACTATATTTGTCCACCGCTTTAATTATGAAAAGGTTTTACGCTAAATACACTCACCAGCATAGAATTACAGCCTTTTGGTTTTTTTCTCATGAGGGATTTCTAACCCTCCCACAACCCAACTAAACTGCAACTGAGATAGGATTTATTTTCACTTCACTTCCAAGAAAAAATTGTCAATAACACTGGACGCTGTCCTTTTGAAATAATTTACTTTGTTAACACTTAAGTGGTTTGTGAAGATATTCTACATAATGTATAATAAGCTATTACTAATGGCTTTCAGGCTTGGAATTTAGCTGAAGGACATACAAGCTGCCTGAAGGTGACTGCTATGAGATTTAAGATATAATTGTAATCTACAAGTAAGAGCTTATATCTCCTCAATGAAATGATGACTACTAGGGAAAGATAACACCGGCTCATCTAGAAAACTAAAGCAATGGAATGTAATCATATAATTCTGCAATGTGTACTAGAAATAGATACCCTTTCTAAAAGAGCCAAGCTAGGAAAATGAAGATGCAGCCGAATAGGTTTCAAAATGCCCTTTGGAAAGGATAATGGCTTATATCTGTATAGCACAAGTTAGCCAGAAGAAACTAAAAGCTCTTTACAAAATGCATAATAATCTATGTAAAAGCAACACTGAAATACAGTCACTTCTAGGGTATAAGACACAAATAGTACACAGCAACACTATAGGACTCCATAGAATTAGGCTGTGAAGAATAACTTATAGCCAGTTGAAGCTGAAGACAGAATAGATTCTTGGGCCACATGGAAATGAAATAAACCAGGACATATGAGGGCCTAGCTAGCATCAAGCTAATAAAAGCCATTGGGGCCAAATAGACGGTAATTTGTTATACTAAGTAATTTGTTATACTAAGAACTAGAGGGTGGGTGTAAATGGGGAGAGAGAGGAGAGGGGCCAGCTGCCAGTGCAGGAAAAGAGACAGGATCAGAGTTTCTCCTCTTCCAGCCACACTGCCTGGAACACTCAGTGCAGCAGCTGCATTCTCCTGACCCATGCAGCCTCTGGCCATGCTGTCTGCCTGGGATGTGGCCCAGTGAGGCGCAGTGGGCGCTTTCTCCCATGAGCTGCTGTGCTGCACCAGACAGTGTCCTAGGCAGGCAGCGTGGCTGGAGGCTGCCCAGGAGACCGCATTTGTGGCTCTGCATGCCAGGGGGACTGGAGCCAGCGCAGTGGAAGGACAGAGCGCAGCTCCCCCAGCCAGGTAACATGGGATGGGGAGAATGTGGGGGGCCTGGGCTGAGGGTCGGGATATGTCACATGGGGAGATCACATGGGGAGTTACGTTTCTCCCCCCTTAGCAGATGCCTCCCCAATAGTCTTCACACCACCTTTTTAAAGTTTAGTGTGTAAAATAATTGTAATGCCTTTGGGGTTTATAGAATCTTTGTCCTGAGGATAGGAAGTATGGATTGTTTCAGGAGGAGGAAGTGCTGTTTTGGGGAGGTGGAAGTGGAGAGAGGGAGAGGGACAATGTCTGGAGTGCAAGACACAGCAGCTGAGAACCTTCCCACAGCCTGGGAGGAACAACCAATCAGACAGGAGCCAAGAGGAGCACTTTGCCAAAAATGAACCACCCAAGAAGGAGAAACCAGAGTTGGACCCAGTATCACTGCTACCCAGAGCTATATGGGGCCTGTGAGTACTGGGGCTTGAGACTACAGTGGGAATAAGGAGGAAGGCTGGAGCTAGCTAAGTGGGAAGGTTTACACACAATGTGTGTTTGCAGAGAGTGACAGAAAAGGTCATTGGGGGGGTTTGTTGGGAAAGTTTACTGGTACTGAAGATGACCAGGTGCACCAAAGACTCGTGATTGAATGGGAACTTTGCCAGAACTCCTGAACTCTGAGCGTAGAGGTATTGCTTGGGGTCTTCCCTTTCAGACTGTGCCACTAGAACTGTGGAGCCGTGTGTTGAAAATCACCTTATTTTACTGCTCTGTCTCTCCCCTTGTTGTTTATCTCCATTCATCCCTTTTGGTAAGGTGTACGGGCAACCCATCAAACTATCCCCAGCTCTGTCTCTAGCTGTGCTAGGGGTAGGGGCCAGAGTGGGTCACCACAGGGCTGCCATCTGTTGGACCAGTCATTCCTATTGAGAGGCCAGCTCCCACTGCAACTGTTGCTCATGTTTCTGTTGCTGTGCTGCCGGTAGCTGTTATTGGGCAACAAACTGTTGGAGCAGCTGTGCTTGCTGCTGCTGCTATTGTGCAGCCTGCTACTGATGATTGTCCAATAGCCATTTCAAAAGCTTTTTGGGTTTCATCTTTCAGGTCTGGGTCCTTTTCTCAGGGCCCGATCGTTGCCCACGTTCTCCACCAGTTATTGCAGGGTTGGTATGTCCATCCCTCTCTGGAGGCGGGCCACATGCTCCAAGGCCCTGCAGGTGGGGTTCAACCCCACATGACTCACTAGTCTGGATCTTCATCCACAGTCTTGACTACTCAGACAACCTGGCTGGGCAGGTTATTGGCTCAATAGCAAAGCCTTGTTCTTCCAGGGCCATGTGGTCAAAACAGCCACGGTTAATGACAATGCCCTGCCCCCGCAGGGCAGTGCAACCTAGCAGCCAGAGTCAGTGACACAGGGTGCAGGTTCACCACCTTAGGGAAGTGGTGGTGGTGGGATAGCAGAATGTGGTCCTGCCTTCTCCATCAGATCCTAACCCAAGGCCCTGATGGTGGTGGGGTGCCCACCATGAGCTCAGTAGGGATCTCACTGAAACACATTGAGCTGTTCTGGTAAGGCTACTACTGGCCACAAAATTCCCCTACAGTAGTTCCTACCTGACTCTTTAGCGCTGTGCTCTCCATATCTCCCCTCGCAGTGATGTCCCAGGATGGGGCATTGGCATTGGCCTCTGGCTGGCATTGGCATGCTGGCATATCAGCAGTTCTTCTTCATGAGCTGCTATGGCCCTTCCTGCTCCATCTGCGGTCAGGACAAACTGAGCTGCTTTAGAGGCCTTTCTACCTGGCCTCCAGATGGAGCATGCCCAGCAGAGCTGAGGGGATGGGACCTCCTCAGCTAGGTGAACAGGGTTAACTCTTGCAGTCTTAGGTATGCTCCATCACAGTACCCTTTAGCACCCAAGTATTTGAGGTTTGATTCCAAACTCTATCATCAGGTTTAAAAGATAGGAGATCACAGGCCCTTTTGTCAAAATAACATTTCATCTTGCATTTCTGATTTTCTTTCATCTCCTGCATGGTTTCATTGTTGTGAGATTTCAGCAAGTTATCAATAATTGCTAAATTAGATCTGATCCTTCTTTCCATTAATAGCTGAGCTAGAGAAAAGCCGTTCTCCAGAGAGATACTTCCATAAACCAATAAAGCTTTATATAAATCTCCCCTACTGTCAAAATTATTTTCCATAAGGTTCTTTTGCTGTCTGTATAAACATTTCCACAATTCCATTTGATTGGGAGTAATTTGAACGTGATGTTTTGTGATGAAAATCCCGATCTATTGGACAAAATGCCTCAAATCTGCACTGAAAAATTGGGACCCATTATTGCTAAAAGCTTTATTTGGAATGCCATGTCTGGAGAAGATTCCCATCATACTGTCTATCACTTATTTACTGTTAGTACTGTGCAGTGTGCAAATTTCTGGATTCAGAGAATAATAACCTGCACTGATTAAATAAAATTGATTATCATGTAAATAAGTCAGTGCCTTCCTTCTTATAAGGTCGTTGTAGAAGTGGATGAGATCTCAGGGGGTCTGCCTGTTGGCATAGCTTATATTTCAAGCTTGAAAAGCAGTTTCCTACCACTTTAGTGATGTTGTGATTGATCTGAGGCCAATACAGCACTTCCTGTGTTTGTTGTTTGCACGCCTCAATTCCTAAATGACCCTCGTGGATCTTCTGTTACATTTCTTTTTGGAAGGTCATTGGAATTACAACTTTACTGTCCTTGAAAATCACCCCATCTATCACTGCATGTTCACGTCTGCTGTTCCAATAGTCTCTTATACTTGGATAGCAACTGATTATTTCTTCAGGCCACTCTTTCATTAATCACTTCTTAAGGATCGGCTATGATTCATCTTTCTCCATTTCCCTTCTTATTTGTTGCAGTTTCCTATTAGCTTCAGGCATTGACTATACAATCCAATCTATATGGGTTTACATTTCTAATGTCTTCTCTAGTTTTGTGGTGAGAGTCAGTGCTCTGGAAAGTGCATCTGTAATTAACAAGAATTTACTGGGCAAGTAGGTCACAACCAAATCATATATTTGCAGCTTTATCATTTTTGTTTGAATCCTTAATCTGCAGTCATTTAGCTGTGTAATTATGTGGCATGCAACTCTCAGGAGTACCCCTTCTGGTCAGATGTGACTCCAGTCTTGAATCTCCAGGCACTGGTATCAGGTTTCCTTCCTGAGGGAATGGTTCAGTCATCCCTGGACCTTGCTGGCCACCACTCTCCAGCATCATTAAATAATTCAGATTCCCTTCTGGAGGGGACCTGGGCCTGCCAATCCAGGGACTCTAAGAATAGCAGCTACACAACACCGGGTGTGTCTAGACTGCATCCCTCTGTCGACAGAAAGATGTAGATTAGGCACATCGAAATTGCTAATGAAGCAGGGATTTAAATATCCCGCACCTCATTAGCATAAACATGGCCAACGCTTTTTTTCTAAATGGAGTTTTTTCGAAAAAAACCCCAGCAGTCTAGATGCGAATCTGTCGAAAATAAAACCTTTTTCGACAGATCCTGTATTCCTACAAAAATTACAGGATCTGTGGAAAAAGGCTTTATTTTTGATCAATCCGCATCTAGACTGCCATTTTTTTCAAAAAACCTCAGTTTTGGAAAAAAAAGTATCGGCCATGTTTATGCTAATGAGGTATGGGATACTTAAATCCCCGCTTCATTATCAATTTCGATGTGCCTAATCTACATCTCCCTGTCGACAGAGGGATGCAGTCTAGACGTAGCCACCATGTCCTTGTAATGAAAATGCTGTCAGTTCTCTAGACCACTTCTTCACAGCCCCCGCCTTCACCAACACTTCAACCTTACCCCAGAGATCTTTTATGTCCAGATCCAGCAGCCAGCCAGGAGCTGTTCCTCACTCCCCTGGTCCCTGCCTGCACTGAGCTGTCCATGGTGCTTCATTCCCTTTGGTGAGTCAGGAGCACCATGTCTCAGATCTGCACTGCAGCTCCTTTTGTAAGAGGCTGCAACCCTCTGTCTACTAGCCCTTTGCCACCTTCCCCAGTCTGGCTATATTTCTGCACCATCTCTGTAGGTCATATGGAAGACTTCGCTCCACTGTGCCTTGCCTGGGATGGGTGTGACAGAACTTGTGCACAGAACTTCAACACGAGTTTTGAATCACTTGCTGTTTTAAACCTTCCCATGATTCCGATGAGCCTCTACCCCAACACCATTCATTTTTATTCTCTAGGTGCTTTCTCAAAGCCACTGCTTTGGGAGATAGATCAGGTATGAATTTTCCAAAATATTTAACCATTTCCAGGAACCATAAGACATCTTTCTTTGACTAGGGATGTGACATCATTTCAGTGGCTGAAATCTTCATCTTATCAGGTTTTACACCTTCTTTGGAAATAATGCCCTAACAAAAGCCACTTCTATAACCCGTAAAACACATTTCTCCTTATTTAGTTTCAGTTTTGCTGCTCTGCTCTAGACTTCTAGACTCCTGAAGTCTACGGTCATGTTCTTCTTTTGTTGAGCCCCAGTTGAGGATGTCATCCATCGCAGTGTCAGTACCATTAATGTGTTCACAAATCATATGTATAGTTTTGTGGCACTCTTGTGTTGCTGAAGTTATGCTGGAGGGTAAACGTAAGAATCTGTATCTTCCAAATGGTGTATTAAATGTGAATGGTTTTGAGTGTCTTTCAGTTAATTTTAGCTGCCAAAAACCTGAGGATTTATCCAACTTACTGAAATATTGTGTATTTAAGGGGTAGGGCAATTACTTAGGAATCATAGTGACACGTGAATCTTGTTCATCCCATCCAGGATACAAGTGGCTGTTGGAGTCTCCTTCAGGCCAGGGGATCTAGGGACTGAGAGAAGTAGTTCATCAAAATCCAGCAGATTTGGTTGTATGAGTTACCAATAAAGCTAAAACCCAAGGGAGGGGACAGGTAAGGGATAAATGCAGTGTTGGTATCCTCTATTTCAGAAATTAAATATGGAGAATTTGTGGTATTGTCAGTGTGCAGAGTTCTTCTGCAGTTCTAATCTAAGCCATCTGCATTGCAGTGTCAGATGGTGGGGAAGTTTGGAGAATTTGTCCAACAAGAAAAGTAAGAGCAATGTTCCATTCAAGCATTATATTAGCTGTGTCACGTAACCCTATCAGACATTATGAAGATGAATCAAACCATCTCCCCAACTACTGGAAGCCAAGAAAGGAAACTATTAGACCCTAAATGAATTGAGATGAAGGTTGCAACTCTGTTACCGTTAACACTAAAATATTGTTGGTTCAATTGTGCTGAGTGGGCACGGCTGTGTGCTGAGGTCAGGGCAGAGCTGTCCTGCCCCAATGGCATTTCTGGGAGGGACTGAGGCATAGGAAGCCACTAGTACATAGGAGAACTTCATCCTGCACAAGCTGTCTCCATTAGCTAGGGCAGGACATAGTCCTGCTGCCTATTAGAGGATTAGCAGGGAGCAATTCTCCACCCAGGGAACTGCAACTGTAGCTTGCTGCTGTATGTGGGTTAAAAGCATGAGGCAGTTTCCTTCCCTTCTTCCCTATTGTGGTCCCCTGCAGCAGTAAGGTACAAAACTAACCTCAAGTGTATTATGGCCAAATCCTAGAGTCTTTAATCAGGCAAAATAAATGTCATTGTTGGCTTCACCTGAGAGAGGAAAGCAACATTTAGCCAGTAGCACATTTGATCAAGAAATCCCAACAAGGTCAATGAGACTAAAAGAAAAAGATAACACAGTAAAAGGAGAAATGAGGGATGAATGTATAGGGCTATGTGACTGTGCCCAGTTGCCATTGCAACAGGCACATAACTTTTCTTTTGCTTGCCTCTTTTTTCTCAGTTAAATCCCCAGCATGGAAAGTGAGCCATTAATATTACATAACGAATGTTTCTAAGACTGTAAAAAGTGGGAATCAGAAACATTTTAGTGACTGTGTCCAAGATGTAATAGGTACTTTACAAATGAGGAAGACTCCAAACAGTGTCCGGTCTAAGGGAGTATTTTGCCCACCATGGATAAACAGACACACACTAGTCCTACTAGAAAGAGGACATTTAAAAATAATGGGGAGGTGGCTTAGGCTAGCCATCCAAGTACAAGCCCATCCACCTGAGCCACTGTCCATGCTGCTACAGCCTTACTGCTCTGGGAAATGTCTCTAGACCGCAGCTGGGAACATACCCTAAAAAAGACAGAAAATATATGACAACATACAAGCAATGACGGCTCAAGTCTTGCTAGTTCTGTACTCATGTTGTGTGTCTTGTTTATGTTACAAAATCTATGAGGTGTCATTTGGGAGGACACCCTTTTTGAGCTTGAAGTGGGAAGGAATGGGGCAATGAGATTGTTGGAAACAAGGGTAAAGGCTAGTGTTGGTTGAAAAAAAATCCCAATTAATTTAAAGAGTTTTTCAATATTTTTATTAGTACATTTTCCTCTTTAAAATGGTTTTCTGGGTGAAAATCTGAAATAGCAAAATGAACCACTTCTAGTTTTTAAAACCCATTTTTGGTAAAAATTTGGGTTTCCCAGGAAAGCAAATGGTTGGCTTTTCAATAATTGAAAGCTGAACATTTTTACTGAAAAATGTGTAGTTTTTTCAGTTTTTTATTTCCATTTTTTATTTGAAAATTATGATCACAATAAAAAAAATCTTTGAAATGTTCATATTGATCAAAAGTCCATTTTTCATCAAAAAGTGTCACTAAATCATTTCAACTAGTCCAAAGGGAGGGAATGGAGTGGGCATGATGGTGGGATGGGGAAAAGGGGGGGAGCGTTAGCAAGCATAGTGAGCAGTAGAAAGAAACTGAACAGGTGAAAGGTTACAGTGGTTAAAGTGGCAATAAAGGAGTGAGATGAAGAGAAGGTAACAAGCAGCAAAACAGCAAAGGAGGAGAACATTCAGAATGCGACAGGTTCAAAAGGGAATGCATGTGCACAGAATGTGTCCCTCCTGCTTCCTGATATCATAACAAGGGAGCATTCCCAGTGGAAAATCTTGTTTAAATAGATCACAAACACTGTCCTCCCATTTCCTTCACCTTGTAGTTTATTCAGGCAAAATTCCACCCCTGCTGCAGACAGCCCCCCAGCCTGTTCAGGCTGTGCAACACTCATTCCCGCAGTAGAGAACGACCTCTTGTTTTAGCCATCCATCCAAAGTTTTCATCAGAAGCATTTCAGACAAACTTTCTCATACTGCCCCGGCAAATGAACTGAAATAAATGAGTGTTCTTCCATCACAAACTGCTGTGTCTGATATCTTGAGTACCAGGACTGTGTCTGAAGAGTGTTATTGAAGTTTGCACATATACAATACAAAACCAATATCTCGTAAGCAGGTTTTCTGTGCCGTGCAAAACTGGAGATGCTCCAGGGTACAATAGAAGTGACTTGCATTTTATGACCACTACACCTTGACACAAAATCATTCAAAGCCTCTGCAATAAATGGCTCTGATATTTGGTGTACCAGTGCTTTGATTGTATAATGGTCAGCCAAGTTCACCTTGTAATTTATAGCATAAAGGTAGCTATTGATTTTTTCCAATACAACTTCTGTAGAGTTTGAATTCTTATTTGACTCTGGTCTGAGAATGATAAAGTTCCCCGTAGTGATCAGTTAAGCTTCTAACAAATGTCCTAGACAGTAGTCTAAAGTGAACATTTAATCATCATCTTTTAAGACTGCTTCAAAGGAAAATGCCCTGCTGGAAGTTACATCTCACTGTCACAATATAATGGAATAGTATGGACCAATCTTGGCTCTATCTCAAGACCAGAGCTCTGCTCCCAGCTCTGTCAATGACTCTGTGACCTCGGGCAAGTAACCTACATCAAAATTTCAAACTTTAGTGCCTAAGTTACAGGTGCTCAGCATCTCTGAAAATAGGGCTGTTACAGCTTGGCTCATTAAACCACTGTATGGTTACCTGTCATGCAGGAGGCCAACAAAATTACCAGACCTCTGGGCAAGGTGGGGGTGCGGGAATGGATCCTTGTTCCTGGAAAGAGTAGGGGCTCAGGTAAAAGAGCTGGGGCTGGAGAAACCAGTCCTCAGCACCACCCGGAATGTGTTGCACCCCTCTACCCAGCCAGTCCTTAGCACCACCCAGAGCATGCTACATGGAGTGCATCACCCCACTGTCCAGGTCTCCAGTGGCAATTTAAAGTTTCCAGGGCTCCAGCCTCTCCTGCTGCCACAGTAGCAGTGGTGGCAGCCACAATTCCCAGGCTTTTCTGCATTGCTGGGATCTGGGGCAATTGACCTCTTTACTCTCCGTCTCCCCCGCTGTTGACTGGTCTGCTGTCATGTGAGTGGATCCAGTTATAGGTCCTACAGACTTCTCTTCTGGAGCATAGTCATTGTTTTTAGCTGTGGATCTATACAGCACACTCCCAGTTTCAGACCTCTTGTCTGTCACTTCCTGCAGCCTCGCCATCTGAAATCAGTGTCTGAGACTGTACGTGCCACTGGCACTCCACCAAGACAGCAGAAACACTAGGCTTCTAGTTTAACCCCTTCTGGGACAACATGGGAAGAAAATGCAGAAACACAGGCTTTGCAAAGGGATTTCGTAAGCAGACTAACTTTATTCTTAAAGCACTCGAGAGTTACAGATCTTTGAAAATGATAAGAGTTCCATGGTGCCACATCCCACAGTCTGATCTCACCCATCATGTGAGTTTGTGGTTCATCAGCATTTCAGACAGGACAGAGTTCTTCCTACCTTCTCTGTCCTGTAGTTCATTCTTGCATGTGATAATGTGGTACTGTAAGAAGCCCCGGGCCTCGAATTTGTATCTGTAGATCCCCTGGGTAACAACTGCCTCAGTTGCACCATCCTCTTTTTCCAGCTCATCTTGGTTCAGTCTCTTTCAACATTTGCTCGGTTATATCAGTTTTGAAGACTGTACTTAATTTGATGATTCTGTCTCTTTTTCTGTATGGTTTGATGAGAAGCAATCCCATTGCAGGCACATCCCATTTTCCTGGCACAACCAAACCCTGACCTCACTTTAAGTTATGATAAAAGGAAGCTGCACTCCGAATTTGGTGGCCTTAGCTCTTACCACTTAGGAGGAGCTCTTGAACAAACAGACAGACAAACTCTCTAAAATATATAGTAGATAACATATTAATATATTTTTAAATAGAGAAAAAAAAATCAGTTCCATCAAATTTGGCACCCCTTAAAACCGCGTGCTCCCGTGACCACCTAGTTTGCCTATATGGTTAGACCAGCCTTGCAGCCTAGATTAGTCTTCCGGGGGAGAAGGGAGATAAGCTCCTTACTCCTGCTGTGCCTGCGCTCTGGCATGTTTGGCTGCTGTGTCTGGCAGCTGGGCCCAGACAGGGAGCAGGACTGAGCGGCTTCTCAGACAGCTGAAGCTGGCTGCTCCCGTCACTGCTCTGTGTAGTGCAGCAGCTGTCTGAGGGAGACCCTGGCTGGGGAGGTAGGAGCTTCTGCTCCCTGCCCAGGCCTGGCTGTCAGGGACAGGGGCCAAGGAGCTGCAGTCCCAGTATGAGAACACACAAGTCGTATGTGCTGTTCCCTGCTACCCAATAAAATCACTGAGAGCAGGACTAAGGCGGGGAACCTCAGAACATGGTGTCACAGAAGTGGCAGTGAGCAGCAAGCCCCAGCAGAAATAGCAGCAGCAGAAAGCAGCCAGAGGTGGCAGAGAAAGCAGTGCCAAGCAGCTGAAGATCTAGCAGCAGCAGTAAGCCAGTTGCAGAGGTATTGATCAATGCCCCAACCCCACTTTCAGGGAAGGGAGGTGACCCCCACATGAACAAATGCTGGGTCTCTGACTCTGCTGATCAATGGAGTGCTGTCAAGGGAAAGGGGGGAGTGTTAAAGGGACAGCCATTTGTCAGACTTTCACACTGCAGGGTAGGAAACTGAGACAAAGGATGCTACTGGGGGTTGGGTGTTTGCTTATGTTTTCTTGCTTGTTGAGTCATGTTTGTGGTGCTTTCACAGATTAATGCTGGGTTCCTTTTTAAAATAAAATTGTCTTTTGTTATAAGGCAGGGCCGGCCTTTGGAGTGGGTGGTCTGGGCTTGTCAAAGAGGGCACCTGGCACAGTGTTTGTTTGATTCCCACCTGATCTGCCAAGAACCAGCTGTCAGAGGTGGCAGCCAGGCAGGCGAGCAACCGTGTCTGGAGAGTAGGTGCATAGGTGGGAGGTGTAAGTGATAAGAGTGAAGGAGGTGCAGGGGTTAGCGGTGCAAGAGAGGAGTGTATGGATTGGGCAGGGAGAGGGCACAATGTAAGAGTTAGGGGGCAGGAGGGAGCAGGGTTTGGGATAAAGGGAGGATGGAGAGCCTATGGGGGGCAGGGTCAATGCAGGGGTGCCACACCTACGGGAACTGGGGCACCAAAATGCAAGTTCACCCAGGGTTCCATTTTACCTAAGGCCAGCCCTGATACATAGATTCAGTGCTTGTCATCAAGGGTGTATTGCCTCTTAGAGGCACCCAGGAATGATGTTTAATTTTCCCAGATTACTAGGGGTGGGCTTGAACCCATTCTGCTTTATATTTGTAACCCAGAAGCACTGAGACTACTGAGTAGGGAGAGTGAAGTCTGCTAGCTAAAAGCCAACTGGCTCTTAGCTAAGGCTGTAGAGCAGGCTTCCCTCTCCCTTCTCAGTGGTGTCAGCCCCTCTGGGTTACATATTGATAAAATCCCAGATATTGAACCCAGCCCTTGTTCCTGTCAGCACCTCCTGGCAGAAACTTTAAACACATGTTCAACAAATAACACAAAATGCAGTGCATCGTCTGATACTCTCATAGCCCTCTCTGTGTTTGCAATAGCCGGGTTGGTCCCAAGACATTAGAGAGACAAGGTGGGTGAAGTAATATCTTTCATTGAAACAACTTCTCTTAGTGAAAAATACAAGCTTCCAAGTTACACAGAGCCCTGCTTCAGGCCTGGAAAAGGTAACCAAATACAAAGGGGAATAGATTAACAGGAGTGAAAGTAACTTACATTTCTTAGGCTATGTCTAGACTACAATGATTTATCAGAAAAAGGTACGCAAAATGCACTCCGCAATTTGCGTACCTTTTTCTGATAGGTTTTTCGGAACAGGCTTGGCCCGTCAACACTGCGCCAAATTTTGGAAAAACTCCTCTTTTGGAAGAACCTTTCTTCCTCGTAGAATGAGGAAGACAGGGCTTCCAAAAGATTGCATCTGCTATTCTGAAAAAAAAAAGGCGGAAGAGCAGATGTGTGCTCTGGACGCAGCAGAGTTTTTCTGGGATACCAGAGGTATCCCTATAGTGTAGACATAGCCCTACAAGTACTGTCATAGGGCAACTCCCCCGGGGGCACAGCACATGGTGGGTGCAGGGTGTGTGTGTGCGGGAGTCAGGGCAGGGGGTTGGGTAGCTGTGCGTAGGGTGGGTTGGAGGAGCATGGGACTGCGGCAGTCCTGATTGGTGATGCTGCAGCCCATCATGTCAAAACTAGAGAAGAGTAGGGGCAGAACCAGGCACAGAAGTAGGCAAAGTGGGAGCTGACACGGGAAGCAAGACCAACCACAGCTGCTGGTAAAAACACATTGAGTGGCCAACAAGCTCTGGCTATTGCTGGGTTAAACAGTAACTAGCTCAGCCCCACCACCAATTAGGAAGTTCATTTAATCAGGCAGGCCCTGTTAAGATCAGTTGTGTCCAGTGTGTTGCTAGGAGACTGTCCCTGCTGCAGCTGGCTCTTTGGCACTCACTTAATCCTGAAAGAGGTGTGAACAAAATGACCTACTGGCATAAACTTCCTTGCTTCAAATAATCCAATTGCAATTATGCAATTAATTTAATTAGCAAAAACACACTCATGAATCAGTTCTCAGTGAGTTAGACCCATTAATTTCAGCTTGATGGTATTTTTAAAATGCATTATATAATCAATAGTATGTTGTAAAAATGAGTAGTCTTGTGGCACCATAGAGACTAACAAAAATATATATAATATCATGAGCTTTCGTGGTCAACACCCACTTCTTCAGATGTGTGAAGAAAAAAGGGGACCTATCAGAAAAAATACAGAGAGGAAAAAAAATGTACCTGTCATTAGTAGTGCCGGTGCTAATGAGGCTACTTGAGTGGGCTGGAAGTGTCCCATAGTCAGCTTTTGATGTCAATGAGGTATTAAATGTAAGGAAGGCTGGTTTTATAATAGGCCATCCAGTTAATGTCTTTGTTTGGGCCAAGGGAAACAGTATCAAATTTGTGTCCGAAGGTCAATTCTGCACTCTCTCTCTCTCTGTAGCTGGCTTGTGAAATTCCTTTGTAGAAGAATGGCTGTTTAAATCTATTAACAAGTGCCCAGGAAACTTAAAATGTTCCCCTACAGGTTTTGAACTATAACACAAACAAATAATTAAAACAAACTCCATCCTTATCCTAGGATTCATTAAATTCACATGAGATCTAAACAGGGTAGGTGAAAGAGGACTAAGTTTTGTTTTACCTGATCGTGTGAGGGCTCAGGCTTGCAATTATGCAAGTGCTTTTTGCATATAAGTGTATTTCTCAAAACTCCCTCTTTTCATGAGACGTCACTCATTTGACTCATAAAGTTATCTACTGTCCATACAAATAGGATGTCCCTGTCCCCTTATTTTTAGTGTTGACAATTATTTGCATCAGAAATAAAGAATCATAAAACTTACATTACAAAATTTGTTTTTTAAAAATTTAATCCCGCAGCATTTTGCATTTCCTGCAGGAATAAAATGCTCATGGCCCTGTCACGGGGGAGTATACCCACCTGCTTCGGGGGCAGGGTGTTGAGCTTATCAGGCCCCTCAACATGTGCTCCACACATGCTCCACAGGTCACAGCCCCTTCTAGCCCAATGTCACAACCTAAACCTCTGCACCCCAATTCCCTGCCCGAGATCACAACTGCCTCCTTCACCCAAACTCCCTCCCAGACCCCACATCCCCTCCTACACCCCAATCCCTTACTGCAAACTCCTTTCTGCACCCAACCTCCATCCCAGACCCCACTCCTCCTCCATTAATATCATGGAAAAGTGCAGCCCTTGACCACTTTCCAAAATCTTGGCGTGGCCCTCCATCAAAAATTATTGCCCACCTCTGCCCCATACTGACATCTACCTAGATCAAGGGCAGGTAACGTATGGCTCATCGCTCAGATCCAGCCCACCAAGCTGGCCTCCCTGCAGGGATGCTCAGGCACAGAAGCAGCATCAGGCCACGTTAAACAGCTGGCTTCTCCCTGTGGCTCTCTGCTCTGGGCACCAGGGGCAGAGGAAGCTTTCTGTGAGGCCCCCATCCTCCAGCAAAATCTCTCAGCTCCCGGCCAATTTCCAGCCTATGGGAGCTGAGAGATTTTGTTGGGTGGGCAGGGGCATTGCATAAAGGTTTCTCCCTGCTCCCCCCAGTGCCTAGAGCAGAAAGCACAGGTAGTAGCCAACTGCTTTGAGCCGCAGGGTGCTGCAGGTTTGGTGGCTTGGAGCTGCCTAGGTAAGTGTCTCCTGGCCAGAGCCTGCCTCTGGCACCCCACCTGCTCCCTGCACCAGATCACCACCCAAACCTTCTGCACCTAATTCCTTCTCTCCTCCAGGTCACAACTCCCTCCCAGATCCAGCACCCCCTCCTACACCTCTCCTTCAGGCCAGAATCCTCTCCTGCACCCATATCCTCCATGGACCCTGCACCCCAATCCCCTGCCCAAGATCACAGCCCCCTCACCTTCTCCTGCACCCTAATCCCCTATCATGAGCTTCCTTCTGCACCTAACCTCTATCCCAGCCCCCACATCTCCTCCAAGAAAGAGCAGCCCTTGATCACTTTCCAAAATCTTGCAGTGACCCCGAACCAAAAAGCTTCATGCCCTGGAAATGGCCTCAAAAGGGGAGAGGCCAATTCTTCAGGCTCCCTGAACTCCTCTTGCTTAAGCCTGAATATTTGGACTCTGTGGCTGTGTCTAGATTACATACTTTTCTCAAAAAAGGGATGTAAATTAGACACTTCGAAATTGCAAATGAAGCCT
>CM057845.1:270909865-270922324 GCA_030068395.1 Apalone spinifera
CTATAAGTGGAGGCGAGGAAGGGTCAATTCGTGCCAGGCGGGGACAACGCTGTCCAGCCTGCGCCGTGAGACAGCAAAGCTTCACTGGGACACTTGCCGCGCTCTGCCGCCTCCCAGAGGGAGGGGAGCCGGCTGCAGAGCCCGGCCTGTCACTGACTAGCGCAGCAGAGGCGCGGGGAAGAGACCCAGGCGGCCGCTGACTCGGTTCAACCAGAGCCGCCTCCCGGGCCCTGCCGCGCTGAAGCCCACCCGGCGCCAGCAGCGAAGGGTCGCTTCGCGGAGCCCCGCCCCGCCGACCGGCTGCCGTTACCTAGCGCCGCCGCCATCCGCGCGTACGCGACGTCTGAGGCGGGGGACGCGCTCGCGGCCATGCTCTCCCGCCCAGCGCTCCGCTCCGAACCGGCCCGACCGCCTCAGCGGCCTCGCTCCAGTCGCGCGGCCCTTCCCGCCAGCGCCCCCCCTGCTAGCCCGTCGCCACGTGACCGGCATTGCGGTTACTGTCACGTGCTCCCGCTGGGTGCTTCCCTCGTCTCCTCCCCCTCCCCCAGCTGCTCTCCAAGGAGACGAGCGCGAGCGGACGCCTCGCGCCTGGCAGTGCGGCGCGGGGCTGCGGGTGGCAATGGGGGAAGGCGGGGACTCCAGCGCGCCGGGCTCGGAGCAGCTGCGGCTGGAGCTGGGGCAGGAGGAGCAGATGAAGTGAGTCCCTGCCCCAGGGCAGCGGGGCGCCTGGAGCCAGCGTGAGCCCTGCTGCTGGCGGGGGCGCCGGGGAAGGCCCCCACGCGCTGCAGAGGAGGTTGAGGCGAAGGCCGGCCTGGTGTCAGGTTGCCCAGTGCATAACACGCGGGTGCTTACAAGCTTTCCATGCCTCAGCCATGGGCGCTGCGTGTCTGCTCTGGGCTGAACTGCTTGGGCAAATGGTCCTAGAATCATAGGGCGGGAGGAGACCTCAGGAGGTCATCAAGTCCAACCTCGGCTAAAAGCAGGACCCATCCTAGCTAAGTCCAGATTGGCCAAGGTGCGCCAGCAGTAGGGCGCCTGTGCCTCCTGTTTTGGCCAGGACTGTCTCTCTTTTATCCATCCTGTCACAGCTTTCCCCTCTCCCCCCCCCCCCAAAAGTGGGAATTTGTTGCATTTTATAGACTAACAGAAGTGTTGGAGCATAAGCTTTCGTGGGCAAAGACCCACTTCGTCAGATGCATGTAGTGGGTCTTTGCCCACGAAAGCTTATGCTCCAACACTGCGGTTAGTCTATAAGGTGCTACAGGACTCCTTGCCGCTTTTTCAGATTCAGACTAACAGGGCTACCCCTCTGATATTTGTTGCATTTGCCACTTATATCAAAAAGTCAGCTGGGGTCTTGAGTGACTAGCTCAGGTCAGCCCTGTATATATAGGTGTGAGTGGGATCCTCAGGTTAGCCCCATGTGGTGTCCTGTTTTTCCTTCCAGAAGTATGGGAAGATCCAGCTGTTTCAGAGAATAAAGCTGAGGAAATATGTTTTCTCTATACTATGGTGTTTTGCCAACCTTTTCTTTTAGATGCTCTAGTGCAGTGTTTCTCAACCTTTTTTTATAAAGTACCCCCTTAAAAAAAAAGTACCCCCAGTGTCTACAGTTTTCAGACATACTTTTTTTCTACCTTTGCAACACATTTGTTTAAATAACTTAATCGTAGGTGTGGTGGGCGATGACATTTTTGTGTGTAAAATGTACAAAAATAATAAAGTGCTGTAAAACTTTAAAGAGCCAAGTGGATCCAGTGCAGAGCGCAAAGAGCCGGTGCAAAGTTGTTGAGCAACCTTTTGCCCCTTTAAAAGGAACCTCTGGTCGCATTTGGTTGAGGAAAAAAAAAAAAAAAAGCTCTGCCCCTTTAAGAAAATGCATTTAAATGCGTTTTGAGACTTTTTGGCCCCAGCAGGCTCTCGATGCCATCTTTAGTTCTACATCTTTCATGGCCATGTTGGACAACTCCCCTGCCCAGGTCAGCACAGGGAGCCGGGAGGAGAATGCCGTTTTTGGAGGTGTGGGGGCAGCTTATGAGCCATGGGGGGGGGCTTCGTGAGCCGCACCCAGGGGGGAAGAGCCATATGCAGCTCGCGAACCTCGGGTTGGCCACGGCTGAACTAGATGATCTGGTAGTCCCTTCTGGCCTCAATCACTCTAATGTACATAGTGGAATATAAGCACAATGACACTTGATCTATACATGAAATTCAAGTTAGACTTTGTTGTTAGTAAGAAGATAAATTGTATAACTATTTAACTAACTTCTCTCACAGGGAAACACTTGAACTCTCAATATTTGAATTGAGAAACACAATAACAGAACTTGAAAAAAGACTTAGCAGTGTTGAGGATGAAGGTAAGTGAACAATTAATCTTGGTAGCAGTGTTCCCCCTAAGATTTTTCATTCATGAGTGGAGTGAATTTAGTCTTATGCACCCATATTGAAGTTGTGGGCTTGTTTGGATGTGTGCCACTGTGGCACCCACCAGTTAGTAGCAAAATCTCTCTCTCTCTCTCTCTCTCAAAATTGTTATGTAAGAAAAAATACTAAAGCAAGGGATAATTAACACTTACCCACCCTGAATACCACCCAACTTGCTATCTCCTGCCTCCAACACTGTGCCTCCGGATGACACACAGCTAGCTGGTACCTGTATAGGCCTGGTTAACTGTCTATCCCCCTACACAGCCTGTAGTTGTGTCCAGCATTGCAGTCTAGAATCCCCCCCTCCTCCCACATATGCCACCAGTATATAAGCCTGGGCCATGTTATCTGCACTCCAAACACAAATAGCCAGTAGCTGGGCCTAGGGCCCTCAGCCAAAGCACCCTGCCCAGAGACCTGTGCCCAGGCCTACATCTCACCTGTTCTCCCCTGCCCCCATTGCTCAGAGACTTGTGTCCAACCCCACACCTTGCCCTCCCTCCTCTTCCCCTGAATTTACCTGTGCCAGGCTGGTGCCTTTGCCCCCCACCCAGCCAATTTCTGTGCCAGTCCCCTCGTCCTTGGCTCCTCTGGTACGACCCCAGTACGTGTTTTACTGTTCTTCTGCCCAGGCTCCCTCGTGGCTACCACAGGAGCCTCCTGCTTTGCAGCTTACAGCTCCTCCAGCCCCAGCCACCACAGCAGCCTCCCACTATGCTGCTCAGGACTCCTCCAGTTCCAGCCACCGCTGCCTCTTGCTTTGTGGCTCATGGATCCACCAGCCTCTGCAGCAGCTCTGCATAGGAAGTGTGCGGGGGGGGAATTTTTTTGTGCGCGCACGTGCAAGTATGCAGATTAGAGGGAACAGGATTTGATATTAATCTACAAGTGTTAGTAAACGTTGAGTTCAGCTGACACATTGAATGGAGTGAGTGATAGCGATGTTAAATTGCAATTAATGAGCTAAACATATACTCAATACAATTTGATAGAACCACTATGCAGATCTGCAGCAGGGGTAGCTCCAGGAGCCACCTGCGCTATGGCTCTGCATTTTAAATGTAGTAAGAGACACCAGGCTCTTACTACGTTTAAAATGTAGAGGTGCAATGTATGTGCAAGCCGGGACTGCTCAGTTCCGGGTCGCGCTGAGTCCAGCAGGCCCTGTTTGCAGCGAACAGCCCTGGCTGCTGCTGGCGCAGCCTCTGTTTGCAGCAGCCATAGCCACGGCCAGCCCTAGCTACCGCAAACAGGGGCTGCTTGGCAGCATGCTTTGTAGCAGCCTCTCTTATCCCCTCACTCCTATGGCTCTAATAGAGGCAGCGGGGAAGAGAGGGGGGCACCCCGGAAGTGGTTCTGAAGGGAACCGGCTTTTAAGCCAGCTCCCCCCCCGGCACTGGCTCATGTTTGCCCCCCGCACTTGCTGCCTCTCAGGTGCAGGGACTCAAGCAGTCCTGCTCACCCCATGTTTCTACTGTGGTGCTTCAGCCTTTGAAATGTAGCAAGACGTGGGACTCTTGCTACATTTCCAAGGCTGAAGCCCTGCAGTGGGAACTGGTGTGAGTGGGGACTGCTTCAGTTTCTTCGCTGCCCTCTGCCTCCCCTGCCCCCCTGCAGAGTTGATGCTGGGGGGAACTGGCTTTTAAGCCAGCTCCCCCCAGTACCTGCATGTGTCCCTCCCCCTTGCTGCCTCTCTCTGATAGAGGCAGTGGGACAGTGGGGGGAAAAGCAATTAGTCGAGTCACTATCCAATAAGCATAAGCTTATTGGATAGTCGACTAGTCGCTTACATCCCTAGTGAGTGAGCGGATCCCTAATAGTACAGCTACAGATAGCTCCTTATGTTGTCTCCGGGCAGTGACGCCTGCAGGCAGGGTTGTGGCCATGGCAGGACAGGGCAGAGCAGAGATTCCTGCTAGCAGTGGATGGAGGAGGTAGAGGACAAGTTCCCCACTGCAGAGGCAACTGCCTGTTGTAGAATCAGCTGGGAGTGTCAAGGTTCTCTGCTTTGCCCTACCAGGAATACAACCTTCCCCACATCTTGTGCCTGCAGGGATCAGATATCACTGGCCCAGTAAATATAGGGAGCCCTATAATGAAAGTGAGGATGTGACATCAGAGATGCAGAGTAAGTATGTTAAGGAGCGGGTATTTGGCTAATTGTGTAGTCGATACAATTTGTATCGACTACACAATTAGTCAATAAGGGGAGGCCTGTGTAGAGCTCCAACAGGGGTAGCTCCCGAAGCTGGTGCAAACCAGGACTGAGCAGTCCTGACTCACGCAGGCTCTGGAACAGCTGCGGCTCTGCCTTTTAAATATAGGAAGAGCTGGGCACTTTTTACTACATTTAAAAGGCAAAGTCACATCGGTCCCAGACTGGCATGAACTGGGGCTGCTCGGTCCCGTCTTGCACTGAATCTAGCAGCCCCTGTTCATGGCAGCCTGGGCTGGCTGTGGGCAGAGGCTGCTCCGACAGCAGCCCCTATCTGCGGCCAGCCTCGGGCCGCCACAGAGAGGGGCTGCTGCCACAAAGCAACTCCTGTCCATGGGGGGGACCCAGGTCCCCGTTGAGACCCCCTGCAGACAGGAGCTGCTGCTGGAGGAACCTCCCCATCCCCTCTGCCCTTCTGCTGCCTCTGATAGAGGCATCGGATGGGGGAGAAGGAGAGGGGGAGGTGGCACTGTGGATGGTGCTGGGGGTAACCAGCTTTTAAGCCAGCTCCCCCCCCCCCCCCCCCCCCCCTTGCTGCCTCTGATACAGAGAGGCAGCAAAGGGGGAAGCAAGTAGTCGAGTACTCAACTGGAGTACCGAATAAGTTTAGGCTTATCGGGTAGTTGAGTACTCGACTACTTGCTTGCGTTCCTAAGGCAGAGGGTTCCCTGCGTGGCCATGGGGCTATTGACACCCAATCCCTACAGACCCAAGGTGTCGGGGAGGCTGTGGTTCTGGTCCAGCAGAGCAGAGACCCCTAGCCAAGACTACAAAGAGGAAGAGGAGAAGTCTTTGTCGTCCCTGACTTCAGAAGAAGCCATTCTACTCTTGCATGGCTCTGTCTCTGAGCAGGAGCTGTTCAGCAGTGAGTGCCCTTCCCTGCAGCCAGGGACTTGTTATCCTCATGGCCCTGACTAGAGCTCTCTGCTCCTCCTCTCCAGGACCACAACTTTCTCTGCACTTTTTGCTGCAGGAATCTAGTATCACGGGCCATGCAGGGAGCCCTCTGCAGCTCCGCAATCATGTTTCATCACTTGCTTTCTAGCCATCCCCAGTCTGGCTTCCCCCACAATTTATGAACATAAACTTGATATTGTTGGTATTACTGAAACCTGGTTGGGTGATTCACATGATTGAAATGTTAACATTAATGGTTATGAGCTATTTAGGAAAAATCAAGTGGGCAAAAGGAGCGGGGGAATGGCACTCTGCTAAAAACAGCATTCCCTATTTCCACGTCCTTGCTAACTCAGAAAAACATGATTGAGAATGGTTATGGAGCAGTGTACTAAAAGATAAAGCACAAGATGGGATATCATCTTGTTCATGTCTGCTACAGACCATCAAATCATATCGGGGAACAAAATGACGGCCTTCTTACACACCCCATTACAATGTGTAGGGAAAAACACTTTTTGTTGTGGTGGACTTCAGTTTGAGTGACATATGTTGGAGGTGTATTGCTGCCAGTATTAAAACATCCTTAGAATTTCTAAACATATAAATGACAATTTCTGAACTCAGAAATTGTTGCAGCCAACTTGGGGGAAATCTTTGTTGAATCTTGTCCTAACAAATAAAGAGGAACTGATCATAGAACTGAAAACTAACAGCAGTTTAGGTACAAATGATTATGACTTGATCACATTTATCACCTGCAACCAGAATGAAGTCCAGACTAGTAATAATTATAAATAAATATGTTTGTATTTGGTGCCTTAGTAGGTCCAGTTCTACAAAGCTGAAAATAGTTATGAGCCAAATCAGAGGGGAGGAAACATTTAATGAGAAAAATATTAATGATAATTCGGAATCATTTAAGAACACCTTACTAGATGCCAAAAAAACCATAACTGAGGAAGACAGACATGTTGGTTTAGACCTGGTTTAAAGGAGAATTGAAAATAGTTATAAAATAAGAAATAATCTACTATATATTTGAGAGTGCGCATATGTGTATGTCTGTGAGTCTGTTTGTTCGAAAACTCCTAAATGGTAAGAGCTGGGACCACCAAATTTGGTATGCAGCTTCCTCTTATCATAACTTACAGCAAGGTAAGGGTTTGATTGTGCAGGAGGAAGGCTGAAAATCCCCTTGATTCCTATGGGGGTGCATAAAACCATACAGAGAAGAGACAGAATCACCAGGCAGGTGAAAGGGGTTGGCTGCTCCCCTGCCTTCCCATCTAGGACTAGCTGAGCCTCCACCCCCCAGCTCCACCCCGATTCTTATAGGAACATTGTTGGCTGTTTCCCTTCAGTGAGTGAAAGGAAAGTACACAGTTTGCTCCATTCCTTAAACAGGGTGGGGAGCACAGGAGGCAGACAAATTTGGACCTACCCCAGATGGGGGAAATACACTCCTTCCTTGGGTGTGCCTGCTGGAGCTGTAGCAGCTATGGAGATGCGCTTCTTATCTGGCCCCAAGCTGCTGTGATGAGGGAGGGCTGGCATAGACCTCTTTCCCTGAGACAGTCTGCATATTGAATCTGTCATCCCCACCCCAGAACAATGGTTTAAAGGAAGAAAAATGAAAATTAATTGAGTTAAGGACCTGAGCAATGCCTAGTAAATCTTCTAGTATATAATAAATGGAAGCAAGGGCAAATTGATAAGCATGAATATACATCAGAAGTTAGTAATTGTAGAAAATTGATAAGGGATACTAAGAGAAATCCATGTTCAGCTGTGTTAAGGACAAAAATAAGGAGTTTTTAAAACGTAATAATGAAAAGAATCAAGACAATAGTACTGGTCCATTACCAGATGGAAATGGTAGAATTATCAGTAAAAGAACATATTATTTCTGTCCTGTATTTGGGGAAAAAACAGATGATACAGTCTCATCATATGATGATAATGATCTTTCCATTCCTCTAATTTCTCTTATGAATTTTAAACAAAAGCTAATAAAAAGTTAGACATTTTAAGTCAAAAGATCCAAATAACTTGCATCTAGACCTTTTATAAGAACTGGCTAAGGCGCTCATTGGATTATTAATGCTGATTTTCAATAAGTCCTGGAGCACTGGGGAAGTTCCAGAAAACTGAAAGGAAGCTAGTGTTGAGCCATTTAAAAGGGTACACTGGGTGGTCCATGTATTTAAAGACATGTCAGCCTGACATTAATCCTTGGAAAGATAAGTCCCATATCAGTTGCATCCTTGATTAATCAAAGAAAGGGGCATAGTGTAATTAATGCACATCAGCACGGGAAATAGAGCCAAATAATTTGAGATTCTTTTTGGATGAGATCACAGGTTTGGTTGATAAAAACAATAGTGTTGATGTACTACACTTAGGCTTCTGTAAGGCGTTTACTTGGTACTGCTTGACATTTTGATTAAAATAACTTCAGTAGTACCTCAAAGTTACCTCAGCAATGGAGGCTGTTGGAATTCCAAATAAAACATCATGGTTGTTCCTTCAAAAGTTTCCAGCTGAACATTGATTTAGTACAACTTTGAAACTTTACTATGCAATAAAGCAGCTTTTAACCATTTTTAATTTAAATGAAGTAAGCACAGAAACAATTTTCTTGCCTTGTCAAATTGTTTTTTAAGCTTTCCCTTTATTTTTAGTAATTTACTTTTAACACAGTACTGTACTATATTTACTTTTGTTTGTTTTTGACTCTGCTGTTGCTTGATTGCATACTTCCAATTCCAAAAGAAGTGTGAGGTTGACCAGTCAGTTTATAACTCTGAAGTTCCACTATGGAACAATATAAAATTAACATACTACATATTAAATTAAAAACTGGCTATCTGAAAGTTCTCAAAATGTAATGATCAATGGAGGCTCATTATTGAACGGGTGTATTTCTCGTGGGATCTCTCAGGGATAAATACTTTACATTATGCTACTTAATATTTTTATCAGTGACCAGGAAGAAAACATAAAATCATCACTGATGAAGTTTGCAGATGGCACAAAATTTGGAGAAGTGGTAGATAGATGAAAAAGATAGGTCACCGATTCAGAATGTCTGGATTGCTTGGTAAACTGGACACAGGCAAATAGTATGTTTTTTTAAATATAACTTTTGTAAAAGTACATGTCAAGGAACAAAAAAAATGTAGGCCTTGCTTGCAGTATGGGGACTCTATGCTGTGAAGCAGTGACTTTGAAAAATATTTAGTGGTGGTGGTGGATAATCAGCTGAGCATGGGCTTCCAGTGTGATATTGGGATCTTGGGATGCATAAACAGGAGAATCTTGAGTGGACATAGAGATGTTATTTTACCTCTCTCATTGTCACTGGAGTGACCGCTTCTGGAATACTGTGTCTAGTTCTGGTGTCCATGATTCAAGAAAGATGTTGATAAATTGGAGAGAGTTTGGAGGAGAGTCTCTAGAATAATAAAGGATTAGAAAACTTGCCTCAGAAATAGCTTGAGCTCCTTGAGTCTATTTTTGTTACAAAAAAGAGGATTAAAAGGTGGCTTGATTAGTCTGAAATTATCTTAATAGAGAACAAGTATTTAATAATATTCAATCTAGCATAAAAAAGTATAATACAATCCAATGGCGGGCAGTTGAAAGCTAGACAAATTCAGACTGGAAATCAGACATAATTTTAACAAAAAGAGTAATTAAACATTGAAATGATTCACCAAAGGTCATGATGGAGACACCATCTCAGACCATTTTTAAATCAAGATTAGGGGTATGTCTAGACTACATGGCTCTGTCGACGGAGCCATGTAGATGAGTTTACTAGACATAGGAAAATGAAGCGGTGATTTAAATAATCGCCACTTCATTTACATCAAAATGGCTGTCGCGCTGTGCTGATCAGCTGTTTGGCGTCACAGCGGGGCAATCTGGACGCACCGTGGTCGACAAGGGAAGCCTTTGTCGACCGTTCCGGTAAACCTCATTTCACGATTAATTGATAAGGCTTAGCAGTGAAAGCACTCGGTCCCAGCTTAAGCCAGGTCCCAGCAACTACCCACACTGCAGCTCTGTATTAGAAGCACTTTAAGAACTGGCGCATGGGCAGGCTGGCTCAGTCTATTTGTTGGGACCCAGCTTGAGCAAGGACTGAGCCAGCCTACCTGCACACCAGTTCCTAAAGTGCGTCTAATGCAGAGCCATAACAGGGTTGATGTTGGGATCCGGTGCACTCCGGGACTGAGACAGCCTGCCTGTGTGCCTGTTCCTCAGTCCCATAATAATGCCAAGCCACAGCAGAGGTTGCTGCCAGGACTGAGCCTGCCTTTTGGCCAGTCCACTAAAAAAATATACTTGAAGAGGGAATTGCATGTAACCCATAGTGTTAACTGATAAGCACCCGATTATTAGTTAATAGTTTAATCGACTACACTATTGTATCTCTAGATGGGACCCAAGATCCAAGTCTTGTTGCTTTGCAGTGTAGCTACAGCCCCATTTGACCTATGTCCAAGAAGTTACCTGGAACCATCCTATAATTCCATGGGACAACTTCCTTAGTTCTCTCTATCCTGAGAGTCTGCAATCCACTCTATTGAAAACAGAAACACTCCTTCTCCTGGGAAACAGTGGCAGCTTACATCAGCGTTAACTCATTCTTTTCTGATTAGAGATGTTAAATTGCATTTAATCAACTAATTGACTAGTTGATGGAATTTCCATTGACTAGTTGATAAGGGGGGAAACTGCAGAGGGTTTGACTCCTGGCAGCTCTGAATACATTAGAAAGGCTGAAGCACAGCAGGGGCAGGGAGAAGACCAGGCATGAACTGCGACAGCTGATTCCTGGCTCAGTCTAGGTCCCCCACACTGCACTTCAGCCTTCTAAATATATTAAGAGCCTAGCGGCTCTTAGTACATTTAAAAAACAGAGGCACGGTCTCTGGGACCATGTGTGAGCTGGGAATCAGCTGATTCCCAGCTCGCACCTGGTCCCCCTATGCCTTTGCCTATCGTGTCCCCCACGGAGACAGTGCTAGGGGTAACTGGCTTTTAAGCCGGCTCTCTCCAGCACTGGCTCCTGCTCCCTCACTCTTGCTGCTTCTGATGGACGCAGCCTGGGGTGGGGAAGCAGCAAGTTGAGTCACTACTCGTCTGTCCAATAAACTTACGCTTATCGGATAGTTGAATAGTCACTTACATCCCTAGTTCTGATCACTGACCTGCAAACACAGTGTGGTGGATAGGAGGAGTGCTGCCCCTGCTAGCTACTGAGTTTAACCCTTTAGTCACTAGGTGCTGGCCAGCACTGTTCCTGTCCATCACACACACTATCAGAGAGCTTCCTGGGTTTGAAATGGAAAGCAAACTGATCAAGCCTTTTGCAAAGTGAGCTCCTTCTTGATAACTTTAGTGCTTTCGCTGCACGTTTTCCCAGAATGCACCATGTGTCCAAGGCTAGAATAGTATTATTTCAGAGGGCAAGCGTGGCATGCTAGGGACTATGGGATGTAGTTATTGTGACTCAGATCTGTGCATTGCAGTGTGAATGCCAGAGCCCTATGTTTAAGCATAGGTCATTAAATTATTAATTTAGGGTTAAAATACAATGTAGCTGCTCAAACCAAGGGTTCCTGAACATGGGTCATCTAACACCAGTCCCACTAATCCTAATTTACATTGCAGTGTACACATACCCAGAGAAGTAAATGGCAAAACTCCAATTGATTTCCCCGGGGCCAATATTTCTCCTAGTATCTTTTTCAAATTCCCTTGTTTGCAGAGGAACACTTTCTTGGTTAGGCTATGTCTACACTGCAGAGCTTTTCCAGAATACCAGAGATATCCCGGAAAATCTCTGCTGCATCCAAGGAACGCGTTTTCTTTTCCAAAAAAAAATTTCGGAGAAGCAGATGTGGGTTTTTTCAGCATCCCTGTAAACCTCGTTCTATGAGGAAGAAGGGATGTTCTGAAAGAGGGGTTTTTCCCCAACATTTGCTCCCATGTAGATAGGCCAAATGTTGGAAAAGCCTCTTTCGGAAGAAAAGTGGAAAAAGATACGCAAATTGCAATTTGCGTATCTTTTTCCGACTTTTCCCTGCAGTGTAGACATAGCCTTACACAGATGTGGGGATGCCAGGCTCTAAAAGAAGGTGGAGTCATTCTGAAAAAGGTAATTTCTAGTTTTAGTGGGATGAATTAAATTTTGGAAATAAAATAGTAACTTTTTTAAAACGACGAAGAGTCCTGTGGCAACCTTAAAGACTAACAGATTTATTCAGGCATAATCTTTTGTGAATAAAACTCCTTTGTCAGATGCATATGGATGATGCAGTGTTTTTTACCCACAAAAGCTTATACTCAAATAAATCTGTTAGTCTTTAAGGTGCCACCAGACTCCTCATTGTTTTTGCAGATACGGCTACCCCTCTGAAACTATAGTAACTTTGTGTTTCTTTTGAGGTAATGAATGGAAAACCAGGTATGAGACACAAGTAGAATTGAACAGACAACTAGAAAGACAAACTGCTCTTCTTCAAGAAAAGATGGAACATATTCGAGGGAATCCAACAGGTAGAAGTGGACATTCATAGATATATTATATAATTTTATGAATACTAGAGAAAAATATCTCATGTTTTACTTATTTACAGATAGATTGTCTTCTATTCGCTCCTTTGATCAAATGCCTGTGGTGAGTACATTGACATTTAATTGGCATAATCATCTAACAATTCATTATAGCTAAGGAAAATATTAAATAACTTCAGTCATTTGCAGCCCAGAAAAAAAATCAATGATCTTATCCAGAAGCCACAACAAGCCAACCAATTTAATTTTTCATGTTCACCTCTGCAATTATTTATATACAGTAAACTTCCGATAATCTGGCACCTTTAGGACCCAGGGGGTGCCGG
>CM057845.1:270922424-270938861 GCA_030068395.1 Apalone spinifera
CTGTAATTGTAAGGCCTATATTAAAACAAATAAATAAGGGATGCATAAGACATGAATCCTGGGATTATATGATACTACATATTCAGTAGGAGTTTTTTCCTGAGTAAAGACTGCACAATTGGGTGCTAACTCATGAGTCTTACTGAGCAGTATCTGGGCAGTTTCAATTAATAATTTATATAATATATATTCTGGATACCCTCAGTACTATTACAGATACATTGTATGCAACATATTTATGGAGAAATCCTCATTGTAGAATAAATGTTACATTTGTACAATACAAAATGGATTAAGCATTTTAATTTCTTTTTCTTCACTTCCACCAAAGCCATGCAAACTTCACATCCATCCAAATCCTGAAACATTGCTCAGTGTGGCTGGTTAGGGAATGGCACTTGTACACCTCATAGACTTTCACACAAAATTAGTCCTACGAAATTCACGGCCCATTTTTGTCCATTTCACAATTGTAGATTATTTTAAAAACTATACATTTCATGATTTCGGCTATTTAAATCTGAAGCTTCACAGTGTTGTAACTTTAGGGGTCCTGTTCCAAAAAGGAGATTATATGGAGGTACAAGGTTATTGTACGGGGGTTACCGTCCTGCTATCTTTACCTATGTACTGGTGCAGATAGCAGCATTGCCTTCAGAGCTGGGCAGTTGGAAAGTGGTGGCCGCTGGCCAGGATCCCAGCCCAGAAGGAAGAGCCCCCAGCAGCAGCTCAGAAGTAAGGATGGCATGGTATGGTATTGCCACCCTTTCTTCTGTGCTGCTGCCTGTAGAGCTGGGCCCTCACCCTCAGTCAATAGCTGCCACTCTCCAGCTGCCAAGCTGTAAAGGCAGCAGCACAGAAGTAAGGATGGCATGATATGGTATTGCCACCTTTACCTCTCTATTGAAGTTGGAAGGACACTGCCTTCAGAGCTGGGTGCCCGGACAACTGCCTCTGCTCTCTGGCCACTCAGCTTTGAATCCAGCACAGAAGTAAAGGTGGTAATACTTCGACCCCCCAGAATCACCTTTCGACTCTCTTGAAGCTCCCTTTTGGGTCAGGACCCTCAATTTAGGAAACACTGATCTCCCCTCTGAATAGTATAGAGTAAAAGCACACACAACTCAGATTTCATGGGAGAGACCATCTTTCGCTGCCCATGATGAATTTTTCATGGCTGTGAATTTGGTATGCACACACATTATGGGTAGGGGCCAGAAGAGGGCAGAGTGAAAGCGAAGTTGAATTCTGAAAAAAAAATTTTTGTAACCTATCAAGTTCCAGATACTCTTACTTTTAAGGCCTTTTGCTCTTCACACTCTGTTGTCCAGTAGGGAATAAAGTAAGAGAAAGTCTATCTAATATAGTCAGAAGTAATTAATAGAGAGGACAGTGACTCTGTGAAATGTTCCTCCCAGCTTGGGAGCTCATGGAAGCCCTCTGTTTGAACTCTGAGTGGTTCAGGTTTTCCAGATTGGGTGGAAGAAGTTTGATCTAGGAAGTAGCTGATTTGTATATAAAGTTCTCTTCTAGGGATGTTAAATATTGGTTAATTGAATAGTTGAGTAACCTCGTGAATTCCAATTGGTTAGTCAGCCAGCTAGCCTGCCTGCCTGCACAGGCTACACAGCCATGAGCTTGTGTGAATAACTAAGCCGGAGGGGATGGGCATGTGGTGCTTTGTGTGTTGCCTGTTATTCAGACAGGCAGTTCCCATTGGCCAGTTTTTGGCCGGAAACCGGCCGATGGGATTATGCTGAGAGTGGAGGCAGAGCCTGAAGCCTTCCCCTCTCCTCTCCGGATTCATGGTTTTTAAAGAGAAACAGCCCTGCAGCTGCTTTTCTGATTGTGTGGGGTAAACAGGGAGCTTGCCTGGGACTCCCCGCTGTGTCCGTGGGCCGGATGCGGGCTGTATTTTGCCCAGGCCTGGTGTAGTCTATAGCATTAACCTATATGCTTATATGATCTATAAATCAAAAAGAAATCTCATAAAAAGTGGAAACTAGGTCAATTTACAAGGGATAAATATAAGCAAACAACATAGGCATGCATAGGCAAGTTTAGAAAGGCAAAGACACAATATGAGCTAAATCCAGCTAAAGACATAAAGGGTAACAAGAAGACATTCTCTAAATATAATAGAAGCAAGAGGAAGACCAAGGACATGGTAGGCCCATTGCTCAGTGAAGAGGAAGAAACATTAACAGGAAACTTGGAAATGGCAGAGGTGCTTAATGACTTCTTTGTTTCGGTTTTCGTCAAGAACATGGATGGTAACGGGATGCCTAACATAGAGAATGCTAGTGGAAATGGGGTAGGGTTAGAAGTTAAAATAAAAAGAACAAGTTAAAAATTACTTAGAAAAGTTAGATGTCTGCAAGTCACCACGCCCTGATGAGATGCATCCCAGAATACTCAAGGAGCTCATCGAAGAGGTACCTGAGCATTGATCTATCATCTTTGAAAAATCATGGAAGTCGGGAGATTCCAGAAGACTGGAAAGGGCAAATATAGTGCCCATCTATAAGAAGGGAAATAAGAACAACCCAGGAAATGACAGCCCAGTCAATTTAAGTTCTGTGCCAGGGAAGATAATGGAGCAAGTAATTGCAAATATGGAAGATAATAAGGTGATAGGTAACAGCTAGCATGGATATGTAAAGAACAAATCTTGTCAAAGCAATCTGATAGCTTTCTTTGAAAGGATATCAAGCCTTGTGGATAAAGGAGAAGCAGTGGATGTGGTATACTTAGACTTTGGTAATGCATTTGACATGGTCTTGCATGACCTCCCTATAAACTATGGAAGTACAACTTAGATGGGGCTACTACAAGATGGGTGCATAAGTGTCTGGATAACCTTTCTCAGAGAGTAGTTATTAACTATTCACATTCATGCTGAAAGAGCATAACAAATGCCGTTCTGCAGAAGTCTATTTTAGGACCGGTTCTGTTGAATATCAACGATCTAGATGATGGCATAGAAAGTAATATTATTACGTTTGCAGATTATACCAAGCTGGGAGGGGTTGCAAGTGCTTTGGGGGATAGGGTCAAAATTCAGAATGATCTGGACAAGCTAGAGAAATGGTCTGAGATAAACAGGATGAAGTATAATAAGGACAAATGCAGAGTACTCAACATAGGAAGGAGCAGTCAGTTTCACACATACAAAATGGGAAGTGATTGTCTAGGAAGGAGTGCTGCAGAAAAAGATCTAGGGGTCATAGTGGACCACAAATTAACCATGAGTCAACACTGGGACACCATTGCAAAAAAAGCAAACATGATTCTGGGATGCATTAACAGGAGTGTTGTGAGCAAGACACAAGAAGTCATTCTTCCGCTCTACTCTGTGCAGATTAGATCTCAACTAGAGCACTGTGTCCAATTCTGAATACCACATTTCAAGAAAGATGTGGAAGAATCGGAGAAGGTCCAGAGAAGAGCCACAAAAATTATTAAAGGTCTAGAAAACATGACCTATGAAGGAAGACTGAAAGAATTGGGCTTGTTTACTTTAGAAAAGAGAAGACTGAGAGGGGACATGATAGCAGTTTTCAAGTATCTAAAAAGGTCCCCATTAGCCGGAGGCCACGCTGACTCCCTTCTGCTACCCCGTTAAAGGACAATTGCAATGTCACAGTTTGTAAACAATTTGTCTGGCATGTCTCAGGCCTAACCGCAGGCCGAGCAACAATTTATAACGGCCACTCCCTTGGGCAGGGCAGACACCAAATAAGCAGTTAAACCTATCAGGGACTCAAGCCTTTCAGTAGGCTGAGAGGCAGTTTGTAAAGCCGGGCCTTCAGTTCAGGGAAAGTCATGGATTAACAGTTAAGGGCCCAACCTGGGGCGCAGCCTGGGCAAGCAGTTTATAAGGCCCCGCCCTGGGTCAGAGCGGGATGGACAGACAAAAGTTTAACAAGCATGGTTCAATAACAGTTTAAAGCTCCGTCCATTTCCCAGCCAGGCGGGCGTCAGGTTTCCTTGCTGGCGGAGAGCTGACAAGCACAGGGGTTTTGCCCCCACAGGGGGATACCTGCCAGCTGAGGAGAGGAGTGGCAGGAGGGACACAGGCCTACCTGCTCCACTGCATCCCATCCCAGGGCCCTGACAGTGGCAGCATGTCGGCCACTAGGTTGGTTTGGATCCAGACCGCAACATGCTGACCAGGTCTGTGGGTCAGCGGGCATCCAAGCCGCAACATGCTGCTCAATCGACCTCTGTCTCCTCAGCCTCCCCGGGGTCAGCTGTCCCGGGGTCGCTTCCCAGTTCTTCCTGGGGGCCTACCTGGCTTGGGAGCTATTCCTCAGGGTCAGCTATTCCTCAGAGGATGGAGGTGCTGGCAGTGTGTCCATAGGTTCTAGGTCTGGCTCAGGCAGGGGCCAGGAGGACTGGTCCAGTCATCAGAGCCCAGCGAGTGTCCGGAGGTCTTGGCAAATCTTCAGACCATGGCAGTGGTCTCAGTGGACCAGATCAGTCGTCAGTGGCCGGCCGGTGTCTTGGTGGCCCAACCCAGTTCTCTCGTCGAGTGCAGCGTGGCTGGGCCCTTCTCCCCGGAGCTGGGGCCAAGCATCTAGCCTGTTCAGCAGCGGGGCTCCAACTGAGCACTGAGCTGTTATACTCCTGTTTCTGCCTTCCTATGGGTGGGGATTGGTGAGGCTGGACCCGCCCACAAAGGGGTTTTAGAGGGCCCTTTCTCTTCTGGGTCAGAGGGAGGCCATGTGGCTTGCCTAGACTCATTACAGAGATACCAGGAGATGGGAGAAAAATTCTTCTCCTTGGCCTCTGATGATAGGACAGGAAGCAATGGGCTTAAATTGCAGCAAGGGAAGTTTAGGTTGGACATTAGGAAAAACTTCCTAACTGTCAGGGTGATTAAACACTGGAATAAATTGCCTAGGGAGGTTGTGGAATCTCCATCACTGAAGATATTTAAGAGCAGGTTGGGTAGACAACTATCAGGAATGATCTAGATGGTGCTTGTTCCTGCTGGGAGGGCAGGGGACTGGACTCAATGACCTCTTGAGGTCCCTTCCAGTTCTGGGATTCTATGATGCTATAAGCTTTTGTTTATCGGTTAATCAATTACACTATTACATCCCTACTCTCTTCTCAATCCAGTGCCTTTCCAAATAGAAGTGTGTGTGTTAGATTTTATACTACTCTGAACACAGTTACGTTTCCTCTATACCTCTGACCCTCTTACATGGAAGTTTGGGCACATCTCTGATGACAGGAACCAACACAATCTATAAGGGATTTGTTCCACTGGAAGGCAGAGGAGGAATCAAAAAGGAGCATAAAGGGGCCTGGATTTCATTGGTAGCTAGGAAACTTCTGTTTCCCAGGGCACACACCTACCCTGTCCATGAGGCCCCTCTTCCTCATATTCTTCAGGATCTGGAGGTATTCAGGCTGGCATATTTATCCATACCTTTTATTTTTATATATATGTATTTGCTTCTTTGAGTTTGTGTGAAGGAAAAGATAAATATTTAGCCCTTTGAGAATTAGAATGAGAAACCGACATTTCTTGGTGGACAGGTGAAGGTAGCTCAGCCACCAGCCATAACCCCATTTATGTTCAGTATTTTTAATATTACTTATTAAAATTCAATGTCTTAAACTTGCTATTACATATGAGATCCCATGAAGGCAGCCATAATTTTTTTTTTCTAAATGGTAGGCTCCCAGAGAAGTCTTATGGCCTGTGTTATATAAGGTCAGGATAGATGGTCACAGTGGTTTGTTCTGGCCTTATGATCTATTAATTATACTCTTCCAACAAAGGTCACATCATATCTGCATTGTCTGAATATTGGATTAGAAAGATAAAAGTCTTTTTTGTTCTCGTCACTCTATTACTTTTAAAACACCTTCGGGAGTAAAGCCTGTAGGGGATTGAATGATTTATGGTAAATCTACCAAGTTAGGTATTTGTATGAGTACTTTTTTGACTAGAGAAGATGGAATGAATACAAACAAATTACCTTTGTTTCACATTATTTTTGTGTATTTGCACGGAAGTAGCACTTAGGAGCCCCATTGTGCTAGGCCTGTACAAACACAGACCAAACAGACCCAAAGAGCAAATTGATGCTAGTAATTATATGCAAATATCATGTATATGTTTGCCAGACACCCACAACACATTTCTGGGAAAAGTCTTCTTTCTCCACTTTCTATTCCATACCTTTAGAATCATAGAATTCCAGAGCTGGAAGAAACCTCAGAAGGTCATCGAGTCCAGCCCCCCCCAAACTAAAGGCCTTGGTTTTGAGTATAAACAGATTAATGACAAAAAATAGGCACTTGGGTACCATGGCAATGAGCAAGTTATAGGAATCTAAACAAAACAGAATAGATTACACCAAAGCAAACTCTTGGATGATGGACAAGAAAGTAGGGATGTCCACAGGGTAAACTGATAAGCAATCACTTAATGTACCGGTTAATGTACCAGTTCACTGCTTTGAACCCTTCCCCCCAACTGCATGCTCTGAATTTAAAACTTGGATCAGCAGGCTGGCTCAGTCCCAGCCTGCCTGTCCTAGTTTTAAATGAAGAGTACACAGAGGAGACTCCTGCCACCCCAGGCTGCTCTCTCTGTGTCAGAGGCAGCCATGTGGGGCAACAGCATCCCCTGTCTGTGGGAGGCCCGAACTCCCCACAACAGAGGCTGATCCATGGGATGCTGAAGCAGCCTCTGTCCATGGGGTGCTTGGACCTCCCATGGACGGGAACTGCTGCTGCCCTGCGCTGCTGCCTCTAATACAGAGGCAGCAACATCAGGTGGCTGGGGCTCCCAGGAGTGGGGCTGGGGACACACTCGCTGCCAGCCTGTCCCCAGAGAGGGGGTGCTGAGTAATTGTGTAACGCTAAAAATGTTAGTGCTCATATGATTATTGAAATACACGATTTCTAACATCCCTCCAAGAAAGCACACTGGATTTTCCATACTTAGAAATTGAAGTAATTGCTTTCAAAGGTGAATACTGATGGCTGTATGCAGCTGAATCTTGCTGAGTAATTGTTCCTTGCCTTAGAAAACATGTAGCTCATTCATATTTAAACACACACGTATTATTTTGACAAATCTCATTTTGACTTGAAATCTTTCCATCTCTTTGTTTTCTTATTTCCAAAAGAGATGATGGGGTCATCTCCTTCAGAAAGCACAATAATATGGAACCAATAATGTAAACATTTACTAGTTTGTAAATGGAGATTAGAAAATAATTTCTGCATCTTGGTTGGATAGTGAAAAGCTCTAAAATGGGAAAAAGTGCAAAGGACTTCTGGGGTGAAGATTGTTATACTTCCTTTGTGTCTCAGTGAATAATACTTAAAATATACTGTAATTCAGCAATAATTATGAAGAAATTGAAATGCAGTCCTTTTGAAACCCAGCCCACTCTGAATTTTTCTTCCTTTTGTTAGATAAACCAGCTAGCATTTGTTCACTTTTTTCATTAAGCAATATTATGTGAAATACACATTGGCTGTCTCCTAAATATAATTTCCATGTTAGGAGAGAAAAATCTTCATCTTTTTTTCTCTCCTTATAGCAACTGCAAGAAAGCCTCCCTAGATAGAGGCTTTATTATGCAAATAGAGGAGGCATACTGCAGAATCTGTTCAGAAGAACACACTTCAGATAGCATTGCCTTAGCAACGCTCTAGTTAAGATTAGCTGAGGAACCAGGGTTTCTATTATAAATCACTATATTCAGAGTTGTCTAGCATCATGATTGAGGAAATTCTGAAATTATTGTTCAGGCATTTGCTTTGCAAAAGTGTATTAGAATGAAAATGCTGGGTATAGACCTTAGCCACACACAGGCCATCCCTGTACCTTACTGCGGTTGTGCAATTGATGTTACACCACTAGAAAAGTGTGTGTGATGGTGTCATACTGGAGTAAGGAGCTAAAAACAAACTCGGTACATGAATCATAAGAAGTCATATGTGAAAACTGTCGTGCAGTGATGTGTTGAAGACTTCTCTGAGCATGTGGGGGGCGCGAGACATCAGCACTTTGCCAAAGTGAAGGAAATTTTGACAATTCCCTTAGCAGGTCATCTTGAATTTCACTGACCTTGTTCACTTAAGTCTCTAATAGGACTGTGTGAAAATGGTGTCTGAGTTCCTCTCTCTCTGCAAATTTCAATACCAGTTTGGAAAAGCATTTACACCAGTCCCTTATATATCCCTGACACTGTTTAGGAAGGCAGCAAGCCATCTTTAGTATTAAAAAGGTTAAAAAATACTGCACTAGAGACCTTTCCTTATATTTTCCTATCTCATTGCCATCCTAGTATGGAATGTTCTTCCTCTGATATCTTTGGTCACACCTCATGGTCATTTTTCTTAAGTATTTATATGGTCTTCAGTGGGGCAGGAAATACCTGTCAGTAAAGCAGAGGAAACTCCCACTGCCAGCCATATACTGGATTACTGATCTTCTGTTCCCTATGTCATGAATGGTCAGAAACCCTAATTGTTACCTAGCACTGCCAGGATTGACTCAGGAAAAAGGGTGTTACATGTAACTTGATATTCCAATAGAACCTGAGCCAGTCTGTGCCAACTTCTGAGCCAAACAAATAGACCCAGCAGAGTTCATGCAGCCTTTCATAATATTATTTTTTATTATAGAGTTACTGTGAATTATTATATTAGCCACAAGGGGGCACTTGGTATTTAAATTTGCAGTTTTCTGGGTTCAGCTGAACTGAAGCCTTTATAGTTAGCATTCAATGCAAAAAAAATCACGTGTACAGTGTACGCAGAAACATGCTTTGCTAAAGAACTTTAATATTTCATTTAGTCTCAGTAATTATTACAGTATGAAATTAGTGACAGTTTATCAATAAAGCTAAAATGGAGTTCGATTTTAGTAACAGGAAAGATGCAGCATTATTTTTGCACTGTATTAGATTTAATTACTTCAGCTGATAGACCTACTGCTGTTGGAAAGAAGAGAGTTTATTTTCTGGATGAAACTACATGTGATTTCAAATTAAGAATATGAATGGTTGCGCAGTGGGCTGCTCCAGCCCGGCTGGGCCCAATGAGTCGGGAGGCTGCAGCTGGTTGGGTTGGAGCAACTCTCTGGCCACCCATGGTATGACATGGTGTGGCTGGCCCAGCCAGAGCAGCCTCCGTCCACAGTTAACTGATTGAACAGGATTTTACATCCCCATTTCAAATGTCAAGTAGAATAGATTGTAGAGGCTGCATGGTTTTCTTTACATGCCAACCAAATGTATTGCTTAAATGGCTAACTGGTAAAGGAAAATTAAAGAGGAATAGGTCTGGAGTGAATTACCAATAGAGTGAATCAATCTCTGGTAAAAGTAAGTTTCCTACTGTTGACAGTGTCATCTATTTGTCACCCTGGATATGGAGTAATGATTGATGGAAATTGTCATTTGTGTTCCTAGTGGCAGCAATGCACTGAAAAATCCACTGAGAGAATAGATTATGTGGGTGGTTTGAAAATCCAACTGCAATATAAATCTGCATAATTTCATTTGCTGGCAGGTGTTACGTCAACAGCATATTTTGGATGCAATAAAAAACAAAAAGCATGGGGATAAATTCAGGAAAGATTAATTGAGATGGATCCCTTTCCTTTGAAGCTTGATCAGTCCTGGAAACTACACTTGATGGAACATTGAGCTAATAACACGTTTGCTAGTGAGGAATTCTGTTACATAAAGAAGCCTCTCAAGGTATTCTTTTAAAACTGCAGCATGTCTTTTAGCCCATCAGCTCATTCAAAGCAGCTTGACATAGGCAGTTTAATGAAAACTAAGAATTTCAAATCCCTTAGTCAGCTTATGTCTCCTTTCCAGGAATACATTGTCCAGGCTATTCAGGGGTTAGCAGAAGAAGCTGTTAATAAACCTTAACATACAAGAACAATATTTAATAAAACCAATTTCAGCAATAAAGTTATCCTGACTTTTACAGGGTTTATATCAGAATTGGTCCCACCCATTCAGACTTAGGTCTTGCTAGCAAGATATTCACAGGTTAGTGCTGCATAAAGAAGAGAGGGAGATAGATAGTTGTGTGGAGGCCACTCTGGTGCATCCCCTGCAGTCAGTCATGATACCACTGGTGAGTCTCGTCTTTAGTTTCCTTTTTTAGCTACCAGTAATTCATCTAACCCAGTATCCTGTCTTCCGACAGTGGCCCATTCCAGATACTTCAGAGGGAATTAATAGAACAGTTCAATTATCAAGTGATCCATTCCCTGTAATCCAGTCGCAGATTTTCACAGTCAGAGGCTTAGGTACATCTGCATGGGCTGTATGCCTAACCATCTTGGCTAATAGTGATTGATGAACCTATGCTCCATGAACTTATGTAATTCTTTTTTTAACCCAGTTATAGTTTTGGCCTCCACAGTATCCACTGGCAATGAGTTTTATGGGTTGACTGGACATTGTGTGAAGAAGTACTTCCTTGTTTTGTTTTAAATTTGCTGCCTGTTAATTTCATTGGGGGATAACTGGCTCTTGTGTTAACATGAAGAGGTAAATAATGCTTTCTTATTCACATACACAGGGGAAGGGGTGCAAAGGGTACAAATGCACCCCACTATGTTCCCCCAGGTCAGCATGAGAGGGCTCCACAGTCACCTTCCTGGTGGTCCATGGCTCAAGCTCAGTTCCCCTCTAACCCCCCAGCGTGAGACAATAATATCCCCACAATTGGGGTTGTTGCATCACTTTGTTCTTATAATCTCACTGACTGACTGGCAGTGGCCTGTGCCATATATACCCATGAGGGCATGGCGGACAACATTCTTGAACGTTCAAGGAAAATGTAGTTCTCAGAAAGTCTGGAAGTTTCCCTGAGATTCCACAAAGGTCCAGAGCATTCTAGGAGATTTGAGAAAAATGAATCCACATATGGAATATCTGATATGCATTACTTGAAACATTCTGTTTTCCTTTCCTTTTTGGGGTATGGGTGAGGGAGCTAACAGAAACAGCTCCAGGCAGTTGCCTATGTTGCTTGCCCCTAAATCTGATCCTGGGTCCCAGTACAGATTCTGGAGGACAACGCTGTTTACCTCTCACAATTCTGAAAACTGACCATTTGGTCCTGCCCTTTATTTCCTGTCCTTTTACCAGTTACTTATCCATTCTTCTTTTATTCTCTTTAGCCATGATGGCACTTTTTGGGGGGGAAGAGTTTTCTTACCCCTGAATTAAAAAAAAAAGTATTTTACCTGCACAGCATTCTCTATCACACTCACACTCTACACACCTTTACCCAATTTGTAGGCCTCAAAGTGTAACTCTGTTAATTTAAATACCCACTGTTACCCAATTCCTAGGCTTCAGGGTATAAGTTCCTGCAAAGTTTTGCAGGACCTTTTACCAGTGAAAGAGCCTTACACAGTAATTTTCTTACTCTCTATTTATTGACAATTACCAAGCAAGCAGAATATACACATGCTAAGCCTACAGTACCAAGCTCACCAAGCCTGATCAAGGCACGCAAACGTTTCCTATTGGCCAGGCAAGGTCAGTCTCCTCTGGATCCTGGTTGCTTCATATCACAATCGTACAGAAGATTCTTGGCAGGTCTGCTCTTAAGCTGTGTCTTGGAGGTGAGTTCTTCTTCCAAGTCTTTCCTTCTTTTTTCTGTTCCTCCATTTCCATTCTTCCTGGTCTCCTTGGCTCCAGTTTATATGGTTAAACATGAGTTCTGCTTAACTATACGTTTCAGTTATTTTACTAAAATTTTACTAACTAAAGCATGACATACTGTAACAAAATTACCTAACCAAGCATACCATATCATCTTAGATGATTTATACCTAGAAAAATTAATTATACAACAAACAGAAACAATTAAAAACCAGACAAGACAGAGATCATAAAGACAGACAATAGGAAAGTTGAGGGCCCATAATCATAGAATAAGGATTCCACAACTAAACTGTCAAACTAGGTTTTCTTTACCCATCTTGAGATCTGATGATAGTGGGTGCCATTATTATAGGACTTTCTTAACAGCCTGGTATTCCAGATTGCCAACCCACAGAAATTTCATTTATGGACAAAATGGGAAAAATTTATGGACAGACAAATTTTTTTATGGACATAATTTATATATCAGTTGACTCATCAACCAACAGCGTAAAATGGCAAGATTTCAGCTTAGTACACAATTCCTCTTTGGTCTTTTTTGCTACAACATTTTTAATCATCATGGATGCTTTAGTTCTTCTGCAAGTGAAATCTTTTGCAATTTTGGAATCAGAAACCAATCAGCAACATTATCCAAGATTTCGTCCATTAAACTCAGTGGTAGGTTTTGTCTGCCTAAGAAGGTTGCTACTTTTAGTTCACATTCTGTGACCATTTTCTGGTGATTAGTCACTGTTGGATTACTTTAGCAATGAAACTCATAATTCCAGGGCTAGATCTCCTTGCAAACATTATGCTTTGGTGCTTACCACTTGAAGCATGACTATGAACATCTCACACACCACCAGAAGCTATACTGAGCACCTTTTTACACCAAATGCATTTGGCGCTGTGCTTGCTTTCATTGTCTACACAAATCCAATCTTTGAACTCACCATCTGCTAGCCATTGGGATGAAAACACACATGCTCTTCCTTTTGATTTCTTAGTAACTGGCTCTTCATCGGGCGATAATTCACCAGAGTCGTTGGACTCGTTATTCTCTTCGGCACAATCCATTCTTCTCATAGATTTTGACATTGTAAACTTTAACGGTAAATAATGTTAAATTACATAAATTGCCAATGTGCTGACACTAACTTGGTGGGATAATGTAGATGATGACATCACATGGATCACATGATTCACGTTACATCACCTCAACCACTGAGCTAAAAAAACAGCTAAAACATCCAATTTCCGCTGCTCCACAGTAAAATGGCTGAAGCAGCACAGAAGAAATGTAATTGCTATAAAATAATTGCTGTTTCTTGAAATTTTATAGTACTTTTACGAAATTTACAGATACCTACTTTTTTTACGGACTTCATGGACATGTCCAATATCAGCTAATTTTTTACGGACTGTCTGTAAATTTACTGATGGTTGGAAACCCTGCTGGTATTACTCTATTTTAATGTATGTGACACCCTGCTTTACAACTAATGGCTGCTGCTCTTTCAGTTTGGCTTCAGATGAAGGCCCTAGGCCTTCCAATATGGCTACAGAAAAGAGCCATATTCTTACAGGTATAAATTTAATTTGAACAATACTATTGTGTTTTTAAAAGTTTCCATGCAGCTTTCAGGCATTTCTTTTTTGACTGTCCTTCTTAATTTCCATGTAACTAGCCTCATTTTTATGTAGTTCCCTTATCTGAAGTTAAATACTACTCTGGTAGGCGTCTTCGGTATCTCCAGCCACCCCACAAGGATGTTACATTTAATTACATTATAGTTGCTATTACCAAGCAGTTCAGTGGAGCAGAGGGTCCAAGAGATGTATATAACTGAAGACTAAATCAAGAAATGCCTCTCTCTCGTGGGTTCCAGGCCCACCAACTCCAAGAATCAGTCAAATTAGCTTTCACTCCAGTGTCTAGCAAGCTAATTTTAGTTGGTCTGTCTGAGGCTCTTCACCCGTACGGGCCTCTTAAGTCAGAAAAATCTTCAGGAGTCAGCCCTCCTGACATCACCTGCAGGAGACTTCTTTCTCTGGAATCACAGCCCCTGCATAGGTCAGACTGCCCCAGCTATTCACTGGTGCAGCATGTATTGCCCCTGTAACCTGGACCTCCTGCCAAAACATGGCAAGATTCTTTTGCTAGAATCAAGCCTCTCTATGGCATGGTTCCTTGGGGAACCTGATCCCTCCTGGGACACCTTTTCCTAGTTCTCCTTGTCTGGCAGATTCTCAAGTTCTCTAATCAGCTCCCTTGAGAAGTACTCCTGTTCTGGGGCCTTGTAATTGAGTGCTTATAAACCTTTATTTAGGCTCAGGTGCTCCCAACGTAATTAGTTAGCACCCAGCTTAGGCAATTAACTATCCACATGTGGATCTGAGTTACTTTATTCTTTGTGGAGTCTGGCACAGGTAAGTTGGGTTACTGTTCCCTTCAGAGTGCCACAGTCCTGTGACAGAGGATTTCTTTGGACTCTTGATAGTCTTTGTTGTTTTGTTGAGACATCTCTGTGCAGACTGGTCTCGGATATATGTCTGTGTTCTTTGAGCTATTTGCTGTGAGCTTCCTCTTTTGTCCTGTTTCACTTCTTTGTACAGAAAGCAGTGTGCATTTCAGTTAGCCTTTTCAGTTACATCTGTTTCAATGACCTTTTATCCCCTCCTTTCTCAGAGAGATTAACTGAAGGTGAACACACCCTGGAGGGGTTTGGCTGGATTCAGCTTGCCTTGATTCTTGCCTTATGGAGCTATACTTGTGGCTAGATACAACCAAAATACGGTCTCAGTTGCTTCTTCTGTTACTGCCTATGTGGTAGGAGTTGAAGGTAACTTATGATCTGTCCTAGCAGAGAGAGTTTTTATAATATCTTTGAAGTTATACTGGTTTAAATGTTCTTAAGTCCATTTTCTGAGACATTATTTAATCTCTTCCAGTAATTGAATACCAAGAAAGGTCTTTCACATAAGTAAACACATGTGTAATCTATGTAAGTCCTGTGCCTCATTTAATACCCAAAGGATGTGCTCAAGAAAAAATAGCTTTGCAGCAGAGCTTGCCTCATTCAGTGCTTGTGTGCAGGGAATCAGTGCTTGGTCTAGCAAATCTAATATATAAAGGAGAATGTTTGTATGTTCGTGCTCTAATAACTTGGACACTTACCGCAACCAAACTTTCCATGGGATTACCTTTCCTCCAGGAGAAGGTTTTAAGATACTTTTGGACCCGATCGGGCCTGATCTCAACCTGTAAAAATAAAAAATAACCCACCGCGCTGCGCTGCAGGGACAGCCCTGCCCACCCTAGGTCATTTGCCCGCCACCTGCGGCCCCCAGTGCCATCCGGGACTCGCCCCACCCCCACACGCACAATGGCTCAGGCACCTGCCCTGCCCCCCGCGGCTACAGTTACCAGTTAGTCTAAAAAAAACAGGACACATTTGAGCAGGGGGGAGGAACTGGCCGGGAGGGGAGCGGGGCTGCCTGGGAGGAAGGAGAGGGGCCGGGAAGCAGAGCTGGTGGGGGGGGGGGGCAGCGGGGCTGGCTGGGGGAGATCAGGGGAGGGGCTGCCGGCGGGAAGCAGAGCTGGCCGGGGGGGGAGGGGCTGGCCAGGGGAGATCGGGAAGGGGTGGCCAGTGGGAAGCAGAGCTGGCGGGGTGGGGGCTTGGGGCAGCGGGGCTGGCCGTGGGAGATTGGGAGAGGGGTGGCCGGGAGGAAGCAGAGCTGGTCAGGGGAGATTAGGGTTGGGGGGGGACGACCGACGGGAGTGGGGCTGACCATGGGAGATGGGGAGGAGGAGAACCAGCCAGCAGGAAGTAGGGCTGGCGGGGGGCAGGGAAGGGCGGGACCGAGCAATGCCGGGTAACTCCAGCTAGTAGTTCCATATTACAAAAGAAGGAAGAGATAGTTGTAGGAACACTAGCCTAGGACTTGGGTTAAAGTCCCTTCTTCTCCTCAGGCTTCTGTGTTAGCGTGGGCAAGTCACTTAGCCTCTCTGGTTCATTTCTCCATCTGCAGAACGGGGATAATAGTACTCCTCTGCCTCACAGAAGAGTTCTGAAGATAAATACATTAAAGATTGTGAGGTGCTCAGATATATCACTGATGGAGACCATATAAATACTTTAGATATGTTATAGAATTTTTTCCTAGCCTCAGAGGTATGGGATAGAGCTAGAGCTATACTAGAAAACTGAACCATTTTTTAAAATGATTTTCAGCAAAATATATTGACCTGGTATTGAAAATGATTTAAGGCCATTCAGATAAGTCAGACCTCTTCAAAACCCAATTTACAAGAATGCAGAGTGGAAATGTCCTTGTGAAACCTTAGCTCTGCATTGCTTATACTCTGGAACTGAACTGTTGCAAACAAACAATATAGTGTATCAATACTAACCCATCTGGCTGGGCACAGTTCTCTCCTGCACTAGATGCACTGCTGTTTATGGGCTACCTATTCTACAGGACCTTGAAATGATACTTTGTGGGAAATTGTGCAAGGAATTAGCACTGTCTAAAGGAATTATGGGAGATGGGGGTCAGATCCTGTAACTCACTGACAAACAGCAGTCTGTTTTGGCATCTTATCCCAAAACTGAGACTGCACTGGAGGTTAAGAGGATTTTCCGTTTGTTCAGAGAGCCAGATTTGTTGTTAAAGAGCTGCAGACGCAGAGCTAATTGTCTTCAGAAATGTGAAAGTTTGGGTGTGCGGCCCCTACTGGATGAAGGAGGTAACCTAGTGACAGATGATGTGG
>CM057845.1:270938961-270956710 GCA_030068395.1 Apalone spinifera
GCCCCAAGGTTCGGTTCTAGGACTGGTTTTGTTCAATATCTTTATTAATTACCTTGATGAGGGGATGGATTGCACTCTCAGCAAGTTTGTGGATGACACTAAGTTAGGGGGAGAGGTAGATACGCTTGAGGGCAGAGATAGGGTCCAGAGTGATTTAGACAAATTGGAGGATTGGGCCAAAAGAAATCTGATGAAGTTCAACAAGGACAAGTGCAGAGTCCTTCACTTGGGACGGAAGAATCACAAGCACAGTTACAAGCTGGGGACCAACCAGTTAAGTAATAGTTCTGCAGAAAAGGACCTGGGGGTTACAATGGATGAGAAGCTGGATATGAGTCAACAGTGTGCCCTTGTAGCCAAGAAGGCTAATGGCATATTAGGTTGCATTAAGAGGAGCATTGCCAGCAGATCCAGAGATGTCATTATTCCCCTTTATTCGGCTCTGGTGAGGCCACATCTGGAGTACTGTGTCCAATTCTGGGCCCCCCACTACAAAAAGGATGTGGACGCATTGGAGAGGGTCCAGCGGCGGGCAACCAAAATGATTAGGGAGCTGGATCATATGACTTATGCGGAGAGGCTGAGGGAGTTGGGTCTGTTTAGTTTGCAGAAGCGAAGAGTGAGGGGGGATTTGATAGCAGCCTTCAACTTCCTGAAGGGAGGTTCCAAAGAGGATGGAGAGAGGCTGTTCTCAGTAGTGACAGATGGCAGAACAAGGAGCAATGGTCTCAAGTTGTGGTGGGAGAGGTCCAGGCTGGATATTAGGAAAAATTATTTCACTAGGAGGGTAGTGAAGCACTGGAATGGGTTACTTAGGGAAGTAGTGGAGTCTCCATTCCTAGAGGTGTTTAAGTCTCGGCTTGACCAAGCCCTGGCTGGGTTGATTTAGTTGGGATTGGTCCTGCCTAGAGCAGGGGGCTGGACTTGATGACCTTCTGAGGTCTCTTCCAGCTCTATGATTCTATGAAAGTGATGATAGTTCATACTTCTGTAGAGCACCAGAGAGCCAGGACAGAATCCTTGGGTCTTTATTTTGCAGCTACTGGGGATCTGCTCCAGCAGAATCCACTTTCCCTAATAGTAACTGACTCTGGACCTTGTTTGAGATGGACCTCTACTGAACTTGCTGTTGGGAAGGAAGGGGTTCGACAGAGGGCAAGCTATTTAATTTTATCTGTTGCATTGGGGGATGTGAGGAAAGGGTGCTGCAGTGTCTGTTCAAGTAACTGAGTTGAAGTAAGAGGGACTTCTGCCTTCACTTGTTTTTGTCTGTGTTTCTTAATAGTTATGGCACTACTAATGTAGACTTAGCACTGAGCCATGTAGAACTGCACAAATAATACAAAGCACTTCTAGGCCAGAGACACGTTCATCTGTCAGAAGCAGTGGTATGCTGGATAGTCTGGGTTATCTGGGATTGCTTTTCACCATTGTTCGAGATCTGAATGACTTCCCCAGCAATTAGCTTTGGTCAGCTGCTAGTACAACTGTAGGAGAACTTCTGAAAAGAAATGAACCCAGATCCAAAAGCAAAAGGAATTCTAGAACACAGAGATCTTGAAGAAGATTCTGTCTTAGAAAGTACTTGCTGTGGGACATGGGGTACGTATGTTCCATTTTGTACGTAAGAGACTTCTTGAAGACTTGATACCTAGGAATAAGTGGCCACAAAGTTCAGAAATTTGATCAAAAGAGCCACTAAAAAGTTACTCAATTGCTCTGCTCCAGCTATAGCTACAGTACTGGCACTTCCTGTCCTTACCAGCATTATATACCCAGCGCAAGGGCATGTGGTGCTTGGGTGTATTCAGAACAGTTAAAACAGTAGCATTAACTCCTATCTGCTGTTGGGAGGAGTTTTGTGTGGGACACAAAGTGTGTTACAAATGTGTCGGGTGATTACAGTCCCCAAAATGCCATCAGGTAGATATGGCTGTTAAAGACTTTCTTCCAACCAAAATTCAGTCTTCTAGAATTGATAGAGTTAAGGCTTTTTCTTTCTCTCCTTTTTTCAGTTCTGTGGGGACACTGATGATGAAGTAGAATATGGCAGTAGTTGAAATGTAACTAAATTACCTCTTCAGTCTGTCCTTTTCTTTCTTTCTTCAAATGGGCTGAATGTATACACTTGGCACTTAGATCCTATAATAGGGAGAGGTTTGCAATATGCAACAATTTTCGCTAGAGTGGTGTCACTTCCAATTTTAATATAAAAAGCAAAATCAATGGCTTTTCATGTCTTCAATGTATCTGTCATAATAGAAAACTAAAGTTCTAGCAACTCGGCCATGAGTGAAGCATTCCTGAAAGCCGTGGCTCTGCTGTCAATTTCTGTTTTTAAAAATCAGCAGGAAGGGTTATTTCAGCCTGGTAGCAGCTTTTAACAGCACTTCACCTTTGGCCAAACCACTATACTTCTTGATTCTAATGAAAATCATTTGCAGGGAAAGCTTAATAGCATCCAGACACGTTTTTGTGAAAAAGGGGCCATGGTTTTATTAACATTACTGTACTCAAAAGATGGTCTTTATCAATCTAAACCATTTGCCTGCTGTGATGCCATAACTCAAGGATAGAACAGACCAAATTATGAGGGAATTACTTCCGCATGTTGTCTATAACACTGCTTTCTACAGAGGCCCCATCCCCGGACTCTCTACTGTCACATACTGGGAGCCAACTTTCTGGTAGTAACTCAGCCAAATTCCCTTGTAGCTCAGTCTTGTGTAAAACACAGCCATTATCACATCAATTACAAGTGGTGGGGCTTTACCATGCAGACCTGCCCCTTTTTACTCCCCTCAGTATGAGGGATGAGAAGATTTAACCGGTAGCCTCACCCTTAACAGATGAGACTTAAGGTTAACTGATGGGGCTGGAGCAGCTCCCTACCTGTTGTGGTCAGGAGGCTACTCCAGCCCCTGGGGGATCCCACTGCAGATAGGAGCTGCTCCAGGCCAGACAACTGCAGCAGCCCCTGCACCCTGACTTCCTGCAGCAGAGTCTGCTCTAGTGTCCTGGCCAGAGCAACCGCTGTCCATGGCAGGCCTGGGTGCCCCGCAGAGAGGATGTGCTCTGACAAAAAATGACGAGTACAGGATCTTTAAAAAATGCCCAGTCTAAACTGCCGTTTTTTTTTCAAAAAGTCCCGTTTTGGAAAAAAGCAGCGGCTGCGATAATGCAAATGAAGCATGAGATATTTAAAAACCTGCTTCATTTGCACTTTCGATGTGTCTAATTTACATCTTTCTGCCGACAGAGGAGTGTAATTTAGACACACCCTAAATGCATAGCTCAATATCAGATAGCCATCAACCCTACTGATCCTCTGAAACCCTCAGAGCTAACTGCTGCAGAGAGGTTATGCTATCACAATGGCAGAGATATGCAGCATGAGAAAAATGATTAGTATTATGCTAGTGAATAAAGTCCCCAATGGAGACTGGGGCCCCATGGACTAAGCAGGAGATAATCCTTTCCCGGAAGTGCTTACAGATTAAATTGGCCAGACAGTCAAAGGATGCCAGGGGATAAAGAGGCATGGAGCAGTTAGATGAAGTAATTTACCCAAGCTCATACTGCAGGTCTGTGGCAGAGCTGGGAATAAGACCCAAATCGTCTGACTCCTAATCTGGAACACTGCCTACCAGACCACAAAATTGTATCAGAATCACGATACCAGCCAAATCTAGCACACAGTGAAAAAATAACATGTGACTGCCAGATAATCCTTCTCTCCATCCCCCGCCTCCAAACTTGATATTCTATACAAGTACACAGAAGATAAATGCTGTCTACTGTTATTCTTGTAGAGTTTAGGTTGTTGTGAGTTACCTCAAATCAGACCATGTAATTCTCCAAGCAAAGCCAATTGCTGCATTGGCAAGTAGTTTCCAAGTGTAGGCCCAGTTGGAATCTGGAACCACCAGCCTGATGAATTGCAGCTCAGGAGCTAGTCCTTGGTTACTGGTCAAGGGCAACTCTGTGGCCTGATGCAGTTGAGCAAAGTGGAACTACTGAGAGTAGCAAAGCCAGAACTAAATGTTTCTCATTTAAAAATGGTGAATCTGGTAGCAGCATGCGATCGGTAATGGCTGTGTCTGAGTAATCAGCAGGAGCCATATAAATAACAAGGGAGTGATGAGTATAATCACACAGACTTGAAGACTGTAACTCAGAATCTAGATTGTGATAACAACTTCTATCATTGTTCTGGACACGAATGTTTGTAACTTATTGATTTTATTTTGTATACAATTGCAGGGTTCCTTAAATCAACTTCTTAAACAACTAGAAGAGGAAAAAAGAAGTCTCCAGAACCAACTGAAGGATTATGAGCTTAGACTGGAACAAGAAGCAAAGGTCTGTTACTGCCATAACCATCGACCCAGCCCTTTTAGAAGCTGGTACGGCTGTCTGAAATGTCTAAACCATTGATGTAGAGAATGTAATGATTCTGTGAAATGTAAAATGAAAAAGTGCTGGGGTGGTACCTACATTCATACCTTCCTTTTGGATTAACTTTGCTAATTGTTTTGTTTGATTTTAACCATTTACCCATTAATTTACAATGTAGGCTTACCATAAGGCAAATGATGAACGACGCATGTACCTAGCAGAGATTGCACAGGTAAGTAACAAAAACTTTGCAACCTAATAATATTTTACCTCCCAAGTTTGATACTTGAAGGATCATTGCTGTTTAATTCTTTATTTTTCTTTTTTTCTTCTCCATACAAATCTAGAGTTTCATTCCAGTTAAGGAAAGCCAAGAACAGCTCCCTTTAGAGCCAGGCCTCAGTCAACGAGAGAGAGAGAGAGAGACCCCCTTGTTTACACCAGACTTATTGACTTACATTTTCCAAACCATTATATTGTTAATGGGAGCACTAAAATAGACAAAGATTCAGTAATCATCACATCTTAACCATTGTACCATCTAGTCCTGCCCTGATCAGACTTGGATGGCACAGAAGTTAAAATGCAAGTGCACAGTCTATATCTGCTCATCCACTATTATTACCATGGATGGAATTGAGCTGGTGGCATCAATGGCATAGAGTCTTAAGAATGAAAGTCCAGCGTACATATCCTGTCAAAGAGCTGACTACACTGTCCCTATAAAGCATCTAGTCTCTGCTGGCCCAGTGAAAAGAACTAAGCTCAGGTCATATATACTTAGATGTATATATTGTAGCATGCTGTTCAGTTCGTAAGCAATTCTCAGTCTGATTTGAACTTTAAAAAAATGTAATGCAAGTTCAGCTAAAGCATTGTTTTGGCTAAATATATGTAACCTTGTATGGTAAAAGATATCACTGTTATCAGGTGATCTGTCTTAAGAGACCGCATGAAAGTTTCCCTAAATGTGCTGCATACTGGTTTTTCCAACATTTACTAGAAGAAAAGTTCTGCTGAACCACTGGCTGTTGATAATGTCATATTAACTGGTCATAGTCAACCCTAGGGGACCACTGTACCATCTAATTCTGTTGGAAGCATTGGAAGTTTGTCTAGGGTTGATTGAACACAAGCACCTAATCCTTTCACACACCACTGTCTTTATCTACATTAGGGGTCTCTTCAGCCGAGCAAAAGCAAACTATCTTCCCAAATGCACAGAGAGAGTGACAACTAGATGTGTTGATCTATTGATTTACATAAAAACATATTAAATCACTGTTAAGGTTTTGCCTTAGTATGCAAGTTTGAAGTTGGAGTACATATTGCTTTTTGGGGGACTTCTACGGGACTGCATGCCTGCGGAAAATGCTTCCTTCTACCCCCGAATTCCCATGCTTTCCTACAGGAAGCAAAGGGAAGCAACTCAAGAAAAGGGGCGGGAAGGAGGGAGTTCAGACAGGCAAACATGGTGATAACCGTTAGCACAGGTTTTTTGGGGGGGTTGCCCCCCCCAAACAGAGGCATGGCATGGGAAAGCACATGGGGTTATGTGCCAGTGGCTCCCCCCCATGTCTTCAAGTGCAGAGCTGCTCAGCTGAAGGAAGCTGCAGTCTTGGTTCTGCTGACTCTGCAGCTGATTGCTGCTTTCTGGGTCCTTGTGCCAGTTGAGTTCCCCTTCTGTGTGCTGGGACCTTTCCTGTTTTCTGTGCCTCAGTGAGTGCCCATGGTGGGGCTAGAGCAGGGGGAGTAGGAGGCATGTGGGAAGAAGCAGGGGGATGGGAAAGTGGGGCATGGGAAATAAAAGAGGATAGGGGAATCACGGAGGGAAGCAGGATCCTGGCATGCGATGTCACTTTGGCAGAAGCTGGAGCTCCCCCATTAAGCAGGGCCATTCAGCCCTCACCCTGACAAGCCCTACCCTCTAATATAGACCCCCCACATCCAGACCCCTCTCACTGAGCCCCAGCCAGCTGCACCTGGACCCCCATCCTATCAAGCCCCCCATTTTCCCAGACTCCCCTCCAGCCAAGCTCCATTTACTCATACACAGACCCCTGCTGAGCCCCAGTAATCTTCACCTGATCCCCTGTAGAATCCCATTGCTCCAGCATGCAGATGCCCCCAATGAGCCACTGGGCAGCCAGATCTCCCACTTAGCCACCTGCACCTAGACCACCCCCCACAGAAACTTCACTCCCCAGACCTGGACCCCCCCACTAAACATCTTCACACTTGCGTCCTGCTGGTCTGAGCCTGTCCATTCACACATGGTGCATCCGGCTTAGAGAGGCAAGGCCTAAGGGTGTTTCTGGGGCAGGTCCAGCCCGTGAACTGTCAGGGTTGGGGTGCAACTTCAGTGCCAACCCTGAAGGGGTTATACCAGAGGAGGTGGTAGGATTGGCAACTGTCTAATCACACAAAACCAAACACCCTTTTCCTACCCTCTGCCTCCTCCGTGAGACCCCACTTCCTCTCATTCCAGCCCCTCCCCCCCCCCGGTTGCTTGCTCTTTCTCATCCTTGCTCACTTTCACTGGGATGGGGCAGGGGTTTGGAGTGTGGGAGGGGGGAAAGTCTCTGGGCTGAAGCCAAGGGGTGTTGGAGTATGGGAGGAGGCTTTGGACTGAGCCTGGGATAGGGAATTGGGGTGCAGGAGGGAGCTAAGGGCTGGGTCAAGGGTGCAAGAGGAGATGCAGGCTCTGGGAAGGAGTTTGGGTGCAGGAGGGGGCTCTGGACTGAAGCGGGGGGGTTGGGGTGGGGAGATGGTTGGGGTGCAGGAAGAGATGCAGAGAGCTCAGGGCTTGGGCAAAGGGTTTAGGGTGAGGCACATGGGCTCTGGCTGGGCAGTACTTGCTTCAGGTGGCTCCAAGTCCCAGTCAGTGGTGCAGCAGGGCTAAGGCAGGTTCTCCGAGTGCCCTGGCTCTGACAGTCTCTCAAAAGTGACCAGCACATTCCTCCCTGTGGCCCCAAGGTGGGAGGCTTAAGTGGCACTATGTGCAGCCCTAGCAGTCCCCATGGCTTCAGTTGCCAGCAAATGGGATCTGCGGAGTCAGTGCTTGGGGCAGGGGAAGCACACGGAGTCCTTAGGCTCCACCACTACCACACACTGCAGAGAGGTGCCAGCTGCTTCCTGGAGCAGTGTGAAGTCATGGTGGCTGCCTTAGCCCTCCTGTGCTGCCAAAAGAACTTTTAGCAGCCAGTCTTCTAGGTTGACTTCAGGAGCCTCCGGGAGATTGAGCCCAGTTCTGGGAGACTGCTGGCAAAATTAGAAGGGTTGGCAGCTCTTGGAGGTGGGGCTTTGAGGTGATCTCCCACCTCACTGCAGCCAGTGGCCTGTGCTCCATGCTGAACCCATTTATAGACAAACACATTTTGCAGTATTTTAAAAATTGTACACAATTTTATTTTTTGGTACAGAATTTTTTATTTTTTGGCTCAGAATTCCTTCAAGAGGAATTACCTCATGGAGCAGTGGAACGAATTGTTGCCAGCATTGCAGACAACATGAAGGTGGAAAGGAATGCAAGGATACTTTCCCTTTAACTTCTTATTTTCTTACTTAAATGGTTTGGGTAAATGGGGTGTGTCCTGTTACACCCATAAGAAGGATGTTAAATAGTGGGTAATAGAATAGTCGACTAACCACATGAATCCTTAGCAGTTAGTCAACTATTCTATAGTTTCCCAGAGATGGGACTGGCAGCCAGTGCAATCTGGCCCCATTCGGGGGAGCCTCCTGCACCCTATGCAGTTGCCTCTGTAGCCCACCTGGGATGCCAGACAGGAGCCAGTCTGCAAGAGGAGCCAGTAAAAAAACAGCTCCCCTCACAGACTGGCTGCCTGCCATCCTGTGCTGCTGCCTCTGATACAGAGGCAGCAGTGCAGGGCTGAGCAGCAACCCCTGACCGTGGGGGTCTAAGGTCCCCATGGACAGAAGCTGCTGGGATAGGAAGATGCAAAGGAAGCTGCAGTGAAGCAGCCTCTGTCCACGGCAGGCCCACAGTCGCTGCAGACAGAGGCTGCTCCAGCCAGCAGCGTCAGTCTGTAGGGAGCTCAGATACCCTGCGGACAGAGGCTGCTGCCGTGAAGCAGCCTTTGCCCATGGTGAGCCAGTGCCTGCCACAGGCAAAGGCTGCTTCGTGGTAGTCTCCCCTGTCCCTCCCCCCACATGGCTGCTTCTAGTAGAAGCAGCCACATGGGGTGGGGCTGGTGGCACTGCAGTGCTGGTGCTGACGAGAGCTGGCTACCCCCAGTATCCGCTCCTTGAGTTCCCTGTCAGCAAGGCTGCAGCAACTTCCTATTTATGGGCTCATGGTAAAGCAGGCACCAGCATGTGGCGTGTGGAGTCAGGCAGGGAGCTGAGGGAGAAACGAGATAGTAACTCCCCTCCCAGTGTATCCTAAAGAAGGGGGGAAGTCTGCCAGCCTTTCAGGAACATGGGGCTGAAGTCCCAACTGCCAGCAACCATCCCTGGGCTGAAACCCTTTTTTTGAGTGCCCCCCACTTCTGGCTGCAGCCTTGTTTCCCAAGCTGCCCTTCCTGCGGGACTGAAGCCTTTTGCTGCCATGGGGCTTAGCCCTGTTCCCAGCTGCTCTCCCCATGGGACCGAAGCCTTTTGCTGCTGTCGGGCTGAAGCCCCATTCCCGGGTGGCTCCCACCTGCTGTGGGGGACTCAAGCCTAGTTCCCGGGTGGCCTCCACTCGCCATAGGGATGAATGGCCTTTTCCCTGCCTTGGGGCTCAACCCTGATTCCCAGGCAACCCCCAGCTGCTGCAGGGCTGAAGCCCTTTCCCCACCATGAGGCTCAGCCCAGTTCTCGGTCTGCTCCTGCCCCGCAGCGATCAGCCCCATTCCTGGGTGGCCCTCACCATGGGGCTGAAGCTCCATTCCAGGGCAGCCCCAGCCGTGGAGCTCTAATCCATTCATGGATGGCTCCAGCCATGGAGCTCAGCCCTTATTGTGGGTCTGAAGATTTGAAGCCCCATTCCTGAGTGGCCCTTGCTACAGGACTGAAGCTCAGCCCCTGCCCCATCCCATTTCCTGCCGCCCTCCACTGTAGGGCTGAAGCCCTGAGTGCTGGCAGCCCCCTTTTAGGGCTAAAGCCCCAAGCATCAACAGCCCCCCTTCATCCCCCCCTTGGTGTCTCTTATTGGGCGTAGGGAAATATGGTCACTCTGTGAATTGGCCATTTCATATCTTTTAGAGTTATTGCTGCCATCAGTCTGCAGAACATAAGAACAGCCATACTGAGTCAGATCAAAGGTCCATCTAGCCCAGTATCCAGTTATCTGACTGTGGCCAATGCCAGATGCCACCAAGGGAATGAACAGAACAGGAAATCATCAAGTGAGCTCTCTCCTGTCATCCATTTCCAGCCGCTGAAAAACAGACCAGGGACACCATTTCTACTCATTCTGGTTAATAAGTATTGATGGATCTATCCTTCATGAGTTTATCTAGTTCTTTTTTGAACCCTGTTAAAGTCCTGGTCTTCACAGCATCAAATGCAGGCTCCAGATGACAGTTTATGTTCTGAAGTAGTTTACAGTAGAAAGGGCCAGGTCCTATTGTTTTATAAAATGAAAGATTAAATTTTATAACATAACTAGATTTATCCTGCCACAGATTGTTGCTGTGGAATACATAGAAGCCTAAGATACAAATTGGAAGTTACCCTGAAAGCTTTCTGTTTATAGCACTGCTTATTCTGAAAGAGATCTTGCTGTCTTAAATGATGTAAAAGCAATAAATTAGCATGATTCTCGAGAACTGTGCAATGAAGTGACTGTCATGGAATTGCCAGTATACTTAACTGGGATGATCAGTTGTAATTAGCAATATTTCCATGTGATTTTAATGGGTTCACTTTGTATAGTCATTGCTGCTGTAGGGAATGAGGAAAATTGCTGAAAACAAATTTGCAGTTTTAGATTAGTAAATGCTGATGAATCTGGAACTGATAACATGAAGATGCTGTGGGAAGAAGAAAGTAGTAAGTTAGAAAATAGTGTTCCATACAACAGCCTTTCTGCTCCCCCTCCAGTTCCACTAAAGACTACAGGGATGATCCCAAACAAGGTGTAAAATTATTCTAGAGGGGAAGCATTCATCATGCTGTTATTTAAAATAATTATTAATAAGAAAAAAGATTCTATTGCATTTGATTTACTAAGCACACAGGAGAGTGCTAACATGATAGGAAAAATAACAAAAGTGGAATTATCTATAGTTGTACAGTTAAGATGAAATATCTATGGAATAGATTGTTGCCAGAAAACATCACTTCTCTTGGTGCTACATTTGCCTCAGTACATATGGAAATACTGCTTAGTCAGCCATGAGTGATTTCCCCCTTCACCTCAGCCTCTGCCAACTCCATAGGATAGATTCTAAGACAGTGTGAAGTTTAGTACAATTAAAAAAGGTGTCAGATTCTACCACCCATGACTGATTTTGACATCAGTGGAATTACTCAAGGAGTAAGCACAGCATGGGTGGCAAAATCTATTTCCAGTGTCTTGAATCAGCAACGTACTGAAGCACATTCCTAACTTGAAGCAACGAGACTACCGTGGTTAAAGTTAGGCTTGTGTTTAAGTGTCTTGCAGAGCAATGGCCTAAATAATGTAAATATAAAAGAACACTTGACACACATTAGCTGTGTTCAGATATAATAATAGTTTCTTGTACATATTTTCTGTTATCTTGTATTTTTTTCAAACTATATTCATCTTTTATGTGTGTTTTTTAAATTTTCTGGTTCCATAAGTTGCTAATGTTTTTTTTTAAGTGATACACTTAAAATAAATGTAAGATTTCACAAGATATAATATTCACCCAAAAGGCATTACTTTTTTTTTTAATTGTAAAAGACTTGTTCTCAGACTACACACTATGGAGCATTGATGGTCAAGGGAACCTTTCCTTGTGACTTGCAAAATGCAATAGTTTGAGAACCAAGGAGTGGGGAATTGGAATAGGTCTTTAAGAGGATCTTTTTCTTAAATTGGTCCACATATTTAAAAAAATTAAAAACTTAAAAAATATATTATTTCTCATAAGTCAGTGTCTTTAGCTAGAATTTCCTGAAAGTGAATGATTTAACAGTGCTTTCCAGAAATTAAATCCAGGCAGCTTTAATTCTGTCTTTACATTTATGCTCTCTGAAAGTGTCTTTGTTTGAATTATAGTGGACTTTGGTAGTATAGTGTTAGTGATAGTAGTTGTCTAATGTAGCTAGGGATGTAAGCGACTAGTTGCTCCCCCCCACCCCACTCCCGCCCCGGCTGCCTCTATCGGGGGGAGCAGTAGATGGTGCTGGGGGGAGCCAGTTTAAAAGCTGGTTACCCCCCTGCACTGTCTCCGTGAGGGACAGGGGGGTAGTGGGCATAAAGGATCTGACAACAAAGGGTGCTGGGATCGGCTGATACCCGTCTAGACTAGCGCGCTGTGCCGACAATCAGCTGATCGGCACAGCGCGGCGGCCATTTTGATGTAAATGAAGTGGCGATTATTTAAATCGCCACTTCATTTTGCTATGTCTAGTAAACTCATCTACATGGCTCGGTTGACGGAGCCATGTAGTCTAGACACACCCTAAAAGGCAAAGCTGCAGCAGGATTAGCTCCCAGGCCCCGAGCTAACTCCGCTGCGGCTCCCTCACTTATCGACTAATCGTCTAGTCGATGGAAAATGGACTAGTCGATTAGTTGATTAAACTAAATTTAACATCCCTAGTACATACATGGAAGCACATTAGAAACCAGTTTATTTGTTAAAACCAATCACAGATGCGTCAGCTTGCTATGGTAGGTTTTTTTCCTCCAATGAAGAATGCATTCACAGAGTTTTAAAATGTAATAGTAAGATTTAAAAATAATCCAAACCATGTGCTTTGTGTTTAAATGGCTTCAAAGAGATCCATGGCTTCACACTTTTAGAAAAAGTCATCTATGGCTCCCTAGTGTAGCCTGCTATGTAGCCTTGCCTCATGTTCCTACAAAACCTCTCTGTGTATCTGGGAAGTTGGCAGCATCGTGTCATTTTTCAGCAAGCACTCCCCAGCCCACAAGCCACAAAAGCACTAATTTACTGCAAAGTAAGCCTGAAGCATTTCACGTTGCTTTCCTCTTCATTCTATGGAAACCCCCTACAACAGGATGTTTCTGTGGTGGCAATTGGACATGAGCCTGGAGGAGCTCTGCATCAGGGGGATACCATCAGCCAGTGGAGAAGAGAAATGACCGTTTAAATCTTCCCCACATTTTTGCTTTTTATTACCAAAGTTTTATAACTTTGTCTTGGATTTTATATATCACAGTACTGTAGTGGAACCCTGTAGAGACAGCAGGGGGTCCCCAATTCAACAGAGGACTTAAATATGTACTCAATTCTTGCTAACTTCAACTGACATAATCTTAATTATGTGCTAGGCTTAAACATGGACATAAATTCTTTGCCTAGTCAGGATCATAGTGCTTCTCTTTTCAGAATCAATCTGAGGAAAGTTTATGCTTTTCTAACAACACACATACTTGGAGGATAACTTGCTTTATAAAAATTGGACTATTGCAGACATCAGCTACGCTTAAAATTGCTGAGAGGCAGAAAACAGATGCAGTGCAAATCAAGAGGGAAAACCAGATCCTGAGGTAAATGTTTCATATTCTCTTCCTTTTCTGACTTAATACATTTATCTCTACTATCCTGTGACTATCCTAGCCTTCTAGCTAAGATAAAGATTCCTTACATTGATGTCCATATCACTCTTGACACTGATTTTGAATCTGCTTATTATCTAACATGAACTATTACACAAATGAAAATACGATATTCATACAATGTACACAGCCTTTGTGGAACCTCACAGAAAGTTTTGGCTTCTATCCATATCAACCTCAGTCAAAAATAGGCCTTTTTCCTAAGTCTGCTCTTACATGCTCCAGTCCATTAACAGTAATGTAATTAAATGCTCAGGCTGGTTCTTCTTAGTCAATAGAGATTGTACAGCTGCCTAATGAATGAGAATGTGAGTAATTTTAGATGACCTCATATTATGACCTAATTGCTTAATAAAGCTAGTTTTTAGTTATACAGGTGCAAAAGAATTTCCCCAAAAAGTTTAAATATGAAGAGCACCAAGCTGTTTGAGGGAATTTAGAACATAAAAATGTGTGTCAGGGTTTAGCTCTGATAAGCCAAGTTTTAAATTGAAGCAGATTCTTTACTGAAAATGGAAACACTTACAAATCCTTAGCTGTATATTACAATTGAGCCATGATACAAATTGAGAACAGCTGTCTCATCATTAAATTATAAAAACTAATTTATATGAAAAATAGTTTTCCCACCTGTTTTCTATTTTAACCTCTCACTCAGGTCATGAATAAGATATATATTCTGCAATGTTAACTACACTCACTGATTCCCATTCTTTGGTCTCATGATGAGAGTTCAGTAGATTATTGTTATTAAAGTAAGGTTTAATGTCTTCTACTAAGAATTCTTAAGATCAGACATGGATTGTATAGGTCTTAAATATTCAGTGTATAGCCCATAGGCTGTTTCTGACTGCCTGTATTTTATATAGGTCCTGTGGAGGTGCCAGAGAGGACAGAGCCAGCACATTTCTCCCTTAGTCCATGTGGAGCATGAGTTCCCAAACTTGGGGGGGCGTGCAGAAATTCCAGGGGGGGGGCGCATCAATTCCCGTCCCCCCTCCAAGTTTTGCTGCTATTTTTGTTTTTTTTGGCCCCGGTCAGTTCCTTTTTTTTTTTTGGCTCAACAAGTTTTGCTGCTTGGGGTGGGGGCTGCCTTAAGGGTTTCTCAAAAATCAAAAAGGGGACATGATGCCGAAAAGTTTGGGAACCACTGTGAAGGGACTAAGGAAGCCAGTAACAACCAGACATTGAATACTGGCTGAATAGTAGCACTGTTTTATGTGCTTAAAACCAGTATTTATTTGGGAGTATTATGATAGTTGGTGTGTGTAATTTTTTCATTAAAGGAAAAATACTTTCCTATAGTTCTGGAAAGATAACATGTTGCAACAGATTACCACTGCATCACCTCCTCCTCCAAAAGCTATTGGATTTGTAACTTTAATCAGCACTTTTCAAATTACTTTATGCACACAATGGGATTTCTTCACTTTTTGCTTGAAAGGAACTGACAGAGAAAGTAGAGTATGAGATGTGTTGAAACACAGAAATCCCTTTAGGATTGTCCCCTTACTGCCTTTGTAAAAATCCATGGTACGTCCACATCTTGAATACTGAGGACAGATGTGGTCACCTCATCTCAAAAAAGATGGCATTGGAAAAAGTTCAGAAAAGGGCAATGAAAATGATTATGGGTTTGGAAAGGCTGCTATGTGAAGAGAGATTAAAAATACTGGGACTTTTCAGCTTAGAAAAGAAGAGAGTGGCGGTGGAGGGGACATGATAGAGGTCTATAAAATCATGACAGGTGTAGAGAAAGTGAATAAGGAAAAGTTATTTACTTGTTCCAACAATATAAGAACTAAGAATTTCACCAAATGAAATTAATAGGTAGCAGATTTAAGACAAGCAAGAGGAAATATTTCTTTATGCAACACATAGTCAACCTATGGAACTCCTTGCCAAATGATAGTCACCATGGATTCACGAAGGGCAAGTCGTGCCTGACCAATCTGATTAGCTTCTGTGATGAGGTAACTGGCTCTGTGGATATGGGAAAGTCAGTGGATGAGATATACCTTGACTTTAGCAAAGCTTTTATACGGTCTCCCACAATATTCTTGCCAGCAAGTTAAGGGAATATGGATTGGATAAATGGACTGTAAGATGGATAGAAAGCTGGCTAGACTGTCAGACCCAATGGGTAGTAATCAACAGCTCGATGTCAGGTTGGAGGTTGGTTGCTAGCGGAGTGCCCCAAGGATCTGTTCTAGGACCGGTTTTGTTCAACATCTTTATTAATTACCTGGATGAGGGGATGGATTGCAACCTCAGCAAGTTCGCAGATGACACTAAGCTAGGGGGAGAGGTAGATAGGCTGGAGGACAGGGATAGGGTCCAGAGTGACCTAGACAGATTAGAGGACTGGGCCAAAAGAAATCTGATGAAGTTCAACAAGGACAAGTGTAGAGTCCTGCACTTGGGACGGAAGAATCCTAAGCATTGTTACAGGCTGGGGACTGAATGGCTAAGTAACAGTTCTGCAGAAAAGGACCTAGGGATTACAGTGGATGAGAAGCTGGATATAAGTCAACAGTGTGCCCTTGTAGCCAAGAAGGCTAATGGCATATTAGGGTACATTAGGAGGAGAATTGCCAGCAGATCCAGATAAGTGATTATCCCCTTTATTCGGCTCTGGTGAGGCCACATCTGGAGTATTGTCCCCAGTTCTGGGCCCCCTTCTGTAGAAAGGATGTGGGCGGATTGGAGAGGGTCCAGTGGAGGGCGACCAAAATGATTAGGGGGATGGAGCGCATGACCTATGAGGAGAGACTGAGGGATTTGGGTTTGTTTAGTCTGCAGAAGAGAAGAGTGAGGGGGGATTTGACAGTAGCCTTCAACTTCCTGAGGGAAGTTCCAAAAAGGATGGAGAAAGGTTGTTCACAGTAGTGACGGATGGCAGAACAAGGAGCAGAGGTCTCAAGTTACAGTGGGAGAGGTCTAGGTTGGACATTAGGAAAAACTATTTCATTAGGAGGGTGGTGAAGCACTGGAATGGGTTACCTAAGGAGGTGGTAGAATCGCCGTCCCTAGAGGTATTTAAGTCTCGGCTTGACAAAGCCCTGGCTGGGTTGATTTAGTTGGGATTAGTCCTGCCTTGGGCAGGGGATTGGACTTGAAGACCTTCTGAGGTCTCTTCCAGCTCTATGATTCTATGAAAGGATGTTGTGAAGACCAGGGTTAAAAAAGGAACAAAAAGGAGGATAGGTCCATCAATGTCAATTAACCAGGATGGGTAAAAATGGTGTCCCTAACCTCTGTATATCACAGAGGAGGGCAAAAGGGCCTCCATGGGCCGGATCCAGCCCGTCAAGCAGTTGGATCTGGCCCGCAGAGGCCCTCCTTTCCCCCCACCCTCAGGCCAATTAGAGCCTGGGGGCAGGGGAGCATGCAAAGCCTCCTCCCGCCCTGCCAGGAGCATGTGGCGCTTTGAAGTGCCACGTGCTACTTGCAGGGCGGAGCGGGGGGGGGGGGGGGGGGAGGCTTCGCACACTCCCCCACCCCCAGGCCAATCCTTTGATTCTTATCTGCTTCTTTTAACTATCCAGTCTTTAGGTGCTTACTGATTACCAGTTCTGCCTATTTAGTATTCCCTTTGATATTTTCATACACTCTACTCTTTATTTTCCATCCCCTTCCATTTTTTTTCCTTCCTCCCTCTCCCTTCTCCCCTGTTTATGTTGGGTCTGCACATCCTAAACTCAAAACTCTGGTCATCTGAAGAAGTGGGCTGTGCCCACAAAAGCTCATGATACCATCTACATGTTTTGTTAGTCTATAAAGTGCTACCAGACCATTTATTGTTTTTTAAGTTTATCCTGTACAGACTAACTCAGCTACCCCCTGAAGCTTCTTCAGAGTTCTTTGTATCTCTACTGGGTAGAGTGTCCAGTAGAGTGGACCAGGCAGTTTCAAAAGCCAATTGAAGACAAAAGACTGCTTCTCGTTGTTTAAATAGGATTCCCACCCTAGGGGAAAATCTTTGCTTGGGATTCCGCACCCCCATGGAAAAATACCAAGTTCAAGATAGATTCCAGTATCAGGTGGCATGGTCACATGTCTTTCTAGGGCCAACCACACTTTGGGCTTACAAGACAAACACAACCACAATTTGAGTCGTTAGGTACTTGAAGTATTACTAATGGCCCTCATTGGTACATTCACTACTAGAAACAGATCCACACTTCACTTTATGCACAAGATTCTCACTTTTATGCACAAGAATCATGCATTCACAAAAATAGGGTATACAGATTCAGCAGATTATAACTGTAAAATTGATGTTACATGACCTGTTTTGCGTAAAGCATCTTTGAATTATATATATTCATATTCATAAACCAGTTTTCATAGAGCATGTGGGGCTATGACAGGGAAGTTGCATTGGCTTCTATGGCCAATTGCTTAGAGCCTGATGAATTTCCCACTTTGGTCCTACTGGGCAGCTCATACCAAAGAGTAGTGATATGTCAGTGTGCAGCGCCGGCCTTAGGCCAATTCGACCGATTGTCCCGAATCGGGCCCTGTGCCTAAAGGGGCCCCGTGCCCTAACCCAGAAGTGTGCCGGGCACTATGGGCAGCGAGTTACTATTCAGAGCCGGGGCCCTGCTCCAGCAATATTTGGAG
>CM057845.1:270991525-271002706 GCA_030068395.1 Apalone spinifera
ATTTGCATAGCTTTGGCGCAAAAGCGCGCCAATGTAGACGTAGCCATGGAGTATGGAATGCTTTATGGTCTTAAATGTGCAAAGGAAAGCCATTAATGGTGTTGCTAAAGCTGGGATGCCTCAATGTCTAGGCCAGTGGTTCCCAAACTTTTTGGCATCTAACTGTATATATCTAAACTATGTTGTCTGTTCCAACCTTTTTGATTTGAGAAACCCTCACACCTCCCTCCCTTCCCCCCCAAAAATAGCAAAACTTAAGAAAAAAGGAACTGACCGGGGCTAAAAAAAAAATAGCAGCAAAACTTTGGGGGGGGGAGGGGGAAGAAGAGGATTGACAGGGGGCAGCTGGATCACCTCACACCCCCTGGAATTTCTTCAAGGTCCCCAGCAGAGCACACACCCCTGTTTGGGAATCCATGGTCTAGGCAATCATATGTAAATAGCCTTTCGTCCTTAAGTCTTAGAAGTGGTCCGTCTTAGGAAGTTACCTGGCCAGTCCCTACCAGTTAGGGAGGTCATGTGATGTCCCATGCAAAAGTGGGGAATCTTTAAAATAGGAAACTAGCAGGTCTTTGACTGGCATGGCACACCCAGGGGAATGAACCAAAGACCCCAGGGAAAGGGAAGGTCCCTGGTTTGAAGGCTTAGCTGGAAAAGGAACAGTTTTACTAGGGTGAGTTTGTACTAAGTTTGTACTGAGGTTTTAGTGTTAAAATAGAAGCCATGTAGCTAATTCTAAGCATGTAATCTACTTTGCTCTTCCTGTTCTCACTTAGTAGACTAACAAAAAACAGGATTGTGTAGCACTTTAAAGACTAAAAGATGGTTTAATAGGTGATGAGCTTTTGTGGGCCAGACCCACTTCCTCAGATCAAGCGGTGGAAGAAAATTGTCAACCATATATACCAAAGGATACAATTAAAAACAATGAACACATATGAAAAGGACACATCAAATTTGTAGACTTTAAGTGGCTATGCTTGTACTTAATAAAAAAATTACTTACTATCAAGCCCACTGTAAATAAGGGTTACCTGGGGGAGCAGCCAGCATATACATCCTCCTTTCATTGTTAAAGGGGACTTTCCCAAATGAATTTAGGTTTGAGCCAATTTGGAAGTGGTGTTCTGGGAAGTTGGGCCCAAAAACTGCATTTTCCTTGGACCAGAAAGGTTTCATGTCTGTACTGTTTCTTCAGGGGGGCAGGAATCTCATCTCTGGTACTTGGCTGGGAGAAGATCAGTGGAGCTGGATGATTGAGAAGCCCCAGAGAACAGGAAGGTGAGTGTCAGTGGTTCTGTCAGCACTGAGGAGCCCCCTCCTTTTCCCCGCAAGGGGTCTTGTGACCACCCCATCACAAACATCCATTGGAAAGACTGTACACAAAGCCATTTGCAAGTGGTACACCTGCATAAAAATGGAGACCAATTTAAAGCTGCTTTCAGAATTTTGCTGTATATATTAAACTATGTTGTCTGTTCCAACCTGATTATAAACACCTCTGTATATATTAGAGAGTCAAACACACTGTTTTTGCTAATAAAAACAGGCAGGCCAAATTCAGCCATGGTGTAAGCCCACTATTTTGCTGAATATGGTCCAGTGTGTTTTAGTTGTAATATACAGTACTACATTTAACTTTTCAAAAATTAGTCCTTATCTCCATTTTCAAAGATATGACTACTATCTTCCTGGACTGGGATTTTATACCAAGTATATATGAGTGTTCTCTATATAAAACTAAGCTTTTATTAAAGAAAACAGCAATGAGAAAACTGAATTTTTCCTCTTCCACATTTTAATAAAAGTGAAATAATGGTTCTTGCCAATTTAAGTTAGTTAGTATTGTTTTTGGATCCTAGACAAACTGCATATGGAACTGAATCTTGAGACCTCATTTATTGTTTCCTTTTTTGCAAGGGTGGCTTAGTCTGAAATACAAATATGTTGCTGTCGTCAGATTTGATCACAAGGTTGTAGGTAGGATACAATTCACATGCCCCCTAAATCCTTATTACCCTACTTTCATCTTGAACCAGAGCTAGAGTCTTGGATTTGGGATTGCAGTAGCTCTGAATAACCCCCAAATAAAGGAATCCTTATCACTTTTGCCTACAATCTGAGTCTACAATGAAAGGGCAAATCAATTTTTTAGAAGTTATTCAAACAGTTTCATTTGCCTAAGAAGTAAATCTACAAAATGCACATGTTTCAAACAGGCCACAATTTTGTAATAGTGTAACAGTTTCCAAGGTACTACTTACAATGTAAATTGTTGTTTCTCTTTAATACTGACATATTAATAGTGTCTGAAATAGTGCAGCTTAGTTTTAAATCATTACTGGACCAAATCAATTGACCATTGTAAGTTCTACCAATGTCTTCTAGCTCCCCCCCGCCAAACAAGTCATTTGCAGTGTTGCCCCATCCGTTCCTGGATTTTCTATGACTGGGGCAGAAAATCCCCTTAACAAAACAAGTTGGCCTTTGACTATGTAATGATGGCTTGTTCTATTGCAATGTCTAAATGGAACATATTAAGAGCTTGCATTGGTTCACAGAGTCTCATTAGCTTTTGTAAATTTGAATTAAATTTGCTCTGCTAGGACTTCGTTTGCAAAACTTTTTCACAAGTGCCAAACTGAGCAATTAGGGCCAACTTCAGTAAGAACAATGGATCAATACAAAAGTAGTACTTCACTGCCAAAAAACTGCTGAATTTTCCTGAGATAGTAGAACATAGCATCTTTTGTTCTTTAATATTTGAACACCCATTTTATTCAATTAAATGACAACAATGTCCTTTTCTGAGACTTCAATGCTGTCTCCATAAGACTCCTGTGCTTTCTTTCCTTTACTGATCTTCCCACTCGCCTTTAACAAAGGGAGGAGTGCCCAATTTTGATACAAGCTAGTGCAAACATGTCTCTGCACAGCATTTGTTAGAGGAAAATGCAATAAAAAAAGGAAGATTTGGCTGTAGTCTGGCCATGGAGGAATAGGGGGCAGAAGTAGGTTGCCAGATGGTTAACCAAAAATACTGAATACCCCCCCCAAAACAAGACACCAGGGAAAAAATTCTGTTGAGGAAAAAAGAGGGGAGGGGAGACCAAAGTTGTTGAGCCAAAACAAACCAACCCCCCCCAAACAGCATGGCCCCTTTAAGAAATGCCTTTGAGGCTTTTTGCTGGTGGCCATCTTGTTTTCCTGCTTTGAGCCAGAAGACAGCTCCCCTGCAGAACCAGGTAAGCAGTGGGGAGGGGGAGGCAAGCCCAGGGGCTGGGTCCAGTTGCTGAATGTGTGTAGGGTTGCCAGGTGTCCAGTATTTTTGCCTCCTGGTAGGAAAAAAAAACAAACAGAAGATACCAGATATTTTAGGTGTCTGGTATTTTCTGAATTTTTTTTAACTCAACAGGAGGCAAAAATACTGGACTGTCTGGGTCAATACCAGACACCTGGCAACCCTAGGCAGAAGAGAGGGAAGAGTTAATCATGTATGGACTAACCAGCATGGAACACAGTGGCAAAGGCTGGAAGCTAGTAACAATGCAAGAGAAAAGTGTTAACTGTAACAGGATGGTGACTCACCACCATGGTGCTTCTTTCTGGTCACTCCCAGAATTAGCTCTGTCCTCAGCAGAGCACCCCTTTCTGTTCAGTGTCTTTCTCATCATTATCTCTTCTCTGCATTGGTTTAGGTCCCACATCCCTCCAAGCCCATCATCATGCCTTCCCTCACAGTACTGCTCTGTGGCAGAGTCCTGCCCAGGGAACCCCAACCCCCTATATACACACACACACACACACACACCTTGCCTCACTGCTAGTTGTCATATGCCTCAGGGGCAGACTGAATTAGCTACTCATAATTGCTGCCTTCCACCCCCAACTGTCTCCCTGATACCCTCAGGATTTAAAGGCAAGGCCTCAGACTGGGAATTTGCCTGGCTCCAGCTCTGCCTACCTTTCCCCAGTGCTACTCTGCCACAGGCATCCTTTTTAGTTTTCTTGGCAGCAAAGTCCCTCCTGCACCACACCTGAAACAAGAGTGTGCTCTCCTTTGTGCCAGGAGCCCCTATTTATATTACCACAGATGGTCACTAATTGGCTGTACCTGCCTCAGCTGCAGGCTCTTCAATCTCAGCCCTCTCCCAAGGCCAGATTTAACCCTTGTTTTGCCTGGAGTGGTGACCACCCTGCTACATTAACATTCTCTTTTTTAAAATACCTCATTCAGTCTAAGGGTATATCTATACTGCGACACTATTTTGGGATACCGGAAGTATCCCAAAATAGCTACACCATGTCTTTAAATGCTAATGCTATTTCCTGAAATAGTGAGCCCGCTATTCCAGTGTCCTCATTCCATAAGAGTTCAGGGATTTGTTGGAATAGTGCCTTATTTTGAAATTTGGCACTGTCTACACAGCGCCAAATTTCTAAATAGACTCAGAATAAGCTACACAATTTGCGTTACGCTTATTCCAAAAGAAGGGTGCTGTCTAGCCGCACCCTAAGTAATGTATTTTCGTTGGATCCAGCCCTCAGTTACACCTTGTGCAGACTTCACTGGAGTTGCATGGTCCGGGGAAGTAATGGTAGAATTTGGCCCTTCATTTTTAACAATTCATCGTAGAAGAAGTGAGTTGTAACGATAGGGATAGAATCTGAACTGCAGTCTAATTATTTACGATTCTAACCATGAGAAGAAAGAGATGGAGAGTGGGGTGAGAAAAGCCGGGGGTGGGAGTGTGATGGGGTGAAATCCTTGCCTTGATACCAAAACAATTACAGGCCTGACAGTGCAAGTAACTTCACTGACTGAAAGGGAAGAAAGGAGCTAAAAAGGACCCACTCAGAGAGAAAGAGAGAGAGCGTGCCCAAGAATGAAACCTGGTTTCTTAACTGGGATACAGAATACTAATTTCAACAACTGAGTCCTGACTGATATTTTATTTAATTTTAAGATATTTTTTCCTGCCTGTTTCATTCCTATGATCAAATAATAGTATTTGCAGCCTAACTGACATGAGGTAAGAATGCTTCCTCATTTAGAGAGCCAAGCTGGATGAGATATTATCCTGTATTGGGCCAACCTCCATGGCTGCTGTCAGTTTCTGTTTTATACAAGTGTATGTAACTCTCAAATCTAAAATGCTGAACTAGAGCTAAAATGTAATAAAAGGAGGATGTCTGAAATAGCACAGTAAAAACACAAATCAATATGGCATTTTAACTGGTTCTGCATAAATATTTTTTTAAAAAAAGGTCAGTTATAAAATTGCATACTGTTTGCAATTCCCCCACCAGCAAAAGGAAGAGTATTTTATGTAAAACAGGAGTGGAAAACCATGACAACTTAAAGAATGAAAATAGAGAAAAGAACTTCAATACACTACATTCAACAATTACTGAACCATCAAACTAACACCTACTTTGGGTATTGAAAATGTTGGTGTGTAAGAAATAATAGTAACTTACATCACATTAAGTTTCTTGCCATCTTAAAATAATGGATGCTTATGTTTTCTGCGTCATTCAGTATTTTTAAAATGGGCCAAGTAATTATCTTATATAATAAGCCATCTGCATGGATATATTTAAACGTTAGCTCAATTGGGTCTCTTTCATTAAAGTAGAAAAACTAGGTGATAAGTAGCCTTTATCAAGCAAAGGAAATTGGGGGAAAAAAACCCAATTGAAATTCCCTCCATAACACTATGGACAGTTGCTTAGGCTCTAGAAGGGTCAGAGATAAAGTGTGAAATTTGATACTACATAATTCTTGATAGGTCAATATGCAAAAAAAAAAAAAAAAAAAAAAAAAAAAAAAAAAAAAAAAAAGAAGAGGTTTCAACTTTATAATTTTTTTCTCCATTTCTTATACAACTTTAATTACAACTGTCACAAGGTAACAGTAACCCCTGAGATTGAGCAGAGTCAAGTCAGGGCACCTCTGACTCATTAACTCACTTCAGTTGGATTTAAGAGGATACCTGGGCCACCAAGGGGTTAAAGACATGGTGACTCAGAGAGCTGATTAGGAGACACAGGGAAGGAGAGATAAGAATTGCCCAAGCTGGAAAGGGGAACCCATCACAGTGAGGTCTCTCACCTGACATGGGTGCACTTAAGAGTCCATATGGGGACAGAGATGCAGCCAGCTCCATTAACACTGAGCACTCCACAAATCAAATACTATTTTGCAATATAGCCAGTTCCTAACCATTCTACACAACTGTGCACTGGCCCTGGTTAAATATGTAGATTGAGATTTTCAAAGCTACCAAGGGAATTTGCATGTCCAATTCCCAATAATTTGACAGAGATTTGGCTTAGAAATGTTTCATACAGCTTTGAAAATCTCAGCCATAGTGTAGATGAGCCTTTAGATCAGGGATGGGGAACCTATAGCCCATGGGATCTGTCCCCCCCTCCCCCGACTTCCCGTGATCTGCCCACAAGGCTTGGAACTCCGTCAATCCCACGGGGGAGAGCAGTGGGGAGCTGGCTTTGCCTGGTGGGGGGAGGAAGAGGCTTTTGCGCACCACCCTTTCCCTTCTCCCACAGCAGGGGGAACAGGAGTGCCCGGAACCTATCACTCGCCTGCAGGCTTTTCCCCCCACTGCTCCCATTGCAGTGCCTGCAAGCGGAGCCTCCTCAGGAGCTGCACCAGATAAACGCCCCAATCTCCTGCCCCCTCCTACACCCAACTTCCCACTCAGACCCTGCACTGCCATCCCACTTCTGCCTCCCAGCCAGAATCTGTACCCCCACCCTCAGCCTGCTCCCCAGCAGCCCCCCATTCTGCATACATTGAACCCCTCATTTTAAGCCCCACTCCAAAGCCTAGGCTAGTCCCACAAAATCTACCCCCAGAAGAGTTAATTTTCCCAGGGGGGAAGCCTTGAGCCTCAATGTCTCCCCTGCAGGGCTGAAACATGAGGGGAACCCTGGTGCTCCAAGTTGCATGAGTGAGAGTGTGTCTTTTTTCTTCTGCTTCTCACTTGGGAGGCAGGTTTTTTGTATTTTTGTTTTTGTTTCTCACGTGTGAGTGATCCCCAACTGTCGGGGTTAATGGCCCCCACCCAAAAAAGGTTCCCCAGTCCTGTTTTAGGTTAATATAGGATCTGTCCAGTGCTGTGCTAATACATAAGGTGCTGTGGAAAAGGATGAAGTGAACCTTTGCACTCTAGGTGGGCAATTGAGTAGGATATAGGAGACCCGCGCGATTTGTGGAATTGCTATTCGTGATTCTGCGTATTCACGGGTGTTTCCTGTCTCGGCCTGTGAGTGGAGGGGGGCCAGCCCCTATGGTGAGTTCCCCGTGGCTCCCAAATTCACTGCAGCTCCTGGCAGCCACAGAGAGTCTTCAGTGCTCAATGCCCCATGGCTGCCAGGAACCATGGTGAATTCGGGAGCTCTGTGGCTGCAGGGAGCCATGGTGAATTTGGGAGCTACGGGGAGCTCACCACAGGGACCGGGAGCTGTGGCCCATAGTATTTGCCAATTTCACCATTTGCGGTGGTGCCAGGAATGCATCCACTATGAATGGCAAGGGTTTCCTGTACTTCCATAGTGCACAGGCATGCACTAAGAGAGAGCTGATAGTCTGGTTAACATGCCAGCCAGCACTGCACATACCCAAGGTATGAATGAGTAGAAGGCTGTGTGTGCGCTTTGCCAACTAGCATATATGTTGCCAGCAGCAGCAAAATGATGTCCAGCATGTCCAGCAGAAAGTGTCCAGCAGAAAGTGGACATGCATTCTGCTTTAACTCGGAACAGTGAAGCATGCTCAACAACAGTTGCCTCTGATCTGTGCTATGAGTGGACCATCTTCTCCTCTCCTCACTGCTCCCCATCTGGCCAGCTCCCTGGGCCAGAGGATCTATCAAGCTGTTCCTTTACTCTAACTGCTACATTAGTTAACATAGAATTGACCCTCTAATTTGTAGGGGGATTTCTTCGTTTAGAAATATTTTTTAAAATTGACCCCCAACATCAGTTCCCTGGAACTGGAGATAAACAGAAACTATTAGTTTTTAAGTCATGGAAATAAATCTTTAGGGGTGTTCTGGAGTAGTCACAATGACCTTTGAATACACATACTCAAAATTGTTATAAAAATGTTTCCCCCAGTGATTAGCAAGCAGTTTTCAAGCAGTAGCAATTTGCTTTAATTGCTTTCCATATTATGTTTTGAACTTGGGGGCCTGCAAAATGTCAGGTCTTGCACTTCTGAACTGTCAATAAATGACTGACAATAAATGACTGGAACATTTACAGAGCAACACTTTAACTGATAAATCAGAAGATGACGTAGCAAAGCAGCTCTGTTCTAGATCACCCAATAGACTAGTATTCAGTACAAACAGCTCCTTAAATATTTGTAACATGTATTGTGCAAAGGTGAAAGTAGGCCAGTGCACTCTGGCATGCCATACCAGGAGGGCCATCCTTAGGATTTATGTGGTCCTATGCAGTACCATTATACTGGTGTCCCTATGCCCAATGGCAGCTGGGAGAATGAGATGTGATTTTATAATCTCCAGCAACACACTAATGAAATATTTTAAAAGCAAATTTTAAACTAAGGTCCTATAGACTAACAATCAATTAAAAAACTGACAGCATATATTTATGATTGATTTCATTACCACTTGAATGGTTCTTTCATAGGTTGAATGTTCTATAGCAAGCCTGGTAAGCTATTGCACTTTCAAGTTAATTAGATCTCTCCACAGGAAGCAGAGACACAGAACAATGATAGGAAAAGGCAGATGGGTGGACGTTAAGACCCAGCGGTGCCCCAAATTTTCAGGTGCCCTACGCAGCAGTGTGTTCTGCATATTGATAAGGATGGCTCTGATTATTGATGTCAAGGCTGTTCCCCACTCTGGCACTATGAGTGCAGAAGGTTTCAAACCTCTACAGGCAGTGGTCACAAAACTTCCTCCAAAAATTCTAATACACAGATTTTGGGAATTTCGCTGTCACCATCAAGTGCTTTTGTTCCCTAACTCCCCCCCTCCCGCCAACAGGGGTGAACACTTGAAACTACCCCCAAGGTACCCCAAGCTCTTTCGCCCAAAAGAGCCTGAAAAAGAAAAGAGAAAAACAAGCTGCAGTCTCTGGTAGCTGACCCCTAAGTCAGAGGCATGCCGTTACACACAGACAGACCTTCCAGGACACAAGAATCAAATCATCACCTTAAAAGAAGTGATTTTTATTACAAAACAAAATATAAACTTGGTAAAGCATACTTGATGTTACAGAGCAACCGAGGAAAACAAATGAAAAAAACAGAGAACATCTTTGGTACAATGCTTAGATGTTAAAGGGGGAGGGGAGGCATAGAATCGTACAGAACAGTTCTAACCAAACCACAAAATAAAGAAAAATTACCCTGAACACGACTAGACTCACATCCCCTGGTATTCACTTCTAATTTTCTCTTGGTTCAGTCCACTCCCATGCCCTGAATTCCATGGGGGGCATGGTAGTTCTGCTTGGGTTTAAATCATTCTGTGTCTCTCAACTCCTGGTGTGATTCTCCCACACAAAGAAAGCAGGCAGGGAACATATATCCAATTCAAATTCCAACCCTCTATCTTGATCGGCTGACACCTTTGCTAGGTACCTGAGTTGACCCCTTAGTCATCGGGTGCTGGTCAGCACTCCTGTTCATGACAACTGGTAAGAAAGTGGCTGGCTGGGAACGGGGCCCTAGATGCTGGGTAACGGTTCCCCAAATAGTGCTGGTGCTGGGGGTCGGGGACCTAGAAGAGGAGCTCCCACTGTTACAGGAGGGTTGGAAGTGACTGGGGCTGCTTCTTCTCAGGACAGTGACACGAGGGTGGGGGGCTGGCTGCCCCAGTGCTTGACTGACCTACTGCTGTAAGTTCCCAGTTGGGCTTCCATTGATAGTGTGAGATGACAGCCTTCTTTCTCCAAACCCAATAGCCTGTGCTCATTGGTTGTCCACTGGAGCTAGGACTACTAACCCCTGGGGCTTCCTCTGACTCTGCTCCTTGAGTTCCGGTCAGCACTGCTGATAGGGCTGTTAAAAGTCCAGTCGGCAGCGCAGCGGGAGCTAAGACAGGCTTCTTGCCTAATGTGCCTCCACACACTGCTCCCGAATGCAGCTGGCATTTCTCTTCAGCTCTTTAGCAGAGTGATGGCCATGGAAGCTCTGTAAGCTGTCCCTGCTCCCAGCTCTTCTTCTATAGTTCCTGTTGACTAGGAACCTTTGCCTTCGGGCTTCAGGGGCATGGGAACATGCTGACTGATTCTGGGAGTCGTGTGGGATCAGGGCAGGCAAGGACCTGCCTTAGCCTGGCTGCGCTGCTGACCAGGACTTTGAGCTGCCAGAGGTAAAAGCTGAGTCTACATTCCAGCCAGAGTCTACATTCCTTACTGCCTCCCACGTGGAAGGGCTGTGACACTATTGGATTTTGAGATGAACATGCAGATTATTGTTGCACCCATTGTTGTGTTTGCCCCAAATTTTGTACAAAGTGGAGCAAGCAAGGTATCTATTTGAAAGTTTATTGCTTTGCTGATTCTGTTTATACTATTCATATGCATATATGATTTTTTTATTTAAAGTTGTAAGTCTTGGCTATGTACTGGTGTTTCAAGTATGTGCTTTTGGGAGATATCAACAGGCATCATCCACCTGTTATGAAGGGTGGCTACTCAAGTGAATAGAAATATTTAACAAACAATGGGCCTTATGGGTGGAATCCACATCTAAGGAATCCCCCCCGTGAACACGCAGATGAACAGACAGCCAATGGCAACTTGACTAAAAGGACATGGACAGGTGACTTGTTCATCTGACAAACTCCATTTCAGGGAGGTACTTTCACACAATGAGAACAATGGAATTCCCCCCACATAAGCAAGATTTGTCCATTTGTCTTCGCTCCAGCTCATCACTTCAGGAGCATCTTTGCTATGAACAAAGGGCCCAGAAGGCCTGATGTCCCATTCTAACAAAGGTGGTTAGAGACTTTCCAGAGACTTTTTAAGATAGCAGCTTATTCCTTCTTTGCTACAGGCCTGCGCCAGGAACTTTGTGACTGGTGTATGTCATGTAATTTCTTTAACAATTCTATGCTCAACCTTTCTTTCTTTAATAAACCTTAAGGCTACGTCTAGACTGGCATGATTTTC
>CM057845.1:271002806-271012825 GCA_030068395.1 Apalone spinifera
AAAGCAGATGATTTTCCGCAAAAACTGGCCAGTCTAGACGCAGCCAATGAGTTTAAATGCTAAAGGATTGGCACAGCCCTGCTCTTTTGGGTAAGACCTAAGGTATAAATTGACCTGGAAATGTGGCTGGTCCTTTGGAATCGGAAGAAACTCTTCAGATTTAGTGAGGTTAGTTTTCATAACTGCTCATCTGACTAAGGTGAGGTACTTGTTGTGGCACAGGAAAAGTTGGACTGTTTGAGGGAATTGCTTGTGTGACTTCCTGCTGGCCAGTGTGGTAGCTGAAGTGCTCTTTGTGACTGGTTTTGTGCCTTAGAGTGAAGGACTCTCCAGTCTTGGGCTATAAGCAGTAGCCCTGTTTCTAAGCAATTCACCCTGATTTGACCCTTTCAGTAGTGCCCCCAGAAACTGTCATATTACAGGGGCAATGGAGAAGGTGGGACCTCAAAAAAAGGGTAGGGCAAGGGTATTGGGGTTTGTGTGATCAGACAGTTGAAAACCCTAATCCCAACCTCCTGCCCCAGCCCACTGAAAGTAGGGGAAGGTGTGTGGAGAGTGAGTGAGTGGGGATCAGAGCCTCAAGAAAGGCGTGGGGTAAGGGTGTTCCCCATTGTGCACTTAGAAAGTTGGTAATCCTATGGGGCTGCCCAGAGCTGGGGACCCCACTGATCAGGCAGGGAGTGGGCAGGCTGGAGCAGTGGGGATGCCCATCCTGTGCTGGAGGGGGTCAGTGGTAATGATCCTGGAGGGCTCTGAACTTAGGGGCTATGAAGGGTACATTCTGGCTCCCAGAGATTTCTTACACCCCCCGTGGGAGTGTATACCCCCCTGAATTTCCCCAACACCCCCCAGTTTTGTGAACTATGGTGCTATACAGCCCACCTTCACCCTCACGGTCTCACCCCTTATTGGCCCTGACACCCCCCCCATTTCAATTCCTGGGGAGGCTACTGCTGGCTCCTTGCTTGCCCTGTGCTTGGGGGACTGATTGGGGGGAAATGTGCACTGCCACCCGCTTACACTCAAAGTAGGGAGAGAGTCATGCACCACTCAACCACCCTACGCTCCGGGGCTGGTGGCTGTGGAGAAGGGGGTCTCTGATAAGGGAAGGAGGTGGGTCCGTAGGAGGGGCAAAGAGAAGTGGGACTGGCCAGTGGGACTGGCAGGCTTAATACCTGTCTGAAGGATGTAATCACAAGGAAGAGCAGAAATCGTGTATGTGAGTACAAGCAGGCAGGAGAAGTAATGTGCTGAAGTGTAACACATTTTCTATTAAACTATTCAGAACATTTCTTTTATAGTTGGAGCTATAAAACTGTAGAAAAGTCTCACTTGGGAAGTGATGGAAGTCACCAATCTGAGATATTTAAACTAAAGTGGGCTGCTGTCACAAAGCAGTACTGGAGAATATACTGTTGGGTGCAATCCTGCCTTTTCCAATTTCTGTAAACCCTTCTTGACTAAGCTTCTTCCTCCCTATTAGTTATTATTGATTAAGGTTTCAAAGGTCACAATTCTGACATTTTTCATCTGAACTTTGATGAAAAACACATTTTAAATGAAAATGGTCATAAATATTTCATCCCATTTTTGATCAGCTGGAGAACTGGTAAAAAAAATCAAATTTCAATACAAAGTACCAGGATTAAATTTTGTGGTACAATTATGTGTCATTTTCCAACCAGCTTTATACTACTCCATTTTGCACTTCAGATGCAGACATATACTCAGGATCTCAAAGCACTTCAAAGTGACTTCCCTCAGAGCCGATAGCATGGAGGATCTGGCTTCCCTCCCTGCAGCCTCACAAAGCTGACACGTTTGCTTAATTATCTGAATCGAGCTGGAGGGATTCACGAACCCCATGGGAAGGGGGCCTGGCTCACAGACTAGGAGACACCCCTAAATGTACTGCGGAGCGCCACCATCGGAACAGATCCCTGGGCGTTCCGCGGCCTATATAAAAGCTTAGGCAAAGAAGCAGGGAGCGGGGAGATCGATGGGCGAAGGGGAGAGGCGAGACAGGGATTTGTGGTGCAATGAAAAATAACGGAGCTGGGGCTATTTCACGTTTTAACTGGCTTTCCCAATAGGGGCCTCTCTCCTCCCCCTTCCCGCACTCCATTTCGGGTTCACACGAACCGAGAGGCACTAGCCAAGCGAAGCAGCGCCCCTTTCTCCTCGCCAGGGCGTGTACAGGGGGAGAAGGCTGGTGGAGGGTTCGGTTCGGAGCGTCCGCGGAGAGCCAGCCCGGAGCGGCAGTGCCAATTCCCCCCGGCGCAAGGAGGGAGGCTGTGGCGCGGCGCCGCCCTCTGGAGAGACAGACGGCGAGAGGCTGGTGTGAAGAGCAGCATCTCAATGAGGGACGGGCTAATGCAAATCGCTGCAATCAGCAGCAGACAGTAGAAGAAAGGCGAAGCAGCTGCCGCCCAACCTCACCCGCAGCACCATCCAGCCGGAGGGCCAGAAGAGTCCTAACAAAAGGCATCCGAGCTGCTCTGTGCGACTACAGTTGCAGTCAAAGCAGGGCGGGGGACGTTGCTGATCGGAGCTCTTTGAGCTGAAACCCAGCACGCCCTTCGCAACCAGCCAGCAGACGTAGGCTTGGGGCGGACGCGCTTCCAAACCCCCGAGAAACAGGTAAGCGTTGTAATCTACCAAACCAGCAGTGCCTCTTGGCATTGCCAGCCCGGCCAGTGCTGGGGGGGGCCCGCCACGCTTTCCCGGGAACGCTGCAATGCACATTTCTAGCCTGGGTGCACCTGCCGCTTTTGTCTGGGTCTCTGCTGTTTGGGGTCGCCGCGTTTTAGAGCAGGGTGTTGTCACGCGTCTCTGTTACCCCTCTTTGCAGCGGGCGGTGCGCGGCTTAACCCCCCGTTTGGCTGCGCGTGACGGAGCTTGCGAGGAGGGATCCGCTCCCTGCAGGGGTCTAGCGTTGGGGGGCAGATTCTGCTCGGGAGCATGCCAGCTGAATGAATGGGCAGCTTCGCTCCTCTCCCGCTCGGCTGGGGTCACTGCTTGCTCGCCGGCTCTCTCTAGTCTGCGCTGCATTTCCTTTGGTTCACTGGTCGTGCACCTTGCTGCTTGGCTCTGGCGGGTCCTTCCCCACCCCCCGGATTTTGGAGAAGCCAGTTACGTAATTTTGGCCCGGCCCGTCCTGTGGTTTAGAGCAGTCGCCTTGGGCTCCGCGCTTTGGGCGTCTCCGCCCCCAGCTTCAGGGGACGCGGGGCTTGGGCGGCAGGGGCCCACCGACCCCGCCCCGCTTTGCCGGCTCCCGGCCTCGCTAAGGAAAGGAGCCTTGGGTGAAGGGGCGGGACTGGCGGGGGGCATGTCCCGAACCCCGCGTCCCCCAGGGACGGCCCCAAAACGTGCAGTTGTGGGGAATATGTATCTCCTCGCCTACCATTGAGACCCATGGTATTTAAGCAGCGCTTCCTGCTTTCAAACAGACGGCGCAATATGGCCATGAATAGAGGGTTCAGCTGGCTTAGTTGCATTTCAAACACGTTTTGTGCCACCTCAGAAGAATAAATCTCTTTTTTGACATCATGATAAAATACATTAGATTGAATCTAGGAAAGGATTAGAAAATCCACTCTTGTAGTCTTTATTGTATTGTGTGTATTTGGGGCTGCGAGATTGTTTTATATATTGACCCACTCACACCTGCAATATATAGATATAAGTTGCCTAGAGATGTATATGGTGTGAACTGTGCCTTTTTATATAGTAACATCTGCTTTGAGTAACAGCCAAATTATTATCTAGAATTTCATTGTTTTAGTTTGGCCTTCTGATTGAACACTCCGGAGTGTGAATGGCAGGAGCACATTGTTCCAAGGAGACTCACAGAAATGATTTTTGCCTCCAATTAAATCCCTTTTAGAGGGAAATAAGAAAGTAAGGGAAAGAACCCAGGCTATCCTCTGTTAGAAAGACCTGAGATGATTAAAAAGGGAATTTTGAGATGTGCTGCTCTTAAGGGGAAAGTATGTGTGTGTAGGCTTTTTTCTTTTTTTCTTCTTCTTCTTTCGTTTCACTTGGTTTGAACAATGAAACCATGGTAGACATTGCTGAGGTGTGTTTTTTTTTTTTATTCTACTCAGTTTGATTTTCAAAGTGCAATCTTTACATTGAGAGCTCTGTGAGAGGATGTTATGTTGTTGTTCCAATTAAAAAAAAAGTTAATCCTTCCCCTTCTCCCCCATCAAAACATTGCTGTTAATTTTGGGCCTATATTGACCTGAAAGTCCCCCTTTAAATAATAACTTATCATTCCCCATATTCTGTAATGGGATGATAGTGAAGTGCTAGTTGACTTGAAACTGAAGTTGTCAGGCCACTGGGGGAGAGGGTTGGTCTAGAAAGATGTTTTCCATAATTGGTATTTTTTTTGGTAGTGCAGCAAGTCTTCATAGGCAGATACAAGGTAAAATATGTAAATACAGACCCCATGCTTAATTCAAATATACTCATGATTGCATGTTTGGTTAATAAGATGAGTCAAATCCTAATGAAATTGGAATAAATAACCTCCACAAGGCCCCTGATCTTGCATTAGCTTTGGAAAATGTTTAGTCTAAACATGTGAATAGCTCAGTGATTTTGGAAAGGATTATTCACATGCTTGAGAGTTGAGCTCTGGGGCACACTATTCACTTTAACACATAGCTGTGTAAACCAATTAGTATCTGTCCATTTCTCTCTGTGTCATATTGAACTCTTTCTTGATTATTAATTTTTGTACCTGTTTAAGGAATAAGGGTAATAAAGCTGCTATTTTTTTAAATCCTTTTTTTAAAGGTCTTTTAAAATACATTGAAAAGAGGAAGTGAGTGCTGCATATATCATGAAAATTTAAGCCATTTTATTTATATTTAAGGGTATATTAAATTTAGAATTATTCAGTTAAGAATCTAACCACTAATAAGGCCCCAGATGGACTGTCAGGTTTTTGATACTGGGTGCTAAATCATTTAATGTTTTTTGAAGTCCTCAGTGATTTATGCTAAGCAGAGTTACTGATTTCCCCCCCCCTCCCGGATAAACTATTAGGGATGACAAATTCTGAACACTAGGTAAAAGACTTACTGCTCTCCATTTAAAAAAAATATTCTGTAAGGCCGCTTATTTAGGGGATGATACTAGTTTCAGGAGCTCCTGCTAATCAAGACTGCTCTGTGGTAATTGAGGGCCTGCAACTTCAGTGTGTGCTGAATGTCTGGGAGTGTTGTTAACTCCAACCCTTTTGTTGTAGAATGTGGGGTGAGATTTAATGGCTGCCTGGAGCAAAGCTTTTTCATCTATGAAAATTACCAACACAAGCAGTAATTCTTCAAAAACAATTATTTCTTTAACAGAAATTAAAATTATAGTAAGTTTAGTAAAGCAAGAAAATTGCATTTAAGAATTTGTACAATAAAGTGATACAGCAAAATGAGACACAGACTGCCTAAAGTATGTAACACACATACAGAGGACTCAGTAGTCCCAATGTAATAAGTATATACAGATTCTTCATATACAAAGGCTTTCATCTTAGATTTGAGAATTTTTTTAAATGCTAGCCTTAACAGTTAATTTTATTATTTGACATCCGGTGAGCCCGTGATCAGATAATCATGATGAGTGGGATGAATCTCACTCAAACACCGGCATCTAGATTTATTGACAAACATATCCAGGTGCTCCCTAACAAAACAAAAAGAATTAGATTTGCAACCTCACTCAGAATCCCTCTGATTTGGCGAAGGTCCCTCTACCCTGATAATATTAGAAAAGACTGTGTCAGTGCCTGGAGATGAGAGATGTTGCTGCTTCCCTGCAGCTACTGCCTTCTAGAAGGGGTCTGCTGCTGCTTCTGCAGGTAGCTGCTCTGAAATCTGTTACCGTGGTGACCTGTAAGCTATTGCTGCTGCTGTTTCTTGAGTCTTATGCTTTTTATAAACTCCAAAACTCTCTCAGAAGCCTGCTGGTTGTCCGTCCTTTTATGTACTGTTTGCGCTCTCGAAGTCAGCTTGTCTCAGCCAATCAGCTTCTACATATTAGCATATTTGTACTTCCTGTCTTGCTCTTCTCCCTGACATTATCCTATTTATAGATAACTAAGCTCCTCCCTCTGATGCCATCTTGGGTTGAGCTCCTTCCTATAATCTATTTTAGATAGCGAAGCTCTTCCCCCTGAATTGTGGAATTTTTTTACTCTCTAAATTTAAACTGTTTCCCCATCTCTGCCATTTTAAAAGCAGTGAGCAGTCCTATGGAACCTTAGAGACTAACAAATATATTGTATCATGAACTTTCATGGGTTAAACCCACTTTATCAGGTTCACCTACCATTTTAGTTCACTATGTTGGATCTTCTAATTTTAAAAATATTATTTTTTACTTTTATGCTAATCAAAGTGTCATGATACTGCCACTAGCTTACTTGTATCAAATGGATGAGGTGAAATTTTTATGATTTAAATCCCTTTGAGGTTTGTCTGCAAGCCTTTATTACGGTGCGTCAAGGTATCTTAAAACATCCAAGGCAAAAATCTCATTATACTTCTGAAATGTTCTAATTAGTTGTCACATATTGGCTGGAAGTAACTATAATCCACTAAGTAGCAGATTCTCTGTGGTCAGAGTTGGATGAGCAGTGCTGAGAACATGAGTGAGCTGGTTATGTCACTTGTAATAGGATTAGAAGCTTCATTTAGGAACAAGACTAGGCAGAAGACTAGCAAAAAATCAGTTCATCTGCTCTTCTTACCAGTACCTCAACTTTTTAGCATATATGGAATGTTGCTTGGGCATCATGTGTCTCCTTAGTTTTTGATCTAAAGCTTTTTTGTGTGTGTGCGCGTGCATGTGTGCCACCATTACCATGACAGTCTGCTTTTTGCTATAGTATAACAATACCAGCTAGGTTACACAGTCAACTTGTTCCCCAGCAAGTAATTTCAATGTGCTGTAAGTTATAGTTAAAAAAAAAAAAAAAAGTGGCAACATTTCATTAGTGTAACGTAATCACCCTGTGGAAGAGCCTGCTGCAGTGTTTTATTTGTACTTGAATTCTAATGAGTTCTAAACAAGAGTTCTTTAAAATACCTTCTCCATTGAATTCTTTCTCTTTCTCATCCCAGATTTACCATCAAAGATGTCCTTTGGGAGAGACATGGAGCTGGAACACTTTGATGAGCGTGATAAGGCACAGCGATATGGCAGAGGGTCACGGGTAAATGGTCTGCCTAGCCCTACCCACAGTGCCCACTGCAGCTTTTACCGAACCCGTACTCTACAAACCCTCAGTTCTGAGAAAAAAGCCAAGAAAGTTCGTTTCTATCGCAATGGAGACCGGTATTTCAAAGGGATTGTTTATGCCATCTCCCCTGATCGATTTAGATCTTTTGAGGCCCTGCTGGCTGATTTGACCCGAACTCTATCTGATAATGTGAATCTGCCCCAGGGTGTGAGAACAATCTACACCATTGATGGTGCCAAGAAGATTTGCACCTTGGACCAGCTAGTAGAAGGTGAATATTTAAGAGGCAGGGTGTAAATTTCTTGTCTGTATCACTACTTTATTTTACCACTGTTACATTTGCATCAATGCATGTCTAACATTTAGCATATATTGTAAGCTGCTTCATGACAAACTTACCACAAATAGGAGGAGCACATGGTATTGTGACTCAGGTTATTACATAGGGTTTTCTTGTCTCATTGAAGGGAACTTGCATCTTGAATAGAGCTTGAAAAGTATTACTGTTTTACTTGTACTGGAGGAGAAAGATATTGTCTCTTTGAGACAGTAGGTTCTGTATTCCTTGCTCAATGTGCTGATTTCTGCCTTTCTCCTCCTTTCATGAAAAGTCTCTTATTCTGACAACTCCTAATTTCAGCAGATGTCTTCAGTGATACTAAAAGGCCAGTACTGTTGGAATTTAAAAAATTTCTGTCACTTCACAGTGAAGACCTCTGCAATAAATGTCTCACCTTACGCTAGTGGAGAGTACTCCAGCTATTTAACGGAAGTAAAAGTAGGTTCTATGGTAAAGGCTAATATCGCTCCAACTCAATCAGGGCCTATTGTCTGAACCGTAAATTACCATTTTATTTCTCCTGCAATGCAGTGATAATATCAGACCCATCAGCTGTGGAACATACATTGTTCCCTTATAGAGCAGCAAGTTGTATAGCCCATGGAGCTTGAGCTTTAGCGAATTCACCTGCAGGTCTAGCCCAAGGGTGGGTAGTAATTTTTGGTGGGGGGGTGGTTCACGCCAAGATTTTGGAAAGTTGTCGAGGATGGCACTCATCCATGATATTAATGGAGGAGGTATGGGATCTGGGATGGAGGTTGGGTGCAGAAGGGAGCTTGGGGTGTATGAGGGAGTGTGTGTTCTGAGAGGGAGTTTGGGTGAAGGAAGTGGTTGTGATCTGGGTCACTGGACTGGAGTGCAGGGGTTTGGATTGTGACCCTGGGCAGGGGATTGGGTACAAAGTCTGGGTGGGGGGTATGGGCTCAGGAGTGGGACAGAGGATTTGGCTTATGTGGGGTAGAGGGTTGGGGGAGGGAGGAGCTGGGGTGCCAGAGGCAGGCTCAGGCTGGGAGACTTACCTGGGTGACTCCTGGCCAGCAGCCTAGGATGTTTCTCAGGCAGGCTCCCTGCCTGCCTTGCCCCTGCAAAAGCTGCAGGCACTGTGTGGATTGGTGAATAAGAGCCTGAGGGGAGGAAGGAGTGGTCCTTCCTCCCTCATCTGCACTCCCCCAGCCTGGCTCTAAGAGAGCAGCACAGGAGACAGGCTGAATTGCTGCTCCTGCAGATGAGGGGAGGACTCATTCCTGAGGCATACGGCCTCACCCCCTTTACCTCCAGCAAATGATTCCTTTCTGGGGTTTGGGTGAATGCTGAACTGGTGCTGTGAGAGGTGTGTCAGTCCGTCCGTCCATCTGTCCCTGAGCTGGCCGAAGTCCTCTATGGCCCCAACTTCAGTGCTGCCTGCTTGGTGTACCCCAAGTTTAAACTTCTCATTCCTAGTGCCAGAGCCCTCATCCCCACTCAAGATCTTGCACCCTAATTCCTCTGCCTTAGTCCTGAGCATGGGACCCCAACCCTCAATAATAGGGGATTTCAATATGCCCATATTGACTGGGTACATGTCACCTCAGGATGAGATGCTGAGAGAAAATTTCTCAATGCCTTTAAATGGCTGTTTCTTGGGGCAGTTGGAATAGGAACCCACAAGGGGAGAGGTAATTCTTGATTTAGTACTTAGTGGAGCGCAGGATCTGGTCCAGGAGGTAACTATTATAGGACTGCTTGGGAATAGTGACCATGATATAATAATAACGTTTAACAGTCCTGTGGTGGGAAGAATACCTCACCAGTCCAACATTCTGGCATTTAATTTCAAAAAGGGGAATTACGCAAAAATGAGGAGGTAAGTTAAACAGAAATTAAAAGGTACAGTGACTAGAGTAAAATCCCTGCAAGCTGCATGGAAACTTTTCAGACACCATAATAGAGGCCCAACTTAAATGTATACCTCAAATAAAAAAAAACTAGTAAAAGACCTAAAAAAGAGCCACTGTGGCTTGGCTTAACCATGTAAAAGAAGCAGTGAGAGAGAAGGCTTTTTTTTTTTTTTATATATATAAAGTGAAAGTCCAAATCTAGCGAGGTAAATAGACAGGTACATAAACACTGCCAAATTAAGTGTAAAAATGTAATACTCAAAATCTTTTTTGGCTTTTCTTAACAGTGAGCGAAAAACTGAAAAAGAATAGCAAAATGTTTAAGTACATTAGAAGCAGGAAGCCTACTTTAAAAAAAAAAAAAAAAAAAGCCCCAACAAAACAGTGGGGCCTCTGGACGATCGAGATACAAAAGGAGCAATCAAGGATAATTGTGGAGAGACTAAACGATTTCTTCATGGCTGAGGATGTTAGGGAGATTCCCAAACCTGCACCGTCTTTTTGTGGGTGACGAATCTGAGGCACTGTCCTGGATTGAGGTGTCATTAGAGGA
>CM057845.1:271033192-271057175 GCA_030068395.1 Apalone spinifera
TGCTGGACTATCAGGAGTGCTGGACCACTGGATGCCGGACAATTGGAGTTTTACCGTAAATAGATGATTATTACCTCTTCAATTTTATTTAACTTGCTGGAGGACAGACAAATTACTCTAATCAACTCTGGTCACACCAGATGATGGCTCCAATTAAACAAGGGGAGATTTTGGTATTTTACACTGAGGACAGACAGGTGCAAAATGTGGGGATAAAACAAAGCATAATAAACCATTGCGTTTAAAGTCTTTTTCTCTCTTGCAATAGTGAGTGTCCAAATAAATATATATATATAATTTTTTTTCCTCATGTAAGCATGTCTGTAGCTGCCAAGATTGTGGGAGAGTAGATTGGGAAGATTTCTATCTTCAGACACTAACCAGCTCACCATATAAGAGAGAGACACTGAACAATAGGATTTTTGAAGATGGCAAAAGTTGTGCTATGTACAGAAGACAAAAGATGCTAAATATTCTACATGAAATGTTTCTAAATTTAGTAATTCTGAGACTGTATAGAGAAGAAAAACTGGATGTCAGAAGTGAAAAGCTGTAAGACAAGGAGACTTCAGGGGATGGAAATGGAAAATAATAATTTACCTCAAATACCAGTTCAAATAGAGGCCAAGTCAGTAGTGATTAAAAGCCATTCCCATCTGCAGGTTAATGTTCAGTAACCTCCATGTAGCACGTCTTGGTGATAGAAGTCCAGTTCCTGGTTTGTTTAAGGGTGTGCATCTGAAATATTCATCTTGCAATTAATTCATTGGCAGCCTGGGCAAAGAAGGCACAGACTGACTGTATGTGGCATTCAACTCGGGGGGGAGGGACCATATTGCAGGTTGAAGTGTATGTGTGAGGAACCTAACAACTGCTGTCCATGGGGTACTGGTTTTGTGACATAGGGCAGCATAGACTAAGAATGTCTACTTCTATAGTGGCACAGCTGCTGTAAATGTCTACACTGTAGCATGGCTGCCCTGACAGAGGCGGTTCTTCTATCACTGTAGTTAATCCACCTCTTAGGGATAACTAGATTCATGGATGAATTCTTCCATCAGTCTAGTACTGATTACACCAGGTGTGAGTTTGCCTAATTGCATTGCTCAGGGATGTGGATTCGCACCCCTGAGCAATGTAACCGGGTCAGTCTAACTTGCCTAAAGTTGAGCAAGAGGTTGGGTGTTGAACTCCTGAGCCCTGGCTTTGCCAAACAACTTGCTTTGTGACCTTGAACAAATAGTATCTTAATTTCTTGATAACTTCTGTTTATACCTATTTTTAAAATGTTGCACCTGCTCATCTCACAGGGATGGTGTGTGTGGGGGAGAGGGGAAGAGGGTCAATTAATGTTTGCACAGCACTCTGTTTTATAAAGCACTGTGTAAATGCTGAGTAGTGTAGCACAGTTGAGGATTTCAATCTGCAGGGGCAGCAATCTAATGTGTCTTTTCTCACTTAAAGTTTTTTAAAGCTTATTTTTAAATTTGACTTAAGGGAAGTGTTGTTCTGATCTCTCATATCCACTTTATTCTACCATCCACACCCTTCAGAAAAACAAACCAAAACTAAGCAGGACTCTAGTCAAATGATCTTCTTTTAAAAAAACAAAAAAAACCAAACCCAACAAAAAAACTTGTTCCTTCTTCAGCAATCAGAAGTCTGAAATAGAACTGGTTAGTTGATGTACAGAAGAAGACTTGGATGTTTCTAAATGTGATATTATAGATCAGCTGGATTCCTTGTCAAGCAGTGACATGTGGAACGAGTTCAAATCAATGATGTTTCTGTGTCCAGTCCTTAGCCAATAAACCTTGTAGCTACTGCAGCCCTCTTCAGACGGGCGCCCTGACAAAGGTTCCCTTCTCTTCCTAGTGTATTCTATTGAACTAATATAGTCTGCTGCCTAACCTTTAGTAAGAGGGACAAAATCATGCCCCACTGTCTGTCTGCAGAGAGAATAAAGCATCATTCTAGTAGAAAGGGAAATCAATGCTATTGCACTCAGCAGGAACAACTTGGTCACCTCTGCATAAGGGGAAGTTATTGATTTTTTTTTTTCCTCATTCCCGGGCTAGGCAGTTGCTCCATTTACTTTGCCAAAATTATTTTCTCCAATATGGCATTAGGAGTATGATAATGGATTACTTTATTGCTAAGTTCACATTGTGAGTGTTTACTGGGAGAAAATACATGATAAAGCCAAAATGTTTTCAGTAGTACATACAGTTGAAGACCCCATTAGCAGACCTTGCTGGGAGTTGCAAAGGATCTAAAAAACCTAACCCCATCCCTGCACTATGCAGATAAACCTTATAACTCTGAGATTAGTGATTTTAAAAAAATCTAATTTTTTTTAAAAACCAGCAAAATCGTAAAGCTCCTTCAGCCAAAAAAAGTAATTAAGAAAGTAAGGCTCTTAAGATTATTCTTCCAGAAGTTAGTCCAGAAATTCTTTCTGCACAATGTTTCCTTTTTTCTAAAAACCCATCAGATTATGAAAGGAGTGCACATGAATTGCTCATCCACAAAGGTCATTAACAAGAGTCTTATTGTTGGTTGGAGACTTTCTGTCACTGTACATCTGCAACCAGACACGAATGAAGAAGGTACTTTTCCTTTACCTTGTTTTGTTCACCCCCAATTGAACAGTTTTGCCTATCTTGCTTAATATTGAGGCAATAACTGTTCTGTAACATGTTTCCAGAGATGCATTATTTGAATGGTAGCTTTTAAAATGTTAGAGATGCCAGCTTTTGAGTGAATGGTGCTCAGTTAGGGATCTACTTCAGGTTTTATAACTAGTCTAATCTTGTCATTTTCAATTAAGAAACCAAATCTAGACTGAGCTGGCTACTCTTGGTTAGGACTGAGGCACTTTTATTTCTTGTGCTAGAGCTGTTTGAAAGATGTATTAGTTTGGTAGCATCTAGAAGCCTGAAGCAGGGACACTTGCTGCCTCAAAGGTTTTTATAATGTATAGTGGAATAAGTACTAGAAGATCAGATTTCATTGCTTCTCCACACTGAATTTATTGCACGTGTTAGGGACACGTGGCATTCTTGTGATTTTTTTTTTTTTTTTTTTTTTCCCCGCTCCCTCCCTCCCCCCCCCAAGCTCCCTGTGTATCCCATCTACTTTATTTACACAAGTAGCAGGAAGTCCCTGAATTTCTTCTTTTTCTGTAGTAGGTGCGCTGTGTGTCCTTCCCTCCCCTTCCTTTCTCAGGCAGAAATAAGTCCTTCAGAATGAATATTTTTAAACTCTGTTGGGAGACTGGTCAGAGCTGAAAAGGGGGTATTGTGATGGTGGAAGGTGCTATTGGTAGCCATCAATCAGCTCTTTGACCAATCCTGTAGTTCTCTATAGGAGCTTCTGGGTATGCTAACCAAATGTCAGGCTCTGTTGTGATCCTCGTGTCATTTTCAGCTCTTAGATTTTTTTCACTCAAATACATAGAGACCATTCTGCCTACTGATGCCCTAGAACATTTTCTGAAATTTTAGAACTGATTAGATGCAATGATTAAATTATAGACAGAAAAATGCCATTGTGTTGCATATAAGACCTTGTTTCATTTGGCTAATAAAACATAAGACTATGCAGATCAATGCAGAAATATTGAGGAGCACAATGAAACAAGAAGGCCATTTTGGCCTTCATGGTAGGAGTTGTCAGTGGTATCCTGTGACTTAACTGTTGTCACTTTTCTGCAGGCATCACATCAGCTTCTTGAGGCATTTGAAGAAGGATAGAGGTAGCTTTGTGGATGGGGAGCTCCTCCTTAGCATGAAGGCTGCATGGGAGAAAGCCCAAAGGTGCTTGTTTGAAAATCATAAGTAAGGGACAAAGGCCAAAGACACTGTGGGACAGTGAGAGGTGGGAGTTGACACTTTATAAAACACTAAAATGATAAGTAGTGTGTGGATAATCTGTGAAGGGCCTTGAAAAATTTAATAATCTTTCCTGAAGAAGAGTGGGGCTTCACTTCTAAATATATGCTATGATTTCTTCATACTGGGAGAAGCTTCATATTACGGTAAAAGGTCAGGATATGCCATTGGAGGATTCTAGAAAGCTCTTTGGCAATTGAGAGTATCATATTGTGAAAACAGAATATGGTAAATGAGCTGACTTCCCCTTCTGGCTTCAGAAGGCTGTATTGGTTTGGTGGTATGTTTGACATTGATTAACCGATTTAATTGTTAAAATTTAAAAAAAATTAGGTGCCTCTTTTTAAAGGTGTAGACAGATGCCTATTCCTAATTGAAAACAGGGAGTGTGTGTTCAATTGTTTCATTTTGGTTCTCTGTTAAACTAATGCTGATAGTTGTGTTGCCACATTTCTCACAATATGAGTTGCCAAGGCTGATAATTAGCATGTCTTATGAACTGTATACTGACTTTGAAAATTAAGAGAATACGGTCGTCTTTGGCTTTCCTGTTCAAAGAGAAACTGTTGTTTGAACGACGCTGAGGGTTTGCAGATGAACATAACATGAAATGTGTAAAGGTGTGTTCTCTTGCAGTGCATGTTGTATTATAAGAGCATCTGGTTCTTGTCAGGGAATCTTTTGAGTTTAACTAAAAAAACAAAACAAAAAACCCCACAAAAACCTGAGCCATTTCTAACTCTTAAGTATAGTCCCTCATACATACTAAGTGTGACAGATGGTTCTTCATAGAAACTAGCCTGTTTGGCAACTTTAAGAGTTTTGAGAGCGGTTAAGAGTAAATGCCTTATTTCCATATTAGGATACCTTTTTTAAAAAAATTTGAAGGCACACAACAAAAGGCGATGTGGAATGTTGCTGAATACTTTTATTTCTTATGTAGTTGCTTCCCAGACCTGTGGTTAGAAAAATGAATTAACAAGAACATAAAAGAAACTACCCAAAGTCAAAATCTACGTGGTCCTACCCTCACCACCAGTGGTATTACTGACTCTTTGTATGACATGGTTTAATTGTTTCTGAAAAACTGAAACAAACTTACTGAATATTGAATAATTGGCATATATATACTGAATGGCATGATTCTGGGAAGCACAAAGACTGTTTGTTCTTTATCAAACTTAGATCTTTCATAATCTAAAATGGAAGTAGTTTTTTCAAGTGTTTGATCCTCACCCCTAAAAAAATCACATGCGTATACTGTGGTCAATAATGTGACTAAAGGAGACCTTCTGAAGCCTGAAAAAAGTCTGAAAGGTAGCCATGTTCGTCTGTTTTACCCAAGAAGGCTCATGATACCTCGTTTTGTTTTGTTTTAAATGAGCAGTACTGTGGCACCTTCGAGACTAACAAAAATATGTAACATTTGTGGGCAAAACCCACTTCTTCAGGTAAGTTCATGATAGTAATATATTTTTGTTAGCCTTTAAGATGCCACAGGACTACTCGTGTTTGAAGCCTGAAAATTACTCCGGCATTTTAAAGCTATATTCTGTGTGTGCTTAAAGGCTGTCAGACTTCCTATCTAGTTTGTTCTATGCAGTTAGTTTTCCCCCTTCCCGTCCCCCCCTCAAAGTTTTCAAGTACTAGTTTTTCTTTCTGTGTGTACAAATAACTATAGGTCTATCAAAATGGCAGGGGATCTTTTGTTAATGTGTAGTCTTCTCTTCTTGTCTCTTGTATTTTCCTTCCTCTTCATGGACCTAAAATTAAATTAAATAATAGTGACCCTAGAAGAAAAAAGAACTAAGCTGCTCAATCTTTATCTACCTAATCTGCAACTATTACTTTATTTTAATCACTGCACTTTCCAATGTGAAAATCCTCTTGACACTTTTTGTTATGGTTCTTTCATAAGAGAGAATTAGAAAAATTTGCATTTTGCACTAAAAAAAAATTAGGCCCCATTCCTGTATCGAGAGAGCTCTTCTGCTCTTGAATGTGTTGCTGTGTGTATCCTATGTTAGTGTGTGTGTTTTCTCTTCTGCCCCCCCCCCCCCAGTTCATAGATTCATGTTATGATGTCACCAGTAACTAGCTGGTGAATAGTTTAATAAAAATTGACTTGCCTGAGAGAGCAATAATTCAAAACTGTTAGACTGTGTACTGTTGATTAGTTGTAGTATTTTTCAACACCCTTCAGCCATTGGTGTGGTCTTACACACACTATGCACATGCTTAATGTTGTCAATAACTTCATTAATTTCTTAATAGTAAAGATAAGTCTGTGGGTGAGTGATTGCAGGAATGTGGCAGTCAAAGAGAATTTGCAATGACAGGAATAAAGGAATATGTACTATTATTTCATACTACTTTTCTGTCTCAACAGAGTTGAAGGCCATTTTGGTGATGCCTCAAAATGGAGGGCTCTCTTTTTATAACTTCACAATAAAACTGTATTCTGGTTTTTAATAGTCTGATAATTGGTAGCCTTGAGCAATTGTCTGGGATAGTAGACAGTGTATTGATGTCTGCATGTGAAATATTTTGGCACTGCACCATCTTGTATAGCTGCAGGAGACTAAAGTAAAAAGACTCTCATTGGTGAAGGACAAAGACGTAAATGTGGATATTTTTAAAAATCTGTGTGGAGAAAATTTAGGTGAGACACCAGATTTTCAGAAGACTTCAGCTCCCAGCAGTTTAAGAGCTGTTGAAAATGGGGCTTATTGGCTCTCTAGAATTTAAGCACATTGGCTGGACAACACTGGGAAGATTGATCTATTTTTGCTGTGAATAAAGATGAAGGCTGAATTGTGGTGAATCCATGATGTTTCAAGTGCACTAGAAGGCATTTTGGTAAATGTAGTAAAACTTGCATTTGGTTTAATTAGCACAGCTCTAAATCCTAGAGTTCAGAGTTGGATGATGTCAGAGATTATAGCCATACACAATCCAATCAGAGTTACATAGAATAGTGGTTGTTGTGTATCTTGGCATCCTAGACACTATACTCTGTCTCTTGGAATGATTGTTTCTAAATTAAATCTGCCATGCATGTCTGTTTAAGAAGTACACCTCTGTCACCTTACTCTGTGCATGCAATATCATCACTTTGTAAGGATTGGATCCTATGGGCTTCAGTAGGAATAGGACTGGATCCTAAAGTTGTAGAGACCATTCTGCTATTATGTAGTCCTTGAATTTTCTTCTACATCACCAAGTTAGTATGTTCTGTGAACTCCTAGATTTGTGCCCAATGAGGCTTTTTCTTTAAGCTTTAAACTACTATGTTAAATCCTGTAGCAAGTGTTACTTGACATAATCTCTTCTGACTGTGTTCTGACCCCCTGCTGTTCTCAGTGCCTGTTGACATTTTCCCCCTGTGCAGACCCAATCGGATTTAGTAACTAATTAATACAATTACCTGTAGGCTAAAAATGCTTCCATCTTTCTGCATGTAGAAAGGAATGCTATGAAATAGGGCTTCCGATTTTTTGTTTTATTTTATTTTTTTAAACTAATGCATTTTTTTAGTCATCCCTTCCTGGTACAACTATTAATGGCATGGGTGCTACGTTTTTTCATATGCCCTTTTCAGTAGAAACCATTTCATTCCAGTTTTTGCAATTTGTACATTATGCTAAGTTTATTTTCTATAAACATTTTAACAAGGGCCAACAGTTCAATTCTAAGAGACTGTTCCCTCTGGATGACAACTAACTGCTGAGCAGGTTCATCACGCTTCCGCAATAGGACTGAGCTCCTGAAGTTACAGATAGGGAATGAGGAAGTCTATAAGGACTCAATCGGCACAGCAGGCTACAGTAGTTCATGAATAGATAAAAATGCAAATGGAAGGAGTGTGAAACTGCCAGAAAAGCTTGGTTGTGGTGGTGGTGGGTTTTTTTTTGGGGGGGGGGGGGGGGCTGCTAAAGGAACTAGTGAAAGAGAAGGCTTGAACTTCATGAAAAGTAAAATTCCTTTTAGTAATGGATTTTTCAGTAATGTTCTATAACACCTATGTAGTATGTGATTTTTTTTGTAAGCAAGTATTTATTAGTTACAAATGCTAGAAGTCTAAATAAGAAGATGGCTGAAGTAGAGTGCCTTTCATTAAATGAGGATATTGATATAGTAGAGTTGGCGGAATGAGGATAATGAATATGCTACAGTAATACCAGAGTATGAAATATATTGGAAAGACACAGTAGGCTATGCTGGTAGGGAGTGGCACTCTGTTTACAGAAAGCATAGAATTAAATGAAGTGAAAATCTTAAGACTCAAACTGTATCATAGAATCTCTGTATCCTAGAACTGTAACTGCATGCTTTAACAATAAGAATATAGCACCAGGGATATATTACCGATCATCTGACCAGGACGGTGATTGTGATTGTGATTGACTGAAATGTTCAGGGAAATTAGAGAAGATCCAAAAATAAAAAGACCTCAATAATAATGGGGGATTTCAACTATCCTCATATTGACTAGGAACATGTCACCTCAGGATGGAAGACAATGCTGCTTGGAGCAGCTAGTCATGGAACCCATAAGGAGAGAGGCAATTCCTGATTTAGTTCTAAGTGGAGTACAGGGTATGGTTCAAGAGGTGGGAGGAGGAGGAGGAGGCAGCGTGTGTATATATATAGCTGAACTGCTTAGTAATAGTGACCATAATATAATGTTGTTTAACATCCCTGTTGTGGGGAAAAACACCACAGCAACCCAACACTGCGGCATTTAACTTCAGAAAGGGAGACTGCACAAAAATGAGGAGGTTAGTTAAACAAATTAAGAGCTACTGCGCCAAAAGTGAAATCCCTTCAGGATGCATGGAAACTTTTAAAATATCATCATCATAGAGGTTCAATTTAAACCCCCAATTAAAAAACATTGCAAGAGATCCAAAAAAGTGCCAGAGAGAGAGGGACAGACAGATGCATTGTTTAAAAAGTGGAAGTCAAATCCTATTGAGGAAAATAGAAAGGCGCATAAACTCTGACAAATGAAGTGTAAAAATATAATTAGGAAGGTCAGAAAAGAATTTGAATAACAGCTAGCCAAAGACTAAAATAATAACTTAAAAAAATACATCAGAAGCAGGAAGCCTACTAAACAACAATGGACCACTGGACAATCAAGATGCTAAAGGAGCACTCAAGGATAAGCCCACCAAGGAGAAACAAAATGGTTTTTTTTGCATCTGTCTGTATGAATGCAGATGTGAGAGATTTCCCAGTCTTGAGCCATTCCTTTTAGGTGACAAATCTGAGCAACTGTCCCAGATTGAGGTGTCATTTAGAGGAGGTTTTGGAACAAATTAACTAACAGTAACAAGTCACCAAGACCAGATGGCATTCACCCAAGAGTTCTGAAGGAACTCAGATGTGAAATTGGAGAACTGCTAACTGTAGTTTGCAACCTGTCCTTTAAATCAGCTTCTGTACCTAATGACTGGAGGCTAGCGCATGTGATGCCAAATTTTAAAAAGGGCTCCAGAGATAATCCCATTAATTACAGGCAGAGAAGCCTGGCCTCACTACTGGGCAAACTGATTGATTGATTGAAACTATATCAAAGAATAAAATTATTAGACAATAGATGAGCATACAGTAACTCCTCCCATAACATCTTCCTGACTGATGTTGTTTCATTGTTCTATCCTTGCCACCCAGCCCCAACCACTGGCCCCAAGTGTGCTGTGCCCCCTTGAGTGCCACAAGCCAGGTGCTGCCAGAGTTGGCAGCAAATCTCTTACCCTACAAGGGACTCCTGGGGGCATGCTAACACCTCAGGAATGGGCTTGGTGCTTACTGAGGCTGGGGAAGTTAGGCATAGGTGCCCCTGCCTATGCTTAGGGTGCTTCCCCCACCTTGCCTTAGAGCACCAGCCCTGCTTTCCCTGCAGCTCCAGCCCCACAGAGCCTTGGAGTGGTGCACCTAGCTGTTTTCCTGGTACTTGTCTTCCTTCTGCACTAGCTGGCAGCACCAAAGCATCAGCATGGGGCAGGCGGCATGTCTCCCCGAACCAGATCTGGGATCAGGGCTCCTACAGGGCTGTGCGCACCAGGCCATAGGGACCTGGACAGGGCTGGCACTAGGCCTCTCATGTAAGTGTTTGGAGCGAGTGAGGGGAACCTGTTGTCTCCCTGCCACACCACCAATGACAGGCTTGTGGTGTCTCCTCTCTCTTCTCCTTCCCCCCCCCCCCAAGTCCTATCAGAATGATAAAAATGGGATTCTATCAGGGATATATAACCTAGAGAGAAATATTCCACCACTATCTTACACTTCATGAATTATGTGAAAGGTCATAAGCCTTTCCTGAATAACCAAATATACACATAACAACTGATGATGATCAATATCTTGTGCTATATAATGTTAGGCCATTTCTCTCTTGAAAACTGAGAGATGAGTAACAGCTGATTTCTGATGCCTCCAATGCACAGCCTGAGAAGTATACCTGGGTGATGCAGAAGTCTTTCACTGTCAGCTTTGAAGGTAGTCAAAGATGTGGTTTTTTTTTTTCCTGCCATTTAAATACACAAACATTTGCACTGTGATAACGCATGATGAGCAAGATTAACATTCATTGTTAACTTGTGTAATTGAATTTCTGACCTCTGCTAATGTGGGTTCTGATAGCATGTGGCTAGGGAAGTCTCTTCATATTGTGTCTGACTTTGCTTTCTGTTCTCCAGGTTTCTCTAATGGTAACCTAAATGCACTTTATTGTTTGAGTTTGGTAGTGCAGGAGAACACATGCCCTCTGAATGTCTCAGGAAAAACCTGCGTGGTACAAACACAAATATGGATGGCAGTAATGAAGTTGTTCAATATAGTAAGGAATTTCTGCAGAGGCTAGTGTCAATTATCTAGAGGTCCAACAGATGACAGTAGTTGAGGTGATGATGATGATGATGATGATGAATCCTCAAGCTTTAGAAAAGCCCAGTGACTTGCTGCTAACTTGCTTATTAAAAGAATCTGATTTAGAAACTTTATGTACTAGTATTTGTGGGGATTGAAGAATGCTAGTTTAGTAATAAGATATTTACAACTAATACACTAGAGAAAATATTTTGAGTAACATTTTGTCCACTCAAAACTTAATTCCAGTATTCCAGTCAATGTTAATAGAATCTGGGTGAGCATTGCTTGCAGCTTTAATTTACAAGCCTGGTTAAAGGCAAGGTAAGTCATTTAATTTATACACCTAACTCTTCTCTTCTCTCCCCCCCCCCCCCCCCCCCCCCCCCCCCCCCCCCCGAAGACTTCACGAAAAATACCATTGGTGGATATGAGATGGTGGTTCTTCTTTGTCTACTTTTCTATTCCATTTTTTTCAGGCCTGGCAAACAAGTTGTGTGAGTGAGAATACCAGTGTTTACAACTCACTGAACATCTCACAAGGAATTTTTATATAAGTGTTTCCCAGTTGAGAAGAGCAGCTCAAAAGCAAATCTTGAGTTCCGTATATTTAGCCTTCAAAATGTGCAAGTGTGCTACGTTTGTTCTACTGTGTGGAATAAACTATTTTCTGAATAATTTGGGTGTGATATTGTTGATGTGCTGATTGGTCAGTTAAGTCAGTCTTTATGCTTTTTGAGTACTCAAACAGGACAAATGCTTGTATGTTGTGAGTTTAAAATGTTAATAAAAATTGCTTGCAAAATTCTCTTAGTGATGCATATTGAAATGATGGTTTCAATATGAAATCTTGCTACGGTAGGCAATATTTTTTCAAATTAAATAAGAATCTATCTACTAGTCGTGTAATTGACAGCCAGAGTAGGGCTTTTTGTGGTGGTAACATTTCTACTGCAAGTTATTACGTTAAAGTCCATCTCTGAATACGAAATTCTTTTTAAAGGAAGGGAATATTGATGGTAGAATGGAAAAATGAAAGAGCAGCTTTCCTGATCTTTAGATGCATTAGCTAGCTTCTCACAAAAAAAGGAGGTGGCAACTTGCTTTTGTGTGTTGAAATGTTAGTGTTCTGGAAACTCAATTTTATCATAGCTTATGTTGGGAGTATTTTGTCGTGTCTACTGATAGGAGTTCAATAGAAAATGATACAGAGTAGAGTTACCCTGTGCGGTTAGTGTTGTCTTCACAGTTGCTTTGTTTCATAGTGGTTTTTTTTAAATAAATTAGTCTTTCGTGTTTCCGTGGTAACTTGATTGTCTGCATAGGTTGCCAAGGAACAGCTTCTGCAGCACAAAGGATAGGGACACTGCTACTGAGTGATTTCATTCTTGGCGCTGATAAACCAGTGCAAAGCTTGATAGTCTAAAGTGAGGCCTTCATATTGATTGTGAGCAAGAGCAGGGCTTAACTGTGGATTTAAGATGCTCGTTTTTTCCTGTTGCTCATTTATTCTGAGTTATACCCAATTTTAACCATCTCTAGAGAGACAAGGGACAACTATCTAATACATATTAAAAAAAAAAAAATCTGACTGAGAACTTGTAAAACTGCAATTTTGGGGTTATAGTTAATCACTTGAATTTTTAAAAATCAATTATTTTACACATTAGCAAACTGAACTAAATTTTGAAGCAGGAAAGCGCTTAATACTTATGAAGCAATCTGTTACACTCGACATTGATTGCCTTTGTGATAATTTAGAATTATAGCAAACACCATTAAAATATACAAAACATAAAGCTCTTTAAACATTTAACTTCTGGTCTTGTAAAATATAAAAATGGCATAAGCACTCCTCTGGATGGATTTTTAACTTTCTTTTGACAGGAGATTTGAAAGCAATTTACCACTTTATATACTAGTACTCTGAACTGATGTTTTTGTGGTTAGATTTTTAATCTCCTGGGTGGCAGTTTTACAACTAGAAGTAGTGACTCAGCCTTCCCAAATGTCAATTTTTGCTTTAGAAGAAGAATAGGTTTTTTTTGTTTTTGTTTTTTTTTTTAAGATCAAGTGGGAATGCTGACAGCAGAGATGTATTTCATTAGAAACTGTATTTAATGCTTGACAGGTGAGTGCTCTTGATGTGCTTGGATGACTCACCATCCAGGAGGTGCTGAATTGATCCATCATCCCTTTCCCCAGTGTCAAAAGCTTCAGAGGGGTAGCTGAGTTAGTCTGTAACTGGAAAAACTTAAACAACAAATAGTCTCTAAGATGCTGCTAGACTAACAAAACATGTAGATGGTATCATGAGCTTCCGTGGGCGCAACCCACTTCTTCAGATAACTGAACTCCATTCATCTGAAGAAGTGGGTTGTGCCCACAGAAGCTCATGATACCATCTACATGTTTTGTTAGTCTCTATGGTACTGCAAGACTGTTTAAGTTTTTGTGATAAAGTTCGGTAGAGCTGAGGTTAAGCAGATTACATCAGTGTCCGTGGTGGGTTTTTTTACCCCATTTTTAGTTTGATGGGGAACTAATTGTATGTTTTTATACATTGTCCAGACATCCATGATCTCACATAATGCACTTTTCCATAGAGAAAAATGTTAGGTATTTGGTATGGGATCCTATCATGTTTAGGATACAATGCTGACACTTCCATTTCAAATGTGTCTTGCTTTTGCTCAAGACTCTTCAGTAACCATATTTGCATCCATAAAGTAACATGGGTGCCATATACATTGTATATAATCTGATTTTTTTTTTAAGCTATCATGGCCACTTTATTTTGAATTTTGAGCCTATCTGCCAAAGCACTTGCAACTCCTCCCAGCTTGGTATCATCCATAAACTTAATAATCATACTCTCTCTATGCTATCATCAAAATCGTTGATGAAGATAGTGAACAGAACCGGTCCCAAAACAAGTGCGGTTCCACCAGGGTTTATTATGCCCCTCCAGCATGAATGTGAAATGTTAACAACTATTTCTTGAGAGCAGTTACGCACCCACCTTATAGTAGCCCCATCTAGGTTGCATTTCCCTAGTTTATTGATAAGAAGGTCATGTAAGACTGTCAAGTGTCTTACTAAAGTGTAGGTATACTACATTCACTGCTTCTCCTTTAGCCACAAGATTTGATATCCTGTCAAAGAAAGCTATCAGATTGCTCTGACATTATATTTTACAAATTCATGCTGGCTGTTACCTATCACCTTATTATTTTCCAGATGGTTTGTAGATGGATTCCTTAATTGCTTGCTCTATTATCTTCCCTGGCACAGAAGTTAAATTGTCTGATCTGTCGTTTCTTGGGTGGTTATTTCCCTTTTTATAGATGAGCACTATATTTGCCCTTTTCCAGTCTTCTGGAATCTCTCCTGACTTCCATGGTTTTTCAAAGATAATAGCTAATTGCTCAGGTGCATCCTAGAATACTCAATGAGATGATAGAGGAGGTATTTCCTCAGGCCCTGGTGACTTGCAAAACATCTAACTTTTCTATGGAACAGGTTACTGCAACTCTGCCACCTTTTGAAACCGTGAACTATAATTCATGTATATGTATGTATTTGCCAGTTATGCCTTTCAATGGCTCTCATTTCTTAAGGATTTAATAATTAAGAATTAATTATTAGGAAGTTTACTATAAATTGACTGCAAGTGTTGTCTTTGTGAAATCTAAGGTGTAAATTGACTCAGAGTAAGTGACTTGTTTGTTGGTGGCAAGAGATCCTGGAATGTGACTCCATGTTAAGATTGTTATGAGTCTTTAGGAGTTCAATTGATGTGGAGTACTCCTCTCCCCAGGACAGCCTGCATACTAAACCTATCATCTGCAGCCCCACCCTTGAGCAATTATTTTTCAATGAAGAAAAACAAAAATTGAGTTAAGGACCTGAGCAATGCTGGGTAGATCTTCTAATGTTCTATAACTGGATTCACCAACCCTGCTGAAGGCAAACAGCGAGCAGTGTTCTAGTATGGGGAGAGGGGAAGCTGCAGCCCCAACTGCCCATAAAGGGCACCTGGGCAGTGGAGGGGAAGGAGTGTTCCCAGCCAGCCCCTTTCTCCAACCTGGTGATTGTCTCTTTCCTATGTGGTTTTATGCACCTCTGAATGCAGGGGGCATTTAGTCCCATCCCCACCCCCTCCACACACACACAACCAAGCCCTGACCTTGCTTTAAGTTATGATAAGAGAAATCTACATCCCAAATGTGGTGGTCCTAGCTCTTACTGGAGGAGTTCTTGAACAAATGGACAGACAGACAGACAGGCTTGCTTGCTCACTCAAACAAATTTTTTCAAATCTACAGTAGCCATCATCACTTTGGGGTGTCTGCTCTGCTTCTCCGTAGTCTACCCTGAGGTTGGTAATCACTTGAGCACCATTCCAGAGGACAGGGAGGGTGATGCATATCACTTCAGCACTTTCCTCAGAGCTTCCTTGTTCTGAGTCTAATGCTGTGTTAGTCAATTGATGCAAAAGTGGAGTTAATTGTGTCTCTAAGATTTGATGAGCAGCAGATACCTGATGTATGGTAGAATGTCTAGATTTCAAGGCAGCTTGTGCCACAGGACTCCTCGCCACTTTTGTGATTTTAAAGGTGTTGTTTTTTTGTTTTTAACGGATGAGAGAAACTACAGAATACTTACTCTGAATGCCGATAGAACATAATTCTCTATAGCTGTTGCAGTCTGCCCAGTTGCTTTTTAGAAACAGTGGGGTCAATGATTGTTGCTAGTTTTCAGGGACTCAATCCTTTGTCCAAATGAGGTTACATATTTTTGCAAAGGAGCATGGTCATGGATTTTCTGCCATGTGTTAACACTTCCCATGGTATATCCTCTGCACTAGGTGCTGGACCATTAGTGTGGATTTTTTAGTAAGTCAGGGAGCCTATGGAGGATTCAGAAGACGAGGAGAAAGCAAATGTTTTACCACTTTTAAAAAGAGTAAACGGGATGAGTTGGACAATCATAGGCCTGCCAGCCCGACAAGATAATGGAGTGACTGATCTGGGACTTGATTAATGAAGAACTAAAGGAATTAAATGTAACTAATGCAAATCAATGAGTGTTTGTTTTTTGTAGAAAACAGTTTCTATTAAATTAACTTAATATCTTCATTTGGATGAAAATACAAGTTTTGTTGATAAAGATGCCAGACTTCTCTAAGGTGTTTGGCTTAGTACTACCAGACCTCTTGTTTTTAAAAAACCCTAAAATACTGCATTAACATGCCATATATTAAATGGATTATAAACTGGCAAATTGAGTTTCATATTGCTGTTGTAAACTGGGAATTTATTATTGAGTGGGCCTGTTTCCCAGGGGGCCCTGCAGGGGTCAGCTCTTGTTCCTTTGCTAATTAACATTTTTATCAATGACTTGAAAGAGAACATAAAATCATCACTGATAGTTTGCAAATGACCACAGGTTAGGGGATTGATATTGAATGAAGAGGATGGGTCTTTAATTAAAACCAGTGTGGATTGCTTGGTAAAATGGGTTCATCCAAACAACATATGGCTTTAATCGAGCTAAATGTTAATGTATTTATCTAAGATTAGAGGACTCTATCCTGGGAGGGACACGGTGGACGCTAAGATGAACATGAGCTCCCAGTGGGATGCAGTGGCCAAAAGAATTAAGGGGATCCTAGAATGCATAGACAGAGTAGCTCTTGAGTAAGAGTAGAGACGTTACTTTATCTTTTGTTTGGCACTGGTGTGATTGCTTTTGGAGTAATATGTCCAGGTCTGGTGCCACAGTTCAAGATGAAAGCTGATAAATTGGGGAGGGTTCATAGAACAGCAACAGGAATAAAGGATTAGAAAATATGCCTTAAAATGATAACTTCAAGAAGCTCAATCTATTTAGTTGACAAAGAAAAGGTTAAGGGGTGATTTGCTTAATCTGTTAGTTACCTACATGGGGAACAAAGATTTAATAAAGGACTCTTAACAATTCAGTAGCTAAAGCTAGACCGGGGTGGGGAACCTCTTTTCAATTGGGGGGCCACTAACCCACAGAAAAATCAGTTTGGGACCACACAAGTGGTGGTGGGGAAACACACTCACTGACATGGCCACTGACTGAGAAGGAAAAAGACAATCCTCGCATTTCCCTTGCGTACCAGAGATTAAGGGGACCCAGCCTCGTAGATTTTGTGTGCTCCAGCCCCACAATGAAGCAGCAGAGGGGGGTGGGCTGGAGTGCCAGCCAACATGGGCTCCCCAATGCCTCAGTGGCAGGATCCAGGCAAGCCTGAGGTGCCCCACCCCTGAGCTAGACCAATTCAGGCTGGATATAAGGCGCATATTTTTAGTGGTGAGAATAACCATAGGAACAATTTACCAAGTGTCATGGTGGATTCATTATTAATGACAATTTTTAAATCAATGTTTGATCTTTTTCCGAAAGATCTATTCGCTACAAATTATTTTGGGGAAGTTGTATAGCCAGTCCTATATAGGAGGTCAGACATGATGATCATAGTGTCAAGAGGTAAACAAAGAATAACCATATGGTAGTTTCTTTAAAGTTTGGTTGAGCCAAGCAGGCCCACTTGCTTTGATTGAAAGTGATAATTCATTGCAAGTCAGGATGCTATGTCCGTCAGAGGATTATGAGTGGGACTAGAACACAGAAGGAGGGAGAAATCTGTTTATCTGCCTGTTGACCTTGAAAGGGATAAACTGCACAGACTTTTCCCTGCTTATGAGGCTTACTAGATCTCCCAACACAGAAAATAGGTCAAATTCTTCTTTGATGTTGTTTTCTTGACTTCATTGTATTGTACTAGGGATGGATTTGGCTCATTGAATTTACATACATTTGAGGCTGTTGAAGGGTTTTGGTGACACTCCTTGCCAGTACACTAAGAGCAACATTTTCATGAGATATCAAAGTCAATCTCTCCAACACACTCACTCCACCATTAAAAGAACATTATTAAGGCTGAAAAATCATGCATTCAGTAGTTGGGAAATGTCAGAATTAAGGGTGCCTGTACAAGCTAGCTATAGTCATGTTGTACTACTGTAGTTTAGAGGGATTATGTAAATCAAAGGTATTCTCTTAAACCAGTCACTGTCCAACACTGCATAGTGTTAAATGTCTGGTGTTTGATATGCAGACTTTGCCTGCTCTGTACTAGGGCAAACATACCGTTGAAACTCCTTTTTCCCCCCCTTTCTTTTCCATATGTTTAATAAAGGCTAAAAAGTTGAAGCATTTGAAATGTGAAGTATTAAGTAAGGATTTTATTTTAACGTCTTTTGTGCCTTTTTCTTTTTAGAGCAGAGTTTGGGATGGGAAATCAACTTTATTTTATAGTCTCTTAGGTGGTATCAAAGATGGTGCTAATGGTCTTTTTGGGTCAGACAGGAAGTTAGTAGAGATGGGCTGGAATCACTGCCATTGCAGTTAAAATCCTATCCAATTTCATCCCAGCTGGTGACTGTGGCTCAACTGGAGTCAACAGAGGTGGTGATATTTCCTAGGTTTCTATTTCTGGTTAGGACCTCTCTCAGGATTAATGTGTGTAAGGCATCAGGTCTCAGGAGATGGTGGGAGTGGCAGCCATGGTGGTGAGGCTTGCTTCAGTATTCTCTGTCTACTCTTCATTTTGTCCCCTAAAGTCTCTTTAAGGGCTTTAATAGCCCATTCCCCTGTTGTTTTGTCCACCAGGTAGGTGAGAGATTTGATGCACCAATTTTAGGTCATTGGTTCTATGTCTTTTTTGTTTGTTTGTTTGTTTCTAACAAGCATAATTTCCACATAGTCTGTGCATTAGATCAATGTGGCCTTTTCCCTTTCAACTAATTTAGTCTGTCTCTTCCTTTTGCACCTGTTTATAACATTCGCTATCAAAACGAGTTGAATCTAACTTTTTATTAAAATTTGTTATTGGTTATGACACCTTATGAACTTTCATGTACTCTTACAATGAGAGTGGATTTGTAGGCCTAGTTACAACAGTTATCAGCAGGGTTGGGGTTCTTGGATTTACCATGCTGACTTCTGTGTAAGGTGATGTCATTCCTGTATTAGGATCTAGCCAACCCACAAGCCAGAAGATGGTGACTCTCAGGGCAGGTATATAAGCCTTACAGGAAGAACAATGCTCAGTCTGCTCAATTTCAGAGCTTGGAACTGTCTTATGGCTGATAGGGGGCAATAGCCTCCTCAAGCCTTACCCTGCTCTAGCCTTGCTCCTGCTCCAGCCCTGTTCTTAGTCCTGTTCCAGCCCTGCTTTTATACCAGCCTTGCTCCAGCTCCACTCGGAACTCCTGATTCCAGCTCTGAAGCCATTGCTCTGACAAGTAGGCACCACTGCCATGGCTTGACCACTAGACCGGATCATCCTCCCATCGTGGTTTCAGACACTCTGCCAAAGGAGCTAACAGAATAACTTCTAGTAAATAACAGGTTGAGAAGGGGGGCTTATTGCTCTTGTAACACGTGATCATCCTCAGACAGATCAAGGCTCATACTGTATAAAATATGGTCGAACAAGGTGGGGTCCTCTTCAGGGAACAGCCAGCTGGTTGTGCCCTCAACTCTGATTTCCCCCCCCCTTTTTGGGGGGACTCAACAAATTTCTCTGCCTTTGCACCTGCTTCCGTAGCCATGTGCAACCTCCAGTCTAGTCCCTCAGCTCAGGGGCAAGCCACAGTCTGCTTTGGGCTATGCTCTTCTGTGGCTTGGTGAGATGCAAGTGGAGGGGGAAACCAGGCCCTCCTGCTACTATGGGTCCCAATCTAGGGATCATCTAGCAGCAGCATAAAACTGCCCTCTACTTCCTATGTCCCCTGCGCCACTTCCCTGTAGCCATTGCAGCTTCTCATCTCTTACGTGCCAAGCTGAGGGCCTGGACCTATGAAGCTGGAGCAGTGATTCCCAACCTTTTTCCCATGGAGGAACCCCTAAATAATTTTTCATATCCCAAGGAACCCCTACCTATGAAAACGTTTGCTTGGCCAGAAAAAGTTGACCGTGGGGAGAGCAATTCAATTACTGCTAAATAGTCAAGAAAACTTATTTGTAAAGAGCTGTTATATATCAGCTTACATTGTAAGGAAAAAAAATTATTTATTTATTCCATGATTTCTCGTGGAACCCTTGACGATGGTCCAGGGTTCTGTGGAACCCTGGTTGGGAAACACTGTGCTGGAGCTTTCTCTGGGCTCCTCTGAGCCTGCCCAGCACTGCTCTGTCCAAGGTGCTGCTCTGCTTCTTGGAATTTGGTTTTCTCCCTTGCTGGTCCCAGGACCTGAATAAGCTCCTCTCTGTGCTGCAGCCTTTTTATAGGGCTTATAGGCATTGGCTGCCCTCTAGCTTTGCATGATTGGCTGGGTTTTGTGCAGGCTCCTTCTAGTTTGCTTTTAACTCTTCTGTTACCAGAGTGGGGCAGCTGCCACACCACACAGACCATTTTAAAATCAAGATTGGATGCTTTTTCTTAAGGATGCTCTAGAACTATTTTGGGGAAGTTCTGTGGCCCTAAGGTCAGACTAGATGATCACAATGGTCTCTTCTGGCCTTGGAGTCTAGGTATCTATAATTTCTGTTTGTGCTGGAGTATATCTCCTACAGATACACCCAGACTTTATTTCCTGTGCAGTTTGTTATCCTGAGCCAGTTGCTTTCACACCATAAATTCCAATGGTTTTAGTAATTGTTGTGTTTTGTACAGCATCTTCCGTGGTATAAGGAATCACTGTTTGTCAGGTATATCGTTTTCTGTAGTTTGTGTCTTGGTGGCATTAGCCATATTGCTGAACCGTGGTATTTGTTTCATTATAACTTGGAAATATAGTTTGGAAATCTAACATCAGATCTTAAACCAACTTCTACATTGTTTTATATTTATAATCAAAATAATTCCATTTAGTTAATCTGACTCTCCTGCTGCATGAAGTATTATCATGACATGGTTTGCTTGGATTTTACACCTGGACTGAAATCCTCTGATTACACATGCTTCCCTTCTTGGTGTCTATTAATATTGTGCCAGAATCTCCCACACCAAGCATTCAGTATCGGGAGTCAAGTCCCCAGAAATCATGAGTGATTTAAAATAATGGTTTTTTAAAATTAACACGTGTGTGTGTGTGTGTGTGTGTGTGTGTGTGTGTGTGTGTGTTTTTTTGTTTGTCTGCTTTCTGTTTCCTGAGTCTTTTGCATTAACACTTCTAAGTTTTTCTTCTCCATGGTCTTGCAGGCTAGAAACTTAATGTGGGGGATGCTACTTTTCTGAAGTCTCTTGAAGTTCTTGCTATCCCTCCAAGCTATATACAAATACAATATTCAAGGATGGGCAAAGAACAAAATGTTCTGCAAAAGTCCAGGACACACAGATTAGTGTATGTGATATCTGAGAATGGAATAGACCAATGTGTCAGAACCAATTTAATTTGAGAGCACAAGAGACTGGAAGAGCCTATCACATTACTGTAACTAAACAAAATATGTTTCTCCCCTCCCTTTCTTCCACCACATACTCTCAGATTAGGAATTTAGCTCTTGATGATGTGTTCCCACCTCCTCAAGTAGTTAGCTGTATCCCACAGGGCTCCTTTGCTCCTCTGCCCCCTTCCCATACAATTACTCAGTTCAGGATTCAGAAAAGAGACAAAACAAACTCACATTCCCAGCCCTACCCCACGTCTTCACTCAGCAGCAGAATAGTTATTAAAAGAGGCCTGTTTCTCATATAACAATCTGAGCCATACAAGAGACGTTTAATACAACCCTTTGAATTATAATTTTCAAAATACATCTGGAAGAAAACACATAAGACCATCGGCCATTGTAAAGAGATTTGAGGTCACATTGAGGAGAAAGCAACTTGTGTGGCTGCTGATCATTTGTGGGTCAGCAATTTGCTGTTGGAACTTTGATCCCAGGGCTTGGCTCCATCGTTCAATGGATTAGCTAGTTGTCACTAGTAGCTATGTAGATACTGCTGCTAGATACTCTGGGCCAGACTTTTAAAGCTTTTTGGTGCCAAAAGACGGTTTCTCAGTAGCACTCTCAAAAGCACCTAGCAGGCACCGAACTTCCATTCATTTCAATAAGAGTTTGTTAGAGATTTTTCAAAAGACCTCACTAGAGGCCCATCTCTATTTCTTTGTGCCTAAATACCTCTAAAATCTGGTAACTTGCTTTCAGTGTACTTTCTGTTTTGCCAAGAGATCCAAGCAGTATTTCAAGAACTGGACACTTAGTTAGTTACTTGCAGTTGCTCTCCATCCCTCCCCTCAGTCAGACGGATTGAAGGATAGACTGGGATTAAGGTGATAGGAACGGGGGCTTCCATGATGGGGAGAAGGAGAATGTACCTGAGGAGGTGAGGTATCCTAGCCTCCCCCTCCAATGGGAAAGAAGGAATGTACTGCCAGGCACATTTTACCCACCATACAGAGTAGAGAGGTGAGATGCTGAGCATCCTGCTGTGCTCCCCTCAACGACTGGGCAAGGAGCCCAAGAGAAGGATCCAGCAATAGAAGCCAAAGTAGGTGAATGCCAAATCCTTGTGCTCCCAAATGTGGCAAATTCTCAATTTGCATTTTGGGATTCATTCCCATCCCTGCAGGGGTCATGGTACAGCTGAAGACGTGACGTTACCACCTCAAATGATATTTGTTGGAATACATGGTCACAGCAGAATGGCAGTTTTTAAATTTTGCTTCAAACTCCAACTGGTAACACATCATTGAGTTGCTTTATCTCTAAAAATGCTGATGGATCTCTGCTGAACACTTGCCGCCTTTTGGGTCTCATTAAAATGATGATGCCAGTGCTGCAGTTTTTCAGCCTGTGTTTAACTAATGACAAAGGAAGCCAATGTGTGAGCAAAAATGTGTTCACTGCAGATTAGAGAAATTTGTGATGTGGCTTCTAAGGCAAAAACTTGGCCTATTGAAATCCATGGCAAATATCATTTCAAGAATGCCAGGATTTTCTGTGAGCTAAAAAGAATAGTTTGCACATAGATATATATTAGCTCAATGAAACAATCAGCATAAACATCTAGGAGATAAAACTTTGCTATTTAAAGAACTGGCCTGGGATAATTCATCTTTTTAATCATAGTTTATTTCACCGTTAAACATTAATAAATTTCAGTTGGTGGCATTAAATATTTTGATGTTTTTTCTACATTTTCAAGTGATTGATTTTTCATTATAACACAGAATATAAAATGTACAGTGCTCACGTTATTTTATTTTTGATTTGCATTATAAACAAGTATTTTTCAGTTTACCTCATGCAAATACTGTAGCAATCTTTTTATTGTGAAAGTGTAAATTAAAAATATAGATTTGCTGTCATATAACTGTTAAAAAAAAAACAAAAATTTAGTGCCGACAAGTCCACTCTGTCCTGCTGCTTGATCAGCCAATCACAAGGACAAACATGTTTGTTTACAATACTGCTACATGCTTCTTACTTACAGTGTTCCTGAAAGTGAGAACAGGCAATCACATGGTTCCCTGCCTTCAGTGGTCCTATGTTACTCCTGAAAGCAGCCAGCAGCCTTTCCCTGTGGTCCCCTATGTGGGAGGGGGAAGTCTCTGCATGCAAGTGATGACTCCACACCTCCCATTGGCTGAGTTGTGAAGGCAGTGCCTGCAGGCAGGGGTATCGTGCACCATATCCCCTGCCTAGGGGCCACTGGGACATGCTGATCACTTCTGGGAATGGCACAGAGCCAAGGCAGGCTCTGCTGCCCCACTGATTGGGACTCTGAGCTGCTGGAGGCAAGCACTGTCCAGGCAGAATCCCCAGACTCCTTCTCCTCTCCCTCCCTCCCCCCCACCCTACCCAGTCCTGAACCCCATCCCAGAGCTGGCAACCCAAACCCCTGCCCCAGGCTTATTCCAGAGTAGGGAAGTTAAATTGTGGATAATCAGCTAATTGAGTAGTCGATGGAATTTCCATCCCCTTACTCAATGGGGGGTGGAGGCCAGGAACTGCAGAGCCACAGCAGGGTTAGCTCTCACCCCGGGAGCTAACCCCACTGCGGCTCTGACTTTTAAATGCATTAAGAGTAACCGGGCTCTTCATTCATTTAAAAAGCAAAGGTGTAGCAGGGGGGACTGGGTGTGAGCCAGGAATCAGCTGATTCCCGGCTCGCGCTGGTGCCCTACTACACCTTTGCCTCATTTGCCCTCCCAAGATGTTGCGGG
>CM057845.1:271057195-271072478 GCA_030068395.1 Apalone spinifera
GGGGGGGGGGGGACCAGCTTTTAAACCAGCACCAGCTCCTGCCCCCTCTTGCTGCCTCTCTCTGATAGAGGCAGTAACGGGAGGCGGGGGTAGGAAGGACTAGTCAAGTCACTATTCAGCTACCCCATAAGCATATGCTTATCGGGCAGTTGACTAGTCACTTGCATCTCTAGTCCAGAGCCACCTGCCGCACTCCAAACCCCTAGGCCCTAGCCCAGAGCCAGCACCTCCACCTGCACCTATTCTAGTGGAAGTGAGTGAGGATTGGGGAGGATGAGTGATGGAGGGAGGGGGCATGGAGTGAGCTGGGGTGGGGCCTTGGAGAAGGTGTGGGCAGTGGCAGGACCTCAGGAAAGGGGTAGAGCTAGAGATGGCAAGGACAGTTGTTTTTCTGTGATTAGACAATTCATAAACTGACTGGCCAGACAGGAAGTAGAAGTGGTGGCCTGGGCCAGAGGAAAGCAAAGTGATTGAGCCCCTGATTTTTTCCCCCACCTCTTGACTGGGATAACTACCATGTGGTGAGACAGGTGCCCCACTGCAGACCTCTGAGTTCCTTCCATCAGCAGTTATGGCCTCAGGCAAGAAGGTGGAAGTGGGGATGCCTGCCTCACTGTTGGTGGGGGTGGAAATCTCAGTAGGTGTGTGGGAGACCCAGCAGCTGTGCATATCCAGTGAAATCCAGACAGCCAAGACACTGCAATTTAATTTATAAAAAATCCCTTCTGTTCATACAGGGCCTTCCACATAATCTAGTGTTATGCTGAAATCCCAGCAACATTAAAATTAATAATTTAGATGAGCTCTATCATCCTGTTGACCCAAAAAGCACTCCTTTCCACTTTTTTGTTATTCTGGAAGCAATCCCTCAGCTTGCTCCAAATTTCTCTTCCCCTTCTCTCTCCCTCTTCCCCTCCCTCCCCCCCAGTCAAACCATTCTCTTTTGGGGCTATTTCTGACCCCAGTAGGGAACAGTTTCTAAAATCCTGTAAAGCTGAGTCCTGGAGCTGTTATAGAACCCTCTCTTCTTCCTGCCCCTGCCTTTTTTTTTTCTTTTTTTAAAGAATATGTAATGAGTGGGATCCAGCTTCTGCTGACTGCAACAGCATGACACTGGGATTGAAATATGCATTGCTAATGTCTAGAAAATGGCTGTGAAAAACAGCAGAGCAGTACTGAGTCTCAGGAGTATTGGGTTCAGTTCCAGATTCTGGAGGGTGATGTGTTGTACTAGTTATAGACCCTTTTGCTCTGTCCCCTCCATGCCATCCTGGTTGCAGTGACTGTTAATATCCTGATCGTGCTCCTCATCTCTTTCTAGTTAAGTTAGGTAGCTTCCTCTTTCAGTGCCCTGGTGCAGCTTGGTTACCAGTGTGAGGGCCACTGAGAATACAGAAGAGACAGCCTTTCCTGCTCTTGCTCTCAGTTCCTGGCACCAGAAGCAAGTCCCAGGAGCTGAGAGGATCAACTAGAATACAATTTGCATGGCCCCTGAATCCCTAAACTGGATCTTGTTTATTCATTGTCTCAAAATTAGAACTGGTCAAAAACTTTTTGATGGAATTGTTTGCTGTGAGAAAATGCAGTTTTGTCTAAGTTGAAATGTTTGTGGGAACATGTAGATTTTGACATTTTTTTGACAGGGAAATCTAATCATTCTAAACATTTTTACTTTTTCATTTAGATAGTGTCTGTTTTGATGTTTATATGCATTTTGACATTGAAATATTATGATTTTTTTCCAAATAAAAAGTTCTCAGAGGTTTTGACTATTTTCTTTCTAATTCAGACCAAAATGGATTTTGAAACATCAGTTGCCTGTAGAACAGAAATTCCATTTGTACAATTTCACTGACACAAAGGAGCCATGTGGGGATGGAATGTATTGTGTGGATGAAATATTCAGAAAATTTAGCTGTCAGCTTCTTACAAACCGCTACTGAGACTGTGTGCAAACTGCAGCTTCCTTAGAGGCTTATCACTTGGCCAGACTCAGGTGGAGTTTCATGGGGAGAGCAAGAAGCATATCCCTGATATCAGGGTGATACTAATTTCAAGGCTGCTCGAAGTAGAGAGGGACTAGAGCATCTCAACAAAGGAGTTGCAAGAATTTTTTTAAAATGAAGAAAGAATTCTCAGAAATCTCTGGACTGTTTTCACTGAAATTTCATTTAGAAATAAATTCCTGATTTTAGAAAATTTCAGTCCAAACCAAACAATGAAAGACTGGTTTAGTTTATAAGCAATGGAAATGAAGATCTTATTCTATAAAGTGTTAGATAACTAACTAGTAGCTCTACCTGCTATAAAATACTCAGTGAGCATTAAGACGTGTACTGCTCCAGAATTTTCTTAAAATTATCATCACTCGTAATTCCATGGCCCCAATGTGCACTAGTTAGGGACCACAATCTCCTTGCACTATGAACTGTACCAACAAATCAGGGAAAAAAGATGGGTCTTGTCTATACTTAGGTTGTAAGCTCCTAGAGACAACAGATGGGGCAAACAAGGAAACAAGATATAATGGTCTGCATGGTAGGCTGTGATTTAAGTAGACTCTACGTCTTTTTCTCTTCCACGAGCAAAAGCTCTGTTTAAATAGAGAGAGAGAAATGTTTTTGTTTAAAAATGTATATTACAAAAATTCTTAAAGCATTGTATAGTAAGAGAAAGTCAAACTGAAATTGATTTGATTCAGGATGCATCTACATAGCACCCTAAACTTGAAATAAGACACAATTTACGCTATGCAAATTGTCTCTTATTTCAAGTTTAGATTTCAAAATTTCTTATTTTGAAATTTGGCATGTCTACAGTGCCACATTTTGAAATAACACACTATTTTGAGACATCCCTTAGCCCTTGTGGAATGAGGGTTACAGGGATGCTGAAATAGCATGCCTGTTATTTCGAAAAATATTGTGAAATAACAGGTGACTTGTTAAGACACGGGATAGCTATTCCGGAATACGTCTAGTAACCTGAAATAGACGTACCCTTACTGTGTGAAAAAGGTGAAAAAATTTATTCTGACATTGCAAGTCAAGAAATGCAAAAAGTAAACCGCATAAATATTTAATATGAAGGATCTGTATAGAATCTGTACGCTTACACAGCGTCTTGAAGTTTATATGGCTTGTTCTTTTGCTGAAGGTTTTTTTCAGTCTAACAGTAAAAAAGAAAGAAAAGTGAAATCGCAGGACAACAGTTCATGGAAGGAGGGTGAAGAGATTCATAATGGGAAGTAAGGAGCAGAAAAGATTGCATAAAAAGTGTATTTTTTTTTTTTTTTTCAAAAAGGGGAGGCACACAAAGTTAATAAAGACAACTTCCTTATTTCTGTTATGTGGAGAAGCGTGACAGAAGGCAAGAAACTGAATGGGGAAAATGAAATGAAGGGGGAATAAAATAAAAATATTAGGAAGTAGGGATGTTAAATGTCAGTTAATTGAATTGTCGATTTAATCTCATGAATTCTTATTGGTTACTCAACTATTCTATAGTCACTGGAGGTGGGGCTGGCAGCCAGTACACTCTGGCCCCATTCTTGAGGAGCCCTGCTGCTCCATGCTGCTGTCTCTGTATCACAGATGGGAGCTGGTCCACAGGGGGAGCAGTTTAAAAACCAGCTACTCTGGCAGACTGGCTTCCTGTCGTCCCACATTGCTGCCTCTGATATGGCTGGGGGACTCAGCTCCCGGACCTGGCACAAGCAGGAACTGAGCTGGACTGCCTGCCCACCTGGTTCCTAATGCACTTTAAATGCCAAGCCGTAGTGGGGCTAGGTCCCGGATCTGGTGCAAGCCAGGACTGAGCAGGACTGCTGGCCAGCTGCTAAAGTACGGGTGGGTGGGTGAGAGAAAAATGCATGTAGGCTATAGCATTAACCTATAAGCTTTTGTTTCTAGATTCATTGGTTAATCAATTACACTATTACATCCCTATTAGTAAGCATAGGACAGGAGAAATGAAATCAGGGCTGGAGTTTGGGGCAACTTTATGATATTTCATTAGTAAAGATGGTAAGATTTGAATTTATTATAATGCAGACAGGGAAGGGGATGATATGATTGGAAGTGTGTGTGTGAGAGAATCTTGGGTAGACTGGAAGATGTCAGTGAGGCCAGAGAGGAGATGGTTACAGTAGTGAAAGTGTAGAAACTATTATAAGCAAAGTTTGAATTAAATTGTTTTTAGTTTATACTGTTTAAAGGATAAAGACCTTGTTTTGGGCCTGAGGGGGTAAATTAGCCTAGCAGCAAGTGGGGGAGAGAGAGAGGCTACAAGGAGGCCATGAATTAGATGAAGGCTTAGCTGAGCAAGAAGAGGAGGGGCTTGTATAAAGCCCAAGAGCTGGAAGCAGACGGCAGTTGCAGGAAGGTAGGCTGTAGCTACTCCCTGAGAGGGGAGGGTTGGAAGGTGGGCAGACCCAAAGAGGGAGTAGCCAATTATGTAGGAAGAAGATCCCCAGAAGGAGCAGCAAGGGCCAAGACCGTACAGGCTTTGGCTGCATTTCATAGGGTCCCTGGGCTGGAATCCACTGTAAGAGAGAGTTGGCTGGGTTCTAACAGCCATTGGCTAGTGGCACATGATGTTGGATATGACAGCTGGCCCAAAAGAATTATGATGTTCATGGAAGGGTAGGGACCTGGCTGGAGGATCGAGCCATGGACTGGATGCTGTGAGAACGAGAGGCTGCAGACTGAGAGAAGATGGATATACTGATGGCTAGGGAGTTGGATAGAAAGGAGAACACAGCACCTGGTAGAGCCCATGATGCCCAGGAGGAGATGCCATTAGTGGTGTGGGAACCTAATCACAGACCTAACTTTTTAAAAAGTTAGAACCTAACTGTGTCCTATTTGGGATGGTTCTGAAACATCTGGCTAGATTCTGAGGTCAGAAGGCACAGTTGTGATAATCTAGTTCAGTGGTTCTCAACCTTTTTACCATTATGGGTTGCATTCAATTCTACTGAGGATGTCATATGGGCTGTAGCTATGTGCTCACTGGTCTGCAAGTGGCCTGAGCGCCGCAGGTGAGCACTGCTGATCTAGTCTGATCTCCTGTATAATACAGGCCATAGAACTTATGCAAAATTATTCCTGTGTAAACTAGAGGACATCTTTTAAAAAATTGTCAGTGATGAAGAATGCAACGTCCATTTTGGTGAACAGTTAGTTTATCCCAGTGTTAAATGTATGCTTTATTTCCAGTCTGACTTTTTGTCTAGCTTCAAAGTCCAGACACTGGATCTTGTTATACCTTTGTCTGCTAGGATGTAGAGCCCATTATCAAAGTTTTGCTCCCATTATGGGAACTTGCAGGCTATGAACAAGACATCCCTTAACTTTTCTCTAAGTTAAATTGCACTTCTTGAGCACATGACTCTCAGGTTTTCTAATCCTTCAGTCTTTCTTGTGTATTTTCTCTGAACCTTCTTCAATTTATGAACATCCTTCTTGAATTAGACACCAGGATTGGACACCATATTCTAGCAATGATCACACCATTGCCATGTTCAGAGGTAAAATAATCACTTCTTTTACTGAAGGTTGGTTCCTGTGGCTAGCCAGTCTCTGCTCCACATGTTGTGCCTTTTGGTTATTCTCGATGTCAAAGTTGCGTAGATGCCCTGAATTTATCATTTTACAGCTGAGGAAGAGGAAAAAGCTCTACTAGAGCTTGCAACCGGTAACTTGAGGACCTGCATATTGAAATATTGGCTACATGATCAAAACAGATTAGTCATTGCAGCAAGTCTTTTGTTGTGTGATTTCCCAACTCTTACATTTCTCTTATTTCAAATGGTTTAAGTGGGAACTGATAAGGTTAAATCTAGTGTAATAGAAAATATAATTCTTTAAGAACTCTGAGGAGACTTTTAAGGGCAGGTAGAGATGAGTCTGGCTAAGTAGCACTTAGTGATGAGCAAGGACAAAATTTGTTTTACGATTTTACAAAATTCCCTTGTGTGAAATTATTCAACTGAAGTGTACTTAATGGTGCTTAAAGCTTTGGGAATTTGCAGCCCATTAGAATCATTATTTTTGCTTATTCAAGAAAACAAGAGAGAGCCCCTGGTCAAAGAACTACCTAATGGTAAGAACTGCATTTTATGCTTCAAACCACATGTAACCTTGGGCATCCTGGTCAAGTTTTTGCTTGAACAGTTGCTTTAATTATTCACTCTTTATCCCACTTGATCGCTGTGGTGTATTACCACAATCTATTAGAATTGTAAAGTATTTTAGATTCAACATAGATTGACATAATGCATCAGAACCAATTCTGGTAACACAGCTTTGATCAGTCCATCACATACTATGTGTCTGATTCTTTCAGAGGAAACCTTTCCTGACCCAAACCCCCATCGAGTAAATAACACATTCTGTGAAATACTGTAAGCGTAGTTATGGATTTTTCCCCTCCTCTCCACCAGGGAAGCTTAATTTCAGTTGATCTCCAGATAGATGAGGCTTCTGTTTTTTCTAGGAACAAAATATTCCACTGTACTTATGGAACCAAATATTTTGAATGCATTTAGGCTGTTTTGGCTATCAATATTAAAGTTAAATGACAGCTGATTAAAAATGGTGGATGAGGGAGAATTGTGAAAAATGTCATTTGTTTGTCTCAGGATTTGAAAAGGAACTACTTTTTCATCCATTGACAATTTTGCCATGAACATTTGTATTGAACATATTTAATCTTTTAGTGTAGTTGGCTTTCTTCCTCTTGAGTTTTGCCACTGAAAAATGTTAGGTGGACAGAGGATGATAAATGACTACTTCATTTTTGGTTTTGATGAAAATAAGTTGTAAATTTTTTTTTTATTTTAAAAAGTGTCTGACAAATGTATTTTTGCTTGATGGTTTTTGATTTGTTGGCTGTTTTTTAGTTTCTTTTAACCATCTGTAGTTGAGACCAGCCTTTCTGAGTAACTCCAGTTATTGGTTAGTGAATATTGGAGGTAGATAGGTGCTTTAAATAGATTTATTGCTATTTAAACTATTTACAGCCTGGCCTCCTCTCTATTTTCATGCAGGGAAGGCATTTCATTTCTTGAAGAAAACAGTGTCTCTCTGATAACATTTGTATTCAGGAGGATAAACTAATTATCTAGTCAAGGTAGAAATGACCCAATACACCACTTTATTTCAGCTCCAGGTCATGTCTTGTGAAAGCAGGATGATTTTGAAAACAACGCTTGAGAATCCAGCTCAAGTCTTTAAATTCATATGTTTCTATTTGGATTGCAAAGACATTCAAGCACACTGTTTTTGGATCTGCCTATCAGCTTCCCCAAATTTGGGAGGAATACTCAGGCGCATACGTGAAAATATGTATATTATAGCCTCTTAGGTATTTGTTATGCATCTATCACTCTTATATTCAACATGACTGATTTACAGACATGGGGAATCTTATTCAGAGAGAACATACAGAGGAAATAGGATAAAGAGCCAATGCCCTTCACCTTTCCTCCTCAGGCTTTGCAAGTAAAAGACAGCATTATAGTTGGCGCTTATCTTTTTGTTTTCTATTGCAGAGCCATCCATTGTGATAGGCACTGTATATAGACCCACATATAATGGAGACAGTTCCTGCCCCGAAGTGCTTATAATCTAAATATCACACAAGATTGATACAACAAATAAGGGGAAACTCAAAATATGATTAGTATAATAAGTAGCAGTGACAGCTCATCAGCTGTCTAGTCTCTGTCAAATGACTTGTATGCATCACAGCAGAGGTTAGTTTTAAGCAGGTGGTATACCGGCACTGCAGATATTTGGAACATTCTTTCCATTCATAAGGATGGCGTGAGAGAAAATACTGGTGTATTGAAGGAAAATTGGATAAATGGGCAATAAAGGCTGATGTAGTGTTCTTGGTTATGTATAGTCGACATCTTAATTCCATTATGTTGCAGATTTGTTTATAGTTCTTTTTAAAAAGTTGTCTTCTGTTGCATTAATGCTTTTTTGTTGGGAGAATAGGGTTTGGGGTGGGCAAAGAAATGGCTTAGGGAGGTAATTCTAGGATGAGTTTGTAGTATGGCAGACTGTGTCAAAGTGATCCAGGAACTGGCTGGCAGAAGGCACCATAGGTAAAACCTGGGAAAGAGGCCAATGACTGAGACATCTGTCAAACAAAGTCACAAGGGGTAAATAAAAAGATAAAAAGTGAGGGAGCACGGCTGAGCTGAGTAGAACCAAAAAGAGAAGGACAAAAAGATCAAAGACTAAAATGTTTTTCCCTGTCACCAGCTTCTTGTTGATTTCAGTTACCTTATGTAGTACTCTAGTTCTTCTGGCCTATGTCCATATATAAGTGGTGACTGAGCTACAAACATGTATATCAGAAAGTTGATGACAGGGTTTTCGTTACACCTCCCATCACATTCATTGTATGTAATTTTCGTATTCAAAAGATATCACTTTGTGTTTGATTTTTTTTTTAACAAGAAAAATCACATTTGCTGAAATTTATATACAGATTATCCCCACTGAACACACACATCTTTAGTTCTTTCTTTGTGTAACTTTAAGCACCTAAAAAATGGGAGGAAAAATTAGAGTTTTCAAGATTGTCTTGAACATCTCATTAAGGTGACAGGAAATTGACTTGTAAATAAGTCAGCCAGGTACCATAGTGTTGACATTGGTTAATTTGTAGCTATAATATTGTTAAATAAAACTTGCTGGAAGATAATACGAAGTCACATTTTAACTGTTGTTTCTTGTGGCTCAGTGTCAGACTGTAAATGACGATTTTTTTTTTAATCTGGCCATGGCAAAGGTAACCACTTAAAAGAATATCCATGCATAATTGTTTGCTTTTGGTTTAAAAAATTGTAAATTATAGAATTCTCCAAGATCACAAATGGAGACAATCATTACCTGTGGGAGGTTGTTTTCACATCAGTCAAAAGGGTATTCCTTTGACCTATAAAATACTAAAACATAATTTATTGAAATATTTTGGATGCCTTTCTACATTTCCAAATATACTGCTTTCTATTACACTAAAGAATACAAATGGTACCATGCTAATTTAATACTTTTATTACAAATAGTTACACTGTAAAAATGATACAGATGGTATTTTTCAGTTTGCCTCATAGAAGTACTGTAGTGCAATCTTTATCATGAAAGTTGAACTCTCAAATGTAGAATCGTGTATAAAAATAACTGCATTCAAAAATAAAAGAATGTAAAACTGTAGAGTCCGAGTGTTCTTAGTCCTCCTCCTTCAGCCAATTGCTCAGACAGACAAGTTTGTTTTCACTTTCAGGGGATAATGCTGCCCGCTTCTTGTTTTCAGTGTCACCTGAAAGCGAGAACAGACATTTGCATGGTACTGTTGTAGTTGGTGTTGCTAACAGGTTCTGCTTGTTAACGGTCCAAAGCAGTGTTGGCTGACAGCCAGTTTATTTTCATCCTCGGAGTCAGATGCCACCAGCAGAAGGTTGATTTTCTTTTTTGGTAGTTTCTGTAGTGTGGTGGATTCTGTAGTTTCCTCATCAAGTGTTGCTCTTTTAAGACTTCTGAAAGCATGTTCCTCATCCTTCTCCTATTTTGTAAGGTACTTCAAATTTGTAAGCCTTTTGTTCAGTGGTTTAGCATATTTTAGAATCTCACATTAGTACCTTCTTTGCATTTTGTCAAATCAGAAGTGAACATGTTCTTAAAATGAACAAAATGTGTTGGGTCGTGATCCAAGACTGCTATAACATGCAGGTAAAACACAGAGTAGGAGGCAGATAATTCTTCCCAAAGGCATTGACTTAAAAATGCATTAATTAAACTTGTAACGAACACCATAAGCATGGAAGCATGTTCTCTGGAGTAGGGGCTGAAGTGAGAACGGCCTGTTTAAGGCTAAGATCAAGTATATTATTTTGTAGATAAATACTAGGGATGTTAAATTTATCAACTAATAAACTAGTTGATGGACTTCATCGACTAGTCGATAAATGGGAAGCCACACCAGGGTTCGCTCCCTTATAGCTCTGCCTTTTAAATGGATTAAGAGCCTGGTGCACAATGGGTGGGATCCCGTGGGAGCCAGCAGTCAGCTGTCCCGGCTCGCGCTGGGTCCCCTTGCTGTGCTTTAGCCTTTTAAAAATGTATTGAGAGCCTGTCAGTGCTTACTACATTTAAAAAGCAGAAGCGCATCTGAGACTAGGTGCTATCCGGGAATCAGCTACTTCCCTTCTCTCCCCCGCAGAGATGGTGTTGGGGGGAACCGGCTTTTAAGCCAGCTTCGCCTAGTACCAGCTCCTCCTCCCTTTGCTGCCTCTGATAGAGGCAGCAAGTGGGGTGGGCAGGCGAGTAGTCGAGACACATCGACTAGTTGCTTACATCCTTAGTAAATACCTTGCAATGCCAGTTACAAAGTGTCATACAAATGTCTGTTCTCATGTCCAGACTCTGTTGCACCAGTTTTCTTGATGCCTCCTTTGAAATTAGAACATAAGAATAGCCATACTGGCTCAGACTAAAGGTCCATCTAGCCCAGTATCTTTTTTTTCGGACAATGGATAATAACAGGTGCCCTAGAGAAAATTAACAGAACAGGTAATCATCAATTTGTTGTACTGAGTGATAGCTCTAAATTTGAAATGCTAAAATGTTTTAAATGACATTATGCATGCACAGACTGATAAAAAGATTTCAGAATTTAAAGCTGCTATTTTGTCTGTAGCAAGTTTTCAACTCCATGACCCCAGCATATGTCTAGAGTCACCCCATTTAAATCACTGGAGTGACTCTGGATTCATACTGGTAAAAAGTAATATCAGAGTCTAGACCACTCTGTAGCCATCATCTAGAAGGAACAGGTAGCGAAGGGTTCATCCAGAGGGACTACTTCCTATTGTTCTGTGACAGAGGAAAATTGCTGCAACTGAACTCTTACACTGGGTGGAACGTGCCTGGGGAAAGTGTAGAATATACCATGGGTTCCTCTTTTCCATGTACCTTATAAAATCTATCTCAGCCAATCCATAGTGTAAACGCTTCTTAGAATTATTGCTTTGCAGTTCTGCACAAGAAATGTAACTCTTGGCCTGAATGAGTTGGCAGTTGGAATAAGAGAACTTAATTTTTGGGATGTCTCCTTGTGTTACTTACAGGCAGAAGATTTGATAGAATAAATGTCCAGCTGGTTGCCAGGTTTGGGATTACGTATGTGAGAGAAACTCCTTGAATGCTAATGTAACCTTGGATACTGTCAGCTGAGGAATGGGAACCATTCACAAAACATGCTGGGTCGCATCTGTCCATATAGTCCCTGTAGGAAAAGTGCAGGAAATATCCTTGTATGGAGATGAATTTGGGGTTTTTATTTTCCCTTTTGCTGTGCAGATCCTATTATGACATACTAGTTCTGTGGTGGGAATTGCATCTGTTGTAGGTTTGGAAGGAAATGGAGTAGTTACCTCTTCTCACATTTAATTTATTTGGATTTTTTCTTGGTTTGTGTTGAACTGAGTAGCCTATGGGGACTGGCTGGGCTGGAACTAGACTGGGAGGTGTTAAGTAAATGGTGGTCAGTGATGCAGGCATTGCCTGCATCACTGACCATTTTATGCAAAATCAGATTACATGTGGTGGCACAGTAAGTGCGATGGTGTTCTCTGTTGATGTTGGGTTCCAGCGGTGTATAGACAAAGATATAAAAATATGGTACCAAATAGATACAAATGGGGATATAGTTATATAGAAAAAATAGGTTAGATAAAGGCAGAAGCAGTAACTCAGATTTATGTCAGTTCGGTTGATTTTTTTTTTTTTTTTTTTTTGTCAATTCTATTTCAAAACTTAAATTTTGTTGACACTCTGCACTAAAATGTGATGAGGGGAGGGGGGAATGTCCCTCCTTCACGTGAAGGCTCTTGCTGTAAACTGTATACAAACAGCAGTCCTGGAACAATGCAGACAGGAATGGTGGTACTCTAATTTGGACTCCTCTGGGTATCAGTTGCCAAAAGGCTAGTCCATCTGTTCATCCCATTACTTACCATTCTTCTGGGTCAGAAGCTTTTAATGCAGAGCTACATTGACTGCAACCACTGTGCAGAGGTACCTGCACTATCATCATCCAGGGGTGCATATAACTCCCTGCTGTTTGAATATTAATTTATTTTGCTTTGTGCTTTTATACCATGCATACAAATTGGATCCTATTCAGGTATTTTCAATCCAAAACAAAAATCAAACATCAATATAACTTTGATTTTCCTCTTCCCCACCTGAGGAGACATCAGATGTTGCAAGGCTATTAAACATGTATATGTAATATTGCTAACTCAAATCAGAAACTTCAGCAGTTCTTAAAGGCAGCTTACTGCTCTTTGAAGGAAACAAATCCTATGTCTCTATGTATGGAGACTACTGGTCTTTGTTTGCATTGTTATAAAAGAGAAAATAGTAGTACAATCAATTTTAGAGCATTGGAGACAGGTTCACATACTCATGTTTTTCAACAGCCAGTTTTGATTTTACTGCTGGCCCTTCACAGCAGTGTACTGTAATTGCATTTCTTTCGTGGTCTGCTATCTAATTTAAGTAGCAATGGCAGATCAGCAACACTGGGTATTCGATTCTCCCCTGCCCCCCTCTCCCTCCCCCCCTGGAAAGTACCTAGGAGTATAGGTGAGGATCTCTTTGTCAAAGCACTTGCATGACACTGTAATATCTAAGCACTTCATAGACACTCCTATATTCCTTTTCAGAGTACTACCTGGGATATCTGTGAGCATAATCTCCATTTTTAGAGGTGAGGAATTGATTAATAAAGATATTAAGGCCTGAATCATGGGGAGAAGAACTAGGGTTCAGGTTCACTCCTGAGTAGTCAGTCTCATTGAGGTTGTCTTTGCAAGACTAGGACACTTAAATGATTTGCCTGAGATCGTTCAATCTTGTGGGCGTGCAGGGAATTGAATTACATCTCCTGAATCCCAATCTACTGGTTATTTGAAAGAACCTGAGCAGCCATATGTCTGTGTGGTTTTGTAGGTGAATTGAATACCTGCTGCACAGTAGGGTCTGAGAATTCATAAGGAAAACTGTGATGCAAAATAAAACACAGGAATTTAGAGCGGTTTTCAACTTAGGCACACAAGAGATGTGCTTGTGTGAACGCCCTGGCTAGACTCAGAAGTGTGGTCAAATGTGTGGCCTTTTTTTACTACGTAGTGGAATATAGTTAATGTGTGTCTGCTGAGATTTAAGGGCAGAGGAGGAAAAGATGCAAGTCTGTCTGTCTCCTTAGCAATTAGGTTTGGAAATTAAAGTGTGACTTTATTATATGATTTTACAATGCCTGCTTGTCAAGTGTTTTAAACAGTGTTAACGAAAAGGCACTTATAGCTTTAGGTGTGTTAATATTTATGAGGAATTAATGCTTGTGCCTACTAATTTGAGAGTCTTCTGCTGATCCACTTTGATGTGATGGGCTGGCATTCTGATTAGAATATATGGTGTCATTTTTGCTAAAATCATTCTTATTAGAGCCAACCTTGGAATATAAAATGGTGTAAACCTCAATGTACAGAATAGGATTCCATATTGTAGTATGTGCTTCACATGTGAATACCTTGCCTCCAAAAACTTACACTAACATTGTAAAACAAAAAACCAGTCATGGCTGCAACAAACAAAGGGGGGAGGAGGAAATGGATAAGTTGACAGTGAAACAAGCAAGTGTGGTCTTTAGAGAAGTAGCTTCTAGGCACGGACTGCTGCATAGAGGTAGAGGATGGGGAAACCAAAACAGCCTGTCTTGTTCTGTGCGTGAGATCCAGACCAGCAGTGGTGGCTGGGTGAAGAAAGACAAGAGGTAACTGTGACAGAGCTTGACTGATGCATGTCAAGCAACAAACAGTAAGCGCTGGATAATTGCCACATGGCTGGGACCACCCAGATGTGTGAATGGCCCAGTATTTGTGTGTGTGTGTGTCTGAGAGCTGGGTTCAGTGGATCAGGAAAATATGCAACTCCTCATCTGCTCTTTATAGGAGAGAACTGCAATTTGCCTCTCGTCCAGAAGCATGTTGCCGTCCAGAAGCACCCAGCTCCACAGGGGGTAGGGGGTTGAGGGGAACCTCCCCCCGCCCCCGCTTAATGCTCCCTCACCCAAAGGAGAGGATCATCTGCTGGTGTCGCCCATTAGGCCTCCCTTGCTCAAAATACAAAGGAAGCCGAGGGATTAGTATAGAATTAGATAGTTGTGAGAAGTTCAGCCTTTTTTCCTCTCGTTTTCTCCCCCGTTTTTTGAGGCACTTTTTTCTCCTTGCCTGGCATGCTTGGCTCATCAGGTTTCAAATATTGCCTCTCTTGTTGGGAGGCTCTTCCAACCAGCAATGGCCATTCTTAGTGTATCTGTTTGGAAAAATCCCATATCTACCAAAAGTATAACTTTGGCCTGACTCTAAACTGTAGAGCTGGGAAGAATCAGGAGACCAAATTGAAGCTGCTATTGATGGTGGACTCTTTTTTGACCCACTTCCTAGTCAGGTAATGACACAGCTCCCCTCCTCCCCCCTCCCTCCCCTTTCAGACATACCTCCTCACATCTGTTTCCAGATAGATCCAGTGCCCATTCAACTTTGATTAAAGTTTCCCCTTTAGGAGTGGAAGAAGAGTTGTTCAGTTTGCCACCAGAAGAACATTGAGGAGGATGGAGGACACATTGTGTTCTCCTTATCAGTACAGTGTTCCCCTCTGCAGCCTTTTTGAGACATCTCAAAGAATCACAATTGCAGGTTGACCTTCTCTAGTCCGGCACCCTTGGGACCTGACTGGTGCCAAACCAGAGCATTTGCTGGACCACGGGAGGTCAATATTGTCTAGCAGCATTACCAGCACTTTCTCTGCTTACAGGACCCGTATAAGACACTTAGGGGGTAAATTAGAGCTAAGTAACAGCACAGAATACTGAGATCCAGGACTGGTGGCTGTAAACAAACTTTATGGGACCCTGGGAAACCTGTCCACACCCATAAGTAGACATCAGCTAACTAAAATCATGCCGGACATGGATGGTGCCAGACCAGAGAGTGCCAGTCTGGAGAAGGTCGAGGGTCAACCTGTATTATGCAAGATGAGTAATCTTTTATTATAAGTATAAGAATTGGGCTTCTTTAGTTTAGAAAAGAGAAGACTGAGAGGGGCATGGTAGCGATTTTCAAGTATCTAAAAGGGTGTTACAAGAAGGAGAAAAATTGTTCTCCTTGGCCTCTGAGGATAGGATAAGAAGCAATGGG
>CM057845.1:271083112-271103101 GCA_030068395.1 Apalone spinifera
CCTCCCAATATATAACAGGAAAAAGAAGGGGGGGAGGGGGAATACCTGTCAGTTGTAGTGCTAATTGCTAATGAGTAGTAGTAATGTAGTGCTAATGAGGCTAATTGAATGGGACTTTTTTTTTAAAGTGTCCCATACTTAGCTTTTGATCAATTGGGTGTTGAATATAATGGCCCATACAGTTCATGTCTTTGTTCAATGAGAGTGTCAGATTTGCATATGAAGGCCAGTTCTACAGTTTTTCTCTAGCTGACTTTTTTTTTTTTTTTTTAATTCCTTTGTAGAAAAATGGCTACTTCTAAATCCACTAATGAGTGCCCAGGTAGGTTAAAATGTGCTCTGTCTACAGGTTTTTGTGTACTACCATTTATGATAATCGGATTTGTGTCCATTTATCCTGTCAGATAGAGATTGTACAGTCTGGCCAATATACAGTACATGGCAGAGGGGTATTGCTTACCCTTTTTATAGATAGTACTATATTTGCTCTCTTCTAGTGCTCCAGGATCTCTTTTCTGCTCCACAATTGCTCAAAGATCATCACTAGTGACAGCAGAGATTTCTTCAGCCAGTGTTTCTCCAGGTCTCTTGTGAAAGGAATATTTTTTGTTTAAAAAAGCTTGAGCTCTTGCATTTCTTACATCTTTTTATTGAAAACTTTATATTATAGGAGACTAAAATATCATCCAGTAATAGGCACCGTATTCTCAATCCATAGAAAGTGAAGATTCCCCTCCCCATCACTAATAAAACAGTGGTACCAAGAAGGAAATACTGAGTTTGTATATCATTGCAGCGTATTGAATTAAGAGAAGACTGAATTTGTTGTTTGAAGTGAAAGTTAACGTATCTCAAATAATCACTATGTAAACCAAACCTAATATATTGTCTGAGGGTACATGTCAGACATACAGTTCAGATATCTAATCACTTTTTTGGTGGCAGGTAATGTGAAACTAGCATTCAGTATATAAAAAATTTAGTATTTGTTTCTTGGTAATTAAATGGAAGTTATTAGCTATTTCTAGATTCCTCTTTTTCAAAACCTTATGGAGATCTTTTTTAGAGGCATAAGGAAAACGAAATAGTGTAGGATATCCTGTAATTTCTGAACAGAATGTGTGAATTTAAGAACAGAAATTGTTATGGTTCAAGGCCAAAAATGGTAAGAAACAATATTGCTTTAGGATTATAGGCTCTAAGGCAATTTTGGAAGCTATTCATACACAATTTGTTCACTGTAGTTGGGGAGTATTTTAAACTGTATGTAATGTAGGGCTATCCCTAGATAAATTTGTTGCATGTTGAGGATTTATGGCCACTAACCAGAGCATCAATCCAATTATTTTATGGAAATTCAATGCCCAGATCTCTTGAATGCTTATGGAGGGCTTGGCATTTGTCATCCAATGATAACTCAAAGATCAGAATAGGGGAATAAATTACACTGGGATTAGTTGTTAATGCTAGTTGCTCTTCCATATCTTCAGTTGAAAGGACAAGAGGAAGCTGCATAGTGACTTGCAAATAAAATCACGCAGCTGATGAAAATATTTAAAAACTGTGTTCATCCTGGAATTATTTGAGATTCCAGTTACTTTTGTTACAGCAATTTATTATTGTATCAGGCTCTCTGGCTGTCTGAACTAAAATATTTAGGCTAAAGTTCAAAACTTTTGAAAAGTGAACCTCATTTTAGGCGCTTCAATTTTTTGGGTACCCAACTTGAGACATCTAAGGTCTAACTTCTCTCCCATCCCTCATCTTGATGTAGTGAGCACCCTCAACTCCTATGGACTTAGCTTTGAAGAACAAGGCAGTGGTAGACTTCCCTGAAAAGAAATCTTGAATTGGTTACTAAGGATATTAAGTATTGACTAATCAAATAGTTGATTCATTTTGCATCAACTATTCAATTAGTCGATGGGGCGCCTCCGCCTTTGAAGTGTAGCAGCAGCCCTAGGGCTCTTGCTACAAAGGCAAAAACGGAACGTGGAACGCGGGGTCAGCTGGTGACTGATATCTGGCTCCATGCGGTGCTGCCACTTTGAAATACTGCAAGAAGCCAGACACCAGGCACTCTGCGGAGTTTCAAAGTGGCAGCTCCGCATGGAGCCTGGGGTCAGCGGGGGAGTCCCTGGCTGATCCCGGGCTCCATGCAGTGCTGCCACCTCAAAACACTGAGGACACCCCATCTGGCCTCGGGCTACATGCAGCTTTTCAAAGTGGCAGCTGCTTTGAAGTACCTCCCCTTTTCTCCCCCTTCACTACCTCTGTCTAATAGAGGCAGCAAGGGGGGGGGGGAGAGAAGTGACTAGTCGACGATCCTATTAATACAAGAGCAAGTCAGAAAAGTGGGATGCAGTATATAATTCCTAGGGTCTGAAATGCTGGTGGCCGTTGCATTAGAGTTAGCACTGGAGTTTAGGAAAATTTCTCCTGTGTGGGAGGGGAAGATAAAATAGCCACTGGTCTCTTGCCTCTCAGGGCCTTGTTGGCTCTCTGAGGCTACGTTTAGACTGCAGGCTTTTTGCGCAAGAAGCTTTTTGCAGAAGAGATCTTCAGACTGCATGGATGCTCTCTCACAATAAAGCTCTGATTGCCGTTAACAGAATGGCCACCAGGGTACCTATGCTTCTTCTGATAGGCTGTTTTGTGCAAAAAACCCTGTTTCCCAACCCCACTCTACTTTTTGTGGAAGAACTCTTGTGCAAGGAGTTATTACCCATAGAAAGAGGAATACTTATACCGCAAAAACGCCTCTGTTCTGTTGATTCACTGTAAATTTTCTTGCACAAAAATGCGTTTGAGGTATGGACGCTCCACGGGCTTTTGCGCAAAAACAGTTGTTTTTGTGCAAATCCCCTGTAGTGTATACGTAGCCTGAGTGTGAAGGGATATGATGGGATGGGGGAGGGGTCTTCAGCATCTTCTGCTTGTTTTGTCTATAGCTACTTTATATGCCTTAAAAGATTAGGATTCAATTTTTTTTTTCATACAGTAACTCTCTAAATGAGAGGTAAATTCCAATGAAATGTCCCAACGTTACATCAGGCCAGACTATGCCTGCAGATCTATGATATGAGTCTTTGTCTGCTTAAGGAGCTGAAAACAGACCTCTGTATGTATCTGAATCTCTGGCTCTGGTCTGTGCGGGTCTGTACTACTTTCTCATCTGTGGTGATTGCTGAGTGCCTTACAATCAAACTAATATAATAGGCTATCCTTCCAGACACTTTTCTATGTCTCTTCAGTGCTTGTCCAGATAATGGTGTCTGAAGCTTTTTTCTTTTTCTTTTCAGGGAAGTCTACTCCCTCAATTGCTTAAGTCATTGGAAAAAAAAATTTATCTGAGTTGCAATCTTAGATAACGTCAACAAGTATTTGGAAAGATTAAATCACCAATGCACCTCCTGTACAGTACCCATTGCTCTCCAGGAATCTAAAAGCCATGTCTGGAACTGTCTAACTTTTTCATGTGGCAGGTGTCAGTTGAGTTCTTATTTCATATTAAATGTAGCAAATGTTGCTGAAATCACCCGCAAGTTATTTGAATCCATGTGATTCTGTTCCCTGGGGCATTTGGCTAAACATTCAACCTTTCATCCCCAAATTGTAAGTTTTATGTTTAAAATGCTCTGCTCTAATATGAAAAATACATTCAAAAGCAAAGCGGTATTACATCATGGGACTAAATGAGACAGGTGACTCTAAAGGAAATTGATTCTTATCTTAAACTATTCCAGCAAAGGTTGTAATTAATTTATGCTCTTGAGTCTTGTCGGAAATGTAGTCATCTGAGACCAGACAAACCTTTATTGACTAACAAACCTGTTTTATCAAAACTGAGATTCAAATACTAAAATTATTACTTAGACTAATGTGTGGAATTGGATTAATAGTATATAAACAATGATTGGATTGTAAAACAACATTTTTAAGTACAGTATTTTTACTTTTAATGGAGAACATTGTGCTGTGTAACATAAAGAAAAATATACTGTTTTTTTTTTTCTTGGATCTAGTACTGTGACACTGGAAGGAAAAGTTCCTCTCATCGTGAATAGGAAACATATAAGAAAAATTAGTCTTCATGCTGAATCTTCAGATCTTTTGGGATTAGTGAAATAATTTAGTATGATCTATTTTTTTTTTTTTTCCTCTCTTGGTTTTCCAATGCTATATAAGATACAATATATCTGAATTAAGGATGTGAAAGGTTAAGCAGTTAATGGGTGGGGGCTGGAGCAGTTCCCTGTCCACAGGATGCAGCTCCAGTTCCACAGGGCCCACCGTGGATAGAGGCTGCCCCAGCTGTCCAGAACAGCTGCTGTCCGTAGCAAGTCAGGGCGTGTTACAGGCAGGGGCTGCTCTGGCTGGGCAGGAGAGCTTCCACCCCCACCTGCTCCACCTTTAATCAGTTGACCCATTAAACATCATGTTTAACCAGTTAGCCAGTAAAACAGAATTTTACGTCCCTAATCTGAATAGAAATTGGTAGTCTTAATTGGGAAGTAAGGTTTCAGCATTCATATCATGTCTGTCTTTTGGTTCTGGCATTTAACTTAAACTAGTCTATGGTATGGATAAAGTGGGTTTCCATATTGAGACAGGCTACCACAACTCAATTCGCTCCTCCTTTCAAGTGCTCTTTCAAAGCTTTATCCTGCTATGAATTAGAAGTCCTTCAGTGTTCAAAATTAAACCAAAACACTCATGAGTCTACAATCAAGTATCTCCTAACCTGTGTCTCCTATATTGTCAACCAGAGTACTTGCACATCCCTATTGTTGTTTCCCTTTTTGTTTTCCCTTTGCCCACCTGTGTTTTGTGAAGCTCACTTTTCCTGTTACATTTTAATGTAGGGGATCAGTCTTGCAAGCAAGTAGTCCTGGCCCAAATCTGTAGATTTATAAATTCTTTGGGCAGGTACCCAAGATAAAATTTTCACAACCACCAAATTCCTAATTTCAAAAGTGACTTAGGTATTTAGACACTTTGGTATCTGTCACTTTTGAAAATGGGACTTTGGCAGTTTGAAAAAATCTTAGCTCTCTTCTTCCATTCATCTTATAGGTGGTACACTCATTTATATCATAGTGCAAACAATAAATTAATAAGTGTGACATGTCTCCCACTTTGACATGAGTGACATATGACCCTGTAGGTTTTTATTACATAATGCTGAAGTGAATATATGTTTTTGTTGTGTTGCATGTAATTTATTCATATGATGATAAAAGTTGATATGGCAATAGAGATTGCTTAGGGACAAAATATCTGCAAAATACCTACAAGATTAGTTACAGTAACCTCATGTGTTGTCCTTATTTCATATTTTTGTCTTATGTCCATGCTAGGTTATTGCTGCCCTGGATGATGATGATGATATAACTAATATTTAGAATTATTTAAACAGAACTTTTTTTCAGGGCAACATACATTTGCTTCAGATTTTTTTAATTAAAAAGGAACACTACTTTGAGGTGGTATTTTTCTCTTTAGAAATAAATTAATCAGGAATCCTCTCACTTTTGAAATGAGAACACAGAGCCTCCTCTGTATGTGAGACTGGAGGTGGGTAGGAATAATTCAATCTAGATCCAGGTTCAGGACTAACTCTTAGCTAGCCACGTGCAATGTTTCCAAAGTGCAAATCTGCAAATTCCACCCACGCCCAGATCTGCAAATACAGATTTGTGAAACTCAAAGGGCATAATCTGGTAGAAATTCTGCTGTCATTGTAGCATACGTACAGTCAATGACACTTTTGGCTTAAGAACTGTTTTCTTCAAAAATATAGCATCTGGCTCTTCGTATGAAAATTAAATTTGTGAATACAATTCCCACTCTTCAAAATGTGTTAACATTCTGAATACGTTTCAGGAGTATTTGTATTTTGGAAACTAGTTAAAATGATTAAGTATTAATCCTAAATAATTTTGCCTTTTTCAGATTGTCGTAGAAGTAACACTGTTTCAGACAAGCTTATTGAGATCTTTAACCTGAGAAGGGTATCTTGTAAATAGTCAGTCAAAACAAAAATATGAAGTACCAAACTCAGTGAAATACCTTGCTCTCCTTTTAAGAGTGAAGGTACTCCCTATAGAGAAGATTGCTTAGATCTGTCAAAGTGATTTGCTTAATGTAAATAACTTCTTGAATCAAAATAATTCCCAGAATAAGACATGTACTAATTTAGAAATGAACTGAATGATTAAACAAATGTGGTGTGGTGGTTTTGTGCTGCATACTTTGCTTTTATTCCCGGGCCTAAAAATACAAATAACTTTCTCTTATACGCATTTGCAATGGAAAGAATCTCTCATTTGAAATGACAGCACACTGGTGTTGAACAATACAAAAGCCAGTTATTGTGAGTCTTCTGAGGAGGAAAAAAGGAAAATTGAATCTTCCTCAAATTAAAAGTCTGCTACTCTGACATTTTAATCTAAATGCCCAAATGCAAGGTTGCTTCAGGAATTAGATTATGGAGGTGCAAGATCTGTTAATGTGAAGTCCTGGAAACATGGCATCACAGATTGTGCACAACGTGCTTAATTAAAATAGATTTATCCACCCACTCATTTCATGGCAGTTAGTCTGTAAAATCCTCCCAAGTGAGGTCCAGGGATATTGCTAAAATGAAGATATCTTTAAAGTAGAAGGTTTTGACAGCTTACCTTTCTATATTCATCATATGCCAAATACTTTGTTTATCAATATTTTCCAATTTACATAGAGGTAAAATATTTTAATAAGTCACCATTTTCAAGTGGTTGAAACGGCTAGCAGCAGCTGACACTTAGGATGCATTCTTTGTGGCTAGTCATAAAATAAACTGAGCAAAAGAAAGTGCAGGCTAAAAATTGTGTGAATGTTAATGTAGGCCCAAGGGTAGGTCAGAGCCCACCAAATTCGCACCCAGGCCCACCCACAATACACCTGCCAACCCAATACCACCACCTGCTACTCTGTTCAAAAGTAGTGTACTGTGCAATTCATAGGAGACTAAAAACAAAGAAAACATGGAGGGAGGAATGTTGGTTAAACATAGCCACTTAAATATCATGTGTGTTTTATGGTGTAAGTGCTGGTTGTATGACTCTTAATGGGTTCATTTATTCTGCCATAACTGGGCAGCTTTGTATCATGAGGAGTATGTATTTTGCACTGGAAGATTTACCTGGCCTTGCTTGGGTCCTTAACTCACATAAGTTTTGTTTTTCTTCATTTAAATCATTGTTCCGGAATGGGGCTGGTATGTGGGGTTCAGTATGCAGGCTGTCCTGGGGAGAGAACAAACCCAGCCCCTTCTCACCACAGCAGCTTGGGGCCGGGTGAGGAGTACCCGTCCCTGGCCGTTGCAGCTGCAGTGGGCACAGAGGGAGACGTGTATGTCCCCCAGCTGGGAGACAGACACGCATACAGACAAACTCTCTGAAATATAGAGTAGATGTCCCTTTCTACATCCCTTCCCCCTGCTGATCCAATGGGGTTATAGCTCTCCTAGTCCCCATCTCTGGCCCCTTGCTGCTCCTTGTGGTCATTCTACAGTGTAATTCCCTAAGTACCAACATTTAAATGTTAATTTTCTGCCCCACATCTGCAGTCCCCTGGCCTAGCAATGAATTATGCCCTCCTAGTACACCTATTCCTTCAGCTCCAGGGTCTCTTCTTGCTCCATGCAAAGGCTTGTGGGAGCAGCTGTAGCATGGAACATTGAGCAGACACATTTTTCACAGGACAGGAAGGGAAAGAAGGGAAGAGCAGTGGAGGGCAACTTGCAGCCTATTGAAGTTCTATGTGAGGCCCATAAGACATTTTGTTTACTGCTGCCCATGCACAGGGTTGCTAGGTTCTGCTGGTTTCCATCCACATAGTTCTTCTCCCCCCCCCTCCCCCACCTGTTTTACAAAAGTGACACACACACACATAAAATAAGGGCATATGATGTGTGGTGCATGTGGATTGCTTACAAACGTGACAGTGAGAGCCATGCACTCCTTCTGCATCTGATCAAAGTGCTGTTACAGTTCAGTCACACATCCTGTAAGTTCTAGCTGTGCAAGTGCAGTTACCAAAACTACCTTACCTAGAGAGAACATCTTGGTTATGACAATCTTGTGGCCAACTATGATGGAGGGGCACTCATGTAGCCCACTCTCTAGCCTACATGGCCCATTGCTGGAACAGAACCACTCTTTGCTCTCTTTCCACCCTTGTCCTCTATACAAATTCTCTCTGATCCACAAGAAAGATTGAAAGAGCTCTGTCAGCCTCCTGCACCATCCTGATTAGCTGTCTTTCTGACTTCCCTGTCTCTTGGGGGGAAAAAGTAGCCAGTCAATGAGGGTTTTCTGTTACTTATCTGAAATTCATGTGAAGAATGGCGCTTCTCGTATTATCAGGAGTTTGGTCCCACAGGGACCAAAATTTCATTACTCACCAGAGTTAGCAACACAGTTTATTAATGTGTATATGAAAGCTGTGAATAGAGAAACTGGAAAAATATGGATTATTTTTCATTTTACTATTCCATCAGTTGTGTGTTTAAAAAATGCAATGTACTATAATAATAAATATTCAGGGTCATCTTGTTGAATGTGTTGTGTGAATTTAGTAAGTGATGTTCTTGGATGGATATTTAGCTGGTAACCTGACTTTATTTTTGTAAGTTGGTCATTACAGTGGTGATTTTCCTTGTTTGTTTTTAAAAATGTCTTTTTATGGAGTCCAAGAAAATCAAAACTTTTGTTCTGGATGTAACTAAACACTTCAGCATTGCAGCTTATGACTTGAACATCTGTAGTTCTGCATACTGTGAATTTATAATAATGCATAAGCAATTGTGTTAGTGCTGAAATTCCAGGTATGACGGCAAAGTTCCTAAATGTTGTCTCTATCATAGTCATGGTTGCAGCAGAATTCAGTGAGAAGAGGAATTGGGATTTATGTGCTCAGTGAACGAATGGTGTTCGCACACCCTAATGCAGGCTGTACCGTGGGAGTACGGCAACGTTTGCAGTCTTATGTATCCAATAATTAAGTGTCCGGTCCTGCAAAATCATGAGATTTCAGAATTTAATATTTGGAGTCTCCCCCCCCCTCCTTTTTAAAGCATCTTCAAGTTTCATGTTTTGAAGCTTTTCTCCACATTAGAAAAGCTATACTTTTCTCCATATTAGAAAAGCCATACTAGATCATTTAAAAAAAAAAAAAGAAAGAAAGAAAGCTGAGATTGGGAGTCATAGGATTACGTAACACAGCTGAGGCTTAAAAAAATATGCCAGGTAGTGCAGGATTAATAACAACATCATGAGAGTTGGAAACCATGCAGCAAAGCACAAACATGCTCCATCCCTCAAACTTGCTGCAGCCTCTGTGCCACTTACATGGGTATTAAATCAGTTTTGGTTTTAAAAAATGGATTGTGTGGCTTATTCTCAAGATCAGAACCATTGAGAGATCCTGTGGTAACTTACACGAGACTGATATAGGGAACACTTTGTGATGACACTTACTATAGGACTGAAATGGTGCAGAAAGCTTATACAAGCACCGCTTTGAATTTCACCCAGGATGTTTTTAAAATTCTTTGCCAACCGTCTGTCTTTGTCATTGGAAGCATTTTTTTTCCAGTGCCTGGGTCTATCCATCAGTTTGTCTAGCAGGCCATGAAGAGGAATCAGGACTTTAAAATGTCATTAGCTTGTTGCTCTAAAATCAGATGGCAGTGTCAGCACAGTGCTTTCCACAGACGAGTGGCTGGGATGCAAATTAGAAGAGCACTCAGCAAAACAGTGTGTCAGTACAATGGCAAGCAACAACCTTGGGGAGACTCAGTGACATGCTTTTCTCTCAAATTGGGTGCACGCATGCGCGCACGCACACAATTACATAAAAACGTACTGCAGGTTGGACCTCCCTGGCCTGGCATTGTTGGGACCTGACTGGTCCCGAACAAGAGGATTTGCTGGGTCAGGGGAGGTGTCCCCTGTCACCTTCCCCAAGCCAGCTGGCCTCTGGCCCCTTCTACTCCCTCCCCTGCTGGGCAGTCCATCATGCTGCTGCCACTACTTCTTCCCTGCTCCAGTTGCCATAGGCAGCCAGGGTTCTCAGGCACCAGCACTAGCCTCACGCTGCTGCGGATGGCTAGATTTCCCCAGCCTCTGGCTCTGTGCTGCTGCAGGAGTCTGGGCTTCTTCGTCCCAGCCCTACACTGACATGGGCAGCGGTGGTTCTCCAGCCCCTGGTCCTGAGCTGCTGCATGCTGCCGGGCTTCACCAGCCCCCAGCCCAGTGCTGTTATGGGTGGCAAAGGTTCCTCAGTCCCTCATTTACATGGGCTTCTGGAGTTCCGTGGCCCTGACCCCAGCACTGCTGTGGGGCTCTGTAGGGATTCCAACTCCCCCTACAGTGTCATCCGTCATCGATTTTGGGGAATTGGCTTGGACGGCGGCAGCGCTATTCTATTCAGGTCGCTGTCCTCCGACAGTGCCCACATAGCCTGGGCTTTACCCCTTCCGGGGTAAGTTCGGGGTGTCTGAGCGTGGACGGATTAGTCTGGTGCCACCTTGTTCCGTGCCCTTATCTCAGCCCACTGGCACACAACTTTCTCGCCAGACCCCGGCGACACATGTCCAAAACACCCCTTGTTCACTCTCTTGGGCATTTTCTTCTTAGCTACTCCGGGGGAGAGAGGGAGGGGGAAGAGGGGGGCCCGGGCCCACCCTTACTCCCGGGCCGCAGCCCAGGGCCCTAAAGGACACGGACCGGTTTTAGTCCGGGTCCGGCTGGCAGGGGCATCCTGCCAATCTGCGGTGGTTCTTATATGACCCCGCCCTGGGCTACTTCCTCTCTGTTCCGGCTCCCCTCCCCTGCTGCTGGTTTACCTGGTCCTCTGTGGGCCAGCCGCTTGTTGCTCTGGACGGCCTTCCGGACCCCATTGCTCCACAGGTGTCTGAAATGTCCTGTCTTCCTCAACTGCCAGTTCGTGCCCTTGCCTGTCCTCCGGGGTCGAAGGCTCCGATCTCCGGCGTTTGTCTTTCTGCCGCATTTCCCCCCTCCCTTGCAAAGCCCGGGGGCGGCGTTTAAAACTCCCGCCATACCCAGCGGTGGAGGGGGACATCATGCTGACGTCACCGGATCGCTCCGCCACTCCCGCAGCATCCGTGACGCGCCTGAGGCTGCCAGCTGGTCCGCAGCACTCGTACACCCGGCACAATGCCGGTATGTGCCTCTCTGCCGCCCGAATAGGGCGCTTGCTGCGGGGCTTTCAGTGTAGGGTTGCGGGGCCCTGTCATAGGCTCTTCCAGCCCTGCTGCTCCCAGCTCTGGCCGGAATGCTAGCTGTCCTGTCATTAGGTTCCTGGGATCTCTGGTCCAGGAGTATCCATGGTCAGCTTGCTGGACTGGAAAGTACCAGATTTCAGAGGTGAAATCTGTAACGAATCCTTTTATTACAAGGTTTAAATACAGATATTTAATTTTTTAAATGTACTTGTTGATATTTGCAGATGTTTTAGCAAATAAAATTGTGAAGACTGAAATTCTGCTCTTTCACCACGTATTTCTGCTCTCATGTGAGTGCTTGTGGTAATGCTGTTTTGTTTGTTTATAGGCTTGGAGAAGGCTTGCTCAGTTGAAGTTTTTATGCTTACTATGGTTGAAAGGAAGGTGGGCGAAAGTTACATGGGTTTATTTGAAGCTCCGCAGCAATACGCATTGTTCTTAAGTTTGAAGTCTATCTCTGGTAAGCATTTCTGCCCCACAGGAGCATTGAAAATCCATCTATAAAATTGTTACATACCTATGATGCCCCATTGTTGCAGTATGAGTACCTCACTCTCTTTTAATATTCTCCTTCCTATCCCAATGAGAGGCAGGAAAGTGCGGTTAGTCCCAAATGATGGGTTTTTTAAAACTACTTACTGAGGCAGAGAGACTATATGTAACTTGTCCGAGGTCATGTAGGTAATTGGTGGTGGACTGGGAACTCCCCACTCCCAAGCTAGTACCCTAACCACTGGACCATTCCATTTCTCCATTTGTAAAATTTAAAAGGAGTCCAAGCAAATCTAATAGCAAACCATAAAGAGTCTGGTTATGGGTTTTATAATTTCAGTGGGAGATGAATGCAACTATTAAACTTCTCACTCTGATTCCCATAACTATAAAATTTTGGGGGAGACTTTTTTTAAGGCACAAAAAGCTGTTAAGCATCTGTAGAGAATGAGAAGGAGAGATGTATTAATTTGTGCCTGGGTTTACCTGCTTGATATGATTCTGTCTTTAAATGGTGTTAAATCAAAGGAGGCTATAGTGGGGAGAGGGTGCAGGGATAAGCATGAAACCAACAGTGACAGAGCGAAGATATCTCCATGGAGAATACCAGGGGTCTCTAAGAAGGAGTCATTGGCAAATCCCTACCTGCCAGTCTGCTGTCAGGGAACATGCGTGCCTTTCCCGAGGTCAGAGACTAAGGCCACGTCTTCACTTCCCGGAATATTGATGCTGCAGCAGTGCATGTTTCGGAATTCGATTTAACGGGTCTAGTAGAGACTTGCTAAATCGAATGCTGAGGGCACTTACATCAATGCCAGAACTCCTGCTCCTTGTGAGGAGTAAGAGAAGTCAATGGGAGCATCAATCTCCCACTGTGGAGATGTAGCCAAAGGTCAGATAAAGGTATGTCAACTCCAGCAATACAATTAATGTAGCTAGAGTTGCATATCTTAGTTGGACCTTCCAGGTAAGTATAAACCAGACCTCAGATCAAAAGAGCACATAGTCATAAAAGCCTCTGGCCTAGAAGAAAAGGTGTGGGAGCAGGCAACAGCTTCTTGGTGAGGGATCCTGGCATAGGCAGAGCATACAGCAAAACTAAGGTAGGGGCCCTGCTGGATATGCCTGAGATAGCTGGGCTTACCTGAACTTTGAGAGAGGTATAGGCCTTCTGTGGCTTTAACCCTTTCTCCTTCCTTGCTGAGTGCTTTTGGGCAACGGGGCAATAGATCCTTTTTGGAAGGAATGGTTGTCACTTTAATCAGTCTCTGGTCACGTGTACACGAAGAGGGTTGTTATGGCAGTGACCATTTGCATTTTGGCCTGTCATGTTGACTAAGTGGAAAACAGTGCTCTGTGTAGATGTGCATCACCAGTAGAAACAAAACCTTGATGTGGGCAACCAGGTGGTATTTGAATTAGCAATGTAAAATCTCAGTTAATCAGTTAAGCTGTTAGACGTTAGGCTACCCTGACAATTAACGTTAATCGACTAAAGCGGGATCCAGGCTGAGGACAACTCCAGCCCAGCTAGAGCTGCCCCCAGCCCATGGGACTCCTCTTCCAGCCCTATGCTAGGGACAGCTGCTGGCTCCCAATCTCATGTTGGGGCTGGGGCTGCCACTGGCTCCCAGTTCCCAGCCCCTGCACTGGGGCTCGAGCTAGCTCTGCCAGCTCCTGGCTCTCAGCCCCCACTGGAACAGCACCTGTCCGCAGCAGGCCTCCTGTGGGGCTAGAGCAGCCCCTGCCTAGGGCAGGCAGGAAGCTGCTCCAGCCCCCAGAGGTTACTGGTGAACTGGAACTGGTAAGTATCACCCATTTAGGGTTAATCGTTCACATTCCTAATTTGAATTTCTCCTGAGCAGCTGCACAAGTGCATAGCTTACTAGGAACACTGTTGCTGCTCCAGGTACTACAGTGGGGGCAGAGCTGTGGGATTTCACCCCCGAGAGGGGAAAGTGGCAAACTTTGCCATCAGAAGGGTACACTTGTGAGCAGGGCTCGACAAACAATGTAATCTACTCTGCTGGTAGATTACACCCCCGGCAGAGCACAGAACTGTGTGGCTGGCGAGTGGGGCTTGCTGCTGCTCGCTGAGCTCTGCTTGTGAGGGAGTGCAAGAGGGAATAAGACATCACTCTTCTCTAACCATGATGGAGTAGTGGGAAGGGAGGTGACTGAGGAAGAGATCCGAGATGCCTGATAGCTTCTGCATTCAACCCCCATTAATGGGCAATGGAGTTGGGTATATAGCTCCCCTTTGTGTCTTTGAAAATTTCCCTGACATTTTTTTGCACAATGTCTTTCTCTGTGTTGTACTGTTTCGTTCATACTTTGACAGTCCAGTATGAGGGTACAATTATTCATTTTCTACTAATTTGAGGGGGCAAGGGGGCTTGATACTTTGAAAGCTGCCATTGAAATCAGAGAAATTATTCCTATTGACTTAGATGGGAGTAGAGATTGGACAACATTGAGTTCACTTGAAAATTCCCCTCTTAATATCTTGTAACGTGGCCCTGAATTGCTTACATGGACAAATTCATAATGCATATGTAACCCGCACACCTACTGGGTATAGTTCACTGTCCAATGTAGTGGCATTTAGGCCACTTACAGAAAGAATGAGTGTGCTCTGCAGCCTTAGCTGAGACCCAGCTGGCTTTTAGCTCAAGCCATAGAGGCTCGTGCACTAAGCTTCAGAGGTCCCAGATTCTGTTTCACCCATCAGCGTTACACATGTATTTGGCAATAAGTAAAAACAACTGGCATCTCAAGAATGTTGCTTCACAAAGAGTCCAGGCTTGGCTTTCACTGTGTATTATGGTTGTATATGTGTACAAATGCACAATCCATGCACATGTCTAGAACGCTGCACATTGAAATACTTGGCTGTTTGAAATATTTCATGTTTACTGATTGTGCAGTCTTCCAAAGGTTGTATGTCACTTGCATATAGTGTTTTTTTTTTTTTTTTACAGCCCTCCCCCATAATGGAGTTAAATGGAAAGGGGGGGGGGGAATACTGTAAATACTCAATTGATTTCCCCCTCCCATTCACAAATCAGGAAATAGATTTGTTTCCTCATAACTATAATTATGTCTTAGCACATACCCATTTTGAGTGACCATATATGATACGATGCTTAGATTAAAGGCAGTCTGTGCAGATGCACCACATACAGTATTATCAGGAATATGGAAATAAATTGCATCCAAAAGGAGGGAAGGGATTGTTTCTGATGCCATGCCATAGAGAATGTGCTCTGCATAATTTGCTCAACCATAATGTTGCCTTTTTTTAGTGTAAATTATCTTCTTGTGAATCTGCTGATGTCCTATTAATCTTGCATATATGAGAAATGGGGAAAGCAATCCATCAAATTCCGAAATACGAAGGGATTGAATAACTGCCTGTGACCAGGAATGTGGTGCATCTCTTCTGAATCTATGAAAAAAGAAGATGCACCAACATCAGAATCCATCTGGGAAAAGAACCCTCCTAATTCATTTAACTTACTTTTATATGGATAGAACATCTAATCATGCAGAATTATTTAGCCGACTTTATAGTAATTTAAAGTCTGACACCTAGTATGTTTATTTAATCATGGGAACACTTGTGAAGCTGTTGACGAAGGCTTCTTCTGTCCTTATTGCATTTTGATCAGTCTAGTTTCCAAGGCAACAGCTCCTATCAGCCCACTGATGTGCTTAAAGCTGTGTGAAAACATTTGCTGAAAATAATTAATCCAGTGACAAAATATGTAAGGAGGCAAAATCTGTTCCTTTCCAACATCTGTAACTTGTAAAGGTTTTGAGATTTCTTATGGGTCAGTGGACAGGAGGTCATGTGTACATTACAAAAGTTGTTTGATGCAAATTATGTTGGTGTATAGCTGCCACAGCTAGTATGTTGCTTGTGTGTGCATACTTGGTTCCTTGCTTTGGTGCTGCTTGTACTCACCAGTAGTGCTTGTGTTGATTTAAAAAAAATTGCAGTGCACCATGATCAGGGATGGGTGCCACTGTCCGGCACAATGCCTTTTGGGAAATTTTCCCAACATGTTACAAGGTAGAAAGAAGTTGCTCCGGGATGATTGGGAGCAAGAAATCAAATTTCCATCATGCAACCTTACATGTCCAATAATTTTTGTACTTTATTTCATACTCCACAAATATGCACAGCACTTTTCACTGTCTCCAATCTCTGAAAGAAGCCTAGAACCCACACAGGTCTGCACTGTTGTTGTGAATGTTGGAAATACAGGATGCACGATCCTCCTATATTTGCAGACCTGCAGGAAGAACTATAGTAGCGGGATGAGGGAGGGAGAGACATGAGAAGATCTTGGAAGGGAGATTGCTGAGGGACATAGTGGAAAAACAGTTCAAGGGTGTTAGGTGGCATTCAGAGCAGCTGCAGATGATCAAGCACTGCTTCTGGATCCAAATGTAAGGGGCCTTAGTGGGAGTTTTTGGTTGGCCAGCTCTCAGTACCAAAAGGGGAAGGGTCCATGAGAAATCAGGGCCCTGAGACTGACAGACCCCAGGGACAATGGGAAGAAAACAATACTTCAGGTCAGCCTGATTGACAGGTTGGACAGATCAATGAGAGAATTAGAAGGCCAGGTCCCGTCCACCATGTGAGCTGGGATTCTCTGGGTCTCTCTGAGAAAATGAGAGAGCTGAGAAGAGCAGCAGGAAGAGCAACCTGTGTGGAGAGACAGACGTGCAGTGACAGAGCCAGACACACACAGCCCAAGGAGCGCAAACCCTGTGCTGAGCAACAGACCTGCAGTGACCAGAGAGCCAAAGGCGTCAGAAGCAACACAAAGAGCTGGAGGCTGGCAAAGCAGCACAGTTTGCAGTTGGGTGTGGTGAGCAGTTGGGACCAGCAAAGTGGGGGAAAAGAGGTCCTGCAGGCCAGACTTGGAGAGGGATTGTAACTCCAGCTGGGAGAGGGATCCTGCCAATCAGAGCCTGAGACCGTGTGGTCACTGCTAGAGCAAGTGTCCAACCTGCAGCACTGCCAGGGCCTGAGAGAGAGCCCTGGGACCAATAAGGAACAGATGGTGAACTGTCCTTACACTCTGCAGACTGCTGTTAGTCCTGCTCTGTAGCACGGGGACATCACAATGTGGTCTTATGTAACCTTTTTTGTTTTTCCTTATTCTTTCCTTTTTTAATTAGTTGTTTAATAAATTGTATTTGCTTTGAACTGTATGAAATGATCATTGGGTCAAGAAAGCATCCGGTGTGAAGAGAGCACTCCAGAGCGGGGACACCCTAACCCCTGCCCCAAGTGACTACCAGGTCGGGGATTAAGCCCCAGAAAACCTGTGCCCAGCCTTGTTGGGAGTTCGAGGACTCTGCTACTCAGGAGAGTGGAAGGGAAGCCCTCAGAGTCAGGGAGGCCTTTGGGTAAAAGAAGTGGGAGTGGGGACTCAGATCCTTTTGCTGGTCCATTTCACCGGGGTAGTATAGAAGCCAGGAAAGTTCCCCACAATAGTGGGACCATTCCCCCGTTTACACAAAGAACAAACACTTGTGGGACTGCATTATAATGCAGGTTTAGGATGATAAGTGAATGCATAATTTTTGAATATGAAAAGGCCACATTACTAGATCTGTGTGTTGAGCTCATCCAAGCCTTCCAGATTTGGGACACCAGAATGGGAGCTGTACTGACAGTGGAGAAGTGGCAATTGCAGTCTGGAAATTTGGATTGCTACTGGTCAGTGGGAGATAATTTTGGAATTCAAAAATCCCCATTGGGAGCATTTTTGTTTCGCAAGAATGGCAACGTCCAAGACCAAAACTCTGTGCACAAGGAGGTTAAAGTGCTCTCCCAATGGCTTTTGGATGTTGCCATTCTTAATGTCTGATTTGTATCCATTTATTCTTTTGCATAGAGACAGAGCAGTGTATATGGTCGAGGGGCATTGTTGGCTTGAGGGCATATATTACATTGTTAGATGTGCATATGAATGAGCCTTTGATGGTATAGGTCATATGGTTAGGTCCTGTAACGTTGTCACTAGAATAGATGTGGGGACAGAGTTGGCAACGGGGTTTGTTGCAGGGATAGGTTCCTGAATAATGTTTCTGTTGTGACAACAACTCAGCACCAACTTCATACCCAGCAAACACAAACACTCATCCAAATATAGAGGTAAAATAACCTCTTTAAAAAAATATTCTCCTGTTTATACATCAAAGGATCATACCAGTTCTCTTGCCCACAACATTACATTAGGAAGCAATTAATCATTATCCCGTCACGCCAAAATCTGTTTTCAGAGTCAGTGATTTCATAATACAAACCTCCACCCCGTAAGTACAGTCCACATTTGTGTTCCTAACCTTGTATTTGGGCATATTGGAATACAGTTTGCTTGCATCCAGTTTACTAAGTAATCCAGGTGGCTCGTTGTCGATGACTTGTCCTCTTCATAATTTATTGTTCTCACAATCTTTGTCATGTGCAAACTTTATCAGTATTTATTTTTTTCTTCCCAATCATTGAAAAAGTGTTAAATAGCATGGGACCAAGAACTGTTTCCTGAGGCATCCTCCTATACCTTTTCAGTGATGATTCCCCATTTACTATTGTGTGTTGAGCCCTGTCCTTTAGCTAGTTTTTAAATCAGTTTAGTGTGCGCTTTTTTGGTTTTTATATCTATTTTCTTAATCAAAATGTTTGCTATCAAATAACTTAGAATGAACATCTATTACATCAGCATTTTACTTTTGTATGAAAAATGCATCAAAGGCAAGGTCAGTTTAGTAATATCTTTTATTGGACCGACTTCTATTTGTGTAAGCTCAAACCCTTTTTTCTTTCACCAAGCTTACAACAATAGAAGTTGGTCCAATAAAAGATATTGCCTCTCTAATATTCTTGGACTGACACAGCTACAACTACACTGTATTGGAAAAAGTGTTGTTTGTTTAACAAGGTCTCTTTTTTTGATTTACATTAATTATAGAATTCTCTTCAATTTTTTCTTGAGTTCTACATCAATCATTCAGTAGTTTTGCCATGAATTGATACTCAGACTTGTAACTACCCAAGTTATCACATATACCTTTTTTAAATATTTGCACAATATTAAGTTTGTTCCAGTCTTGAGGAATGTCTCCAGTGGTTCAAGAAAAACTTAAAAAATAACAAATAGTCTAGTAGCACTTTAAAGACTAACAAAACATGTAGATGGTATCATGAGCTTTCGTGGGCACAACCCATTTCTTCAGATGACTGGAGTATAATTAGTCCAGATCCAAGGATAAATAAGGGAAGGCGGGGGAGGGGGGAGAAAACGAGAGACTGAGAGTAGATTAAAACTTTAAAAACAACAATTATTCTAGTTGTTTTTAAGTTTTATCTACTCGCTGTCTCTTTTCCTTCCTCCCCTCCCTTTTTTCTCTTCTCCTCCCCTTTCCTCCTTTATTTATCCTTGGATTTGGACCCATTATACTCTGGTCATCTGAAGATGACCCACAGTTTTGCCCACGAAAGCTCATACCACCATCTACATGTTTTGTTAGTCTTTAAAGTGCTACTAGACTATTTAACAACAACAAAGTTTTTCCTGTTACAGACTAACTTGCTCTGAAGCTTTTAAATCCAGTGTTCCAAACATTGAAAATGAGCATTAATTGTTCAGTTGGACTCCTTAGCTAGCTCTTTGATAACTCTTAGAGGCTGATTATCTGGACCTACTGTTTGAAAAATAGCTGCTTTTAAACATCTTCCTTAGTTACTGTTGCAATGGAAAGTACTTCATCATCTGATATGAATAGATAATCTGACTTTTTTTTTTACATACACAGACATTTATTGAACACTTCTGCCTTTTCTGCATTATTATTATTAATAGTTTAGTCATTTCCATTTAGTAATGGATTAATGCCATTGTTAGGATTTCCTTTGTTCCCAATATCTATTAACGCTCTCTTTTTTTTCTCTCTTCTCTCCCTCCGTCCCCTTTTGGCCAGCAGAATTAAGGGCAATAGATTTCTTCTTGCGACCTTTTGATTTCTATATCCATTTTCTACAGTTCCTATATTCTAATTTGTATTTATTGCTGTCACCGTTACCTTTTCTTTTAATACCTGCTGAATCTTCCTATATATAATATATATATAATATATATATACACACACACACACACACACACACACACACACACACACACACA
>CM057845.1:271117227-271131015 GCA_030068395.1 Apalone spinifera
ATCCCCTCACCCTTCTACTTCTGCACACCATACAAGGGCTCAGAGGGAATATCACTGGTGAAGTGTGTCATCTCGCCACCATTATTATAGGGAGCGCAGCTGCTCACACCACAGATGCTCTAGATCTCGTTCTCCTTCAAGACGCTCACCTCACTGATCCGTTCACCATGGAGCGCTTACTATGTCAAGCATAGCAGTGTTAGGTCTTCTAGACGTTCGTCACCTGCAGGCTCTGACCAATGTTATATATGCTATCACAGACCCTACTATACTGAATCATCTCATCACAGCCATTCTCGATCTCACCGCAGATCACCAGATCACCATGTTCCTGTTGGTTGATCAGCCTACGCTCCGTACATTCAGAGTTTCAGAAGCAGTCTCCGCTCCGGGATACGCTACCGCCTCGTTCTCCGGTCCCTCGATCACAAATGTCAGACCTAGAGGAAGGGCAACTCTCAGAAACCAACGCACATATTTTTCCTAATGCCCGCTCGTCTGTGCCCTGAAAGGATGAACTGGTAACTCTGGCCGAGACGTCACCTCCCGACGACCTCAAGGAATTTCAAGATCTCTTTAAACGTGTCACGCAATCCCAGGAGGTACAACTTACTGAGGCCCAGGTGAAACAACGTAAGCTGTTCAAGAATTTACACCCTAAACAGCAGTGAAAGATTGCCCTCCCGATAGATGATGCTATCATGGAGGTAGCGGAGGAAATCTGGCAAACATCAATACCGCCTACCAACAAAAAAGCGGATAAGTATTTTGTTCCATCCAAAGGGTTGGACTTTCTTTTTAATCACCCACAGCCTAACTCCCTGATAGTGGATGCGGTTCGCCATAAAAGTAAAAGTACCTGCCTCTGGAAATTTCCACTACATGCATCTGACGAAGTGGGTCTTTGCCCACGAAAGCTTATGCTCCAAACACTTCGGTTAGTCTATAAGGTGCCACAGGACCCCTCGCCGCTTTTGCATAAAAGTAAGAAGCCCCACTTCAAAAACTCCCTACCGGATACGGATAATAAGAAATTAGACCTTTTCGGGCGTAAGATTTACTCTTCCTCAACCTTGCTCCTACGAATTGCCAATTATGCTGCCCTTTTGTCAAACCATAACTTTGACAATTACTCCAAGCTTCCGGAACTTATGCAACACCTTCCCGACAACAAGAGACCTCTTCTTAAAGCAGTTGTCCAAGAGGGGTTCACAGCACGCAGAACATCGCTTGAAATCGCTGCTAACGTTGCGGACACGGCCGCACAGGCAGGCCTCCTGGCTATTGTCGGCGGGAGCCCCTAAGGAGTTGCAGTCTAAAGTGGAAGATTTACCCTTTGATCGTCAAAAGCTGTTTGCCTCTACTACCGATGAGATTCTCCATTCTGGGAAGGACTCTCGTACTATCCTCCGGACTCTAGGGATGTACACGCCGCCTTTCAAATGCAGGCGATACTACCGCTTTCAAAGGAGATAAGATTACTCATCCTATCAACAGCAACGCGGACCTGACCAGTCTCGGTTTAGACAGCGTCCTCAACGCAAACGTCAGCAGCAGAATCGCCCATCAGCTCGGAAATAGCTCAGAAATAGCAGATTTGATTTCTGTGCGCAGGACTCGAACATGTCTCCAGTGGTCAACACACAAAAGCCTGTCACTGGCCTGTTCTATCACTGGCTGAGGCTATATCTTCATCAATGGGCCAGCATTACCTCAGACTGATGGGTCCTAGAGGTCATATCATCAGGCTTAACGATCCCATTTACCTCAGTCACTCCCACTACCCCTCCCACTCCGTCCCTTCTCAGAGACCCATCTCACGGGGTCGCTTTTCAAGAAGAAGTCCTTCACCTCCTAGAGATTAGAGCCATAGAGCGAGTACCCGCAGAATTCCGGGAGAGAGGTTTTTACTCCAGGTATTTCCTAGTCCCCAAAAAGTCTGGGGGGTGGAGACCTGTCCTCGATCTGAGAGGTCTAAATCGTTTAATCCGGAAGCAGCGCTTCAAAATGACCATGCTGGCCAAGATCATACCAGCACTAAACAGAGGAGACTGGTTCGCAGTCCTAGATTTACAAGATGCATATTTTCATGTGACAATACACATAGCTCACAGACGATTTCTGCGGTTCGTAGTGGGGGACGACCACTTTCAGTACAAGGTACTTCAGTTCGGCCTTATCTCGACCCCAAGAGTGTTCTCCTCCAAAACGCTGGCGGTAGTGGCTGCCCATCTGTGCAGAACAGGGGTCTCAATTTTCCCCATCTCGACGACTGCCTCATCAAGGGCCACACTCAGACAGAGACTCATCGCATGGTAGTCGCAACTCGAGTTCTATTCGACTCCCTCGACCTTATCGTAAGCATGCAAAAATCACGTCCGCAACCAACGCAAATCCTAACCGTCATAGGAGCACGGCTTGACTCCCGTTCAGAGAGAGTTCATCTGCCAGCCGAGCGTTTTCAACTCATACAAGACTTGATTAAAAAAAGGTCTTGCAATCTCCAACGCTCCCAGTACACGTATGCCTGCAGCTCTTGGGTCATATGGCGGTGACTACAATCACAGTGCGCCACGCAAGGTTACACCTTCGGTGCCCGCAGCATTGGCTGAGCAAGGTATACAATCCAGTCAGACACAGCATCCGCAAAACTATCGTGCTACCCACACATGTCAAGGACTCCCTGCATTGGTGGACCAACCCCAACAACGTGCTGTCAGGAGTCCCCTTCCATGCGGCGCAGCCGTCAAGGGAGATTACCATGGACGCTTCTCTCATCGTCTGGGGTGCCCATATGGGCGCAGAAACAGTCCAAGGCTGTTGGCCACGACGGAAATGATGCTCCATATCAACCTTCTCGAGGTCTGAGCGGTGTTTCATGCCTGCAAACACTTCAAGTTGCTTGTAAGAGGCACTGTTACCAGAATTCTCACTGACAACATCATGGCGATGTATTATGTGAACAGGCAGGGAGGTGCCCGATCCCGCTCCCTTTGCACAGAAGCGATCCGCCTTTGGACCTGGTGCATTCGAAACGACTTTTTTTTTATAGTTGTGTCATACTTACACGGTGTGAACAACACCATTGCGGATGCGCTGAACAGATATTTTCATCAGGACCACGAGTGGGTGATCCGCACGGACGTCCTCTTACCTCTCTTCCATAGGTGGGGTCATCCAGCGATAGATCTGTTTGCCACATGTGCCAATGCGAAATGCAGAGCTTACTATTCCTGGGAGATGCATTTCTCCTCCACTGGGGGACATCACTTTTGTATGCATTCCCCCCTGTTGTGCTCCTTCCCAGAGTACTCACAAAGATTGTGATGGACAAGGCACGAGTGATACTCATAGCCCCAGCGTGGCCAAGACAGCCATGGTACTCAACTCTCCTGCAGCTCTCCGTCTGAGCACCGTATCGATTTCCTTACCTACCAGACTTGCTGACACAACAGAAGGGCTCCCTTCTTCATCTGAAGCTGGACACTCTCTGCACCTAACCACGTGGATGATAGATGGTTCAGCACGTCTGGGAATCTTTGCTCAGACCAGGTGAAGCGTGTCCTGCTACACAGCAGGAAGGACTCCACCAGGAAAACCTACCTGTGCAAGTGGTCTAGATTCACGTGCTGGTGTGCTCCTAAGCACCTAGACCCCATTATTTCACCACTACATGTTTTACTGGATTATGTCCTCCAGCTATAGGCGACTGGACTCTCCATGTCATCACTTAAAGTCCATATGGCAGCGATTGCTGCTTTTCACTACCCCGTCGAAGGGAGGTTGTTTTTTTTCCAATCCCATGATGACTAGATTTCTCAAAGGCCTGGCTAACCTTAACCCACCACGTAGGCCTCCGCCACCTACATGGAGTCTTGACCTGGTGCTGGATGTCCTAACTCGGCTACCGTTTGAACCGTTGGCTACGGTACCCACGCCAATGCTTACAATGAAAGTACTTTTCCTCTTTGCCATAACATCGGCATGTAGGGTGAGCGAATTAGCTGCATTGATGTCAACGCCCACCATACAGTCTTTAATAATGAATCCGTAATATTGAGATCTCATCCAGCCTTTCTACCTAAAGTCTGAACAGAATTTCATATAAATGAGCCAATTGTTTTACCATGTTTCTATCCAAAACCTCATGTCTCAGCGTGATGCTGTCCTGCATACTCTGGATGTCCGCTGAGCCTTGGCATTCTATATAGATAGAACCCGCACTCTTCGACAGACTGATCGCCTCATTGTTTCGACATCAGAGCCTTCTAGGGGCGAGCCCCTATCGTCCCAGTGTATTTCTAAACTCGTTGTCTCTTATATCACAACTTGTTACACTATTTGTAAGAAGCCCTCCCATCGCAGCCTAGGGCTCACTTGACATGAGCAGTTGCTGCGTCAGCAGCCTTCGTGAGAGGAGTCCCTCTGTGTGACATCTGCCGGGCGGTTACTTGGTCTTCTAGTACCACTTTTTCAAGACATTATGCAATCGTGCAGCACCTCGCCTCTGATTCAGCGGTAGCTTTAGCAGTACTGCCTAGTTATCAGAATCATGAATCCGAAGCCCCCGTCTAACTGGGATTACTGCTTCGGAGTCACCAGACGTGGAGCACCCACGGGGACTACCTGAAGAAGTTACTCACCTTTGTGCAGTAATGATGTTTCTTCGAGGCGTGTCCCCGTGGGTGGTCCACGACCTGCCCTCCTCTCCGCTTCGGAATCTCGTCTTTTTCTGTCTTGCAGATAGGCGGTGAAAGGAAGTGGCGGGCGCTGGACCGCGTGTGGCAGATGAAAGGAGTGAAACGGGCTCGTGCACGTGCGGTCCAGCCGAACACAGCTCTGGCAAACTACAATTTGCGGCGCCGGGACCAGCCCGACACCAGATGTGGAGCACCACGGGGGACACGCCTCGAAGAACCATGCACGAAGGTGAGTAACTTCTTCTTTTGTGGTATTTACAGTGACTGAGCAAAGTAACAAGGAAGCCTTTTTAAAAAGTGTTACACTACTATATTTCTTGTGCGGATGCTAGTGCGCTGATTTGTCAAAGAAAATAATGTAATTATTCAAGCACGATGAACAAATGAACAATAAATATTGGAAAAGAGATTTATAGTGAAGGCAGTTGAATTGAACAATTATTGATTGAGGCGCTGACAGGTGACTAGTTCTGAGTTTAGAAACTTCTTTTCAACTAAATTTTCAGCTACTTAATAAATCTAGGGCTGTTAACTCAAGCAATTCACACAAAACCAACTAACTAGATGGAAAAAGTCACTATTAATTCTAGTTTTACTCACACAGTTAACCAATAAGAGAGTACCAGTTTAAATGTAGTATTTTTGATATTTTTCTACATGTTCAAATATATCGATTTGAGTTACAACACAGAATACAAAGTGTATAGCATTCACTTTTTCATTACCAATATTTGATTAAAGAAACAAAGTATTTTTCAGTTCACCTCATATGAGTACTTTGTAGTGGAATCTCTATTGTGAAAGTGCAATTCACAAATGAAGTTGTGGTTGTGTGTGATGTGTGGCTTTTTTTGTTTTTGTTTTGTTCATAATTGCACTCAAAACCAAAGCAATGTAAAACCGTGGTGCCTACAGGTTCATTCAGTCCCATTTCTTGTTCAGCCACTCAGTAAGACAAATGAGATCATTTATATTTACAGGAGATAGTCCTCCCTGCTTCTTACTTACAATATTACCTAATACTGAGACTAGGCATTTGCGTGGCTCTCTTGTAGTTAGTGTTGCAAGATATATACGTGCCATATACACTAACATTTGTATGCCCCTTTATGCTCGAATATTTAGATTGCAATTTTTTAAAATCTTTTTTAAAAGTACAGATATTTATAATGAAAATTATGATGTGAGGGCCATATAATTTGTATTCTATGTTGTACGTGAAATCAATATATTTGAAAATGTAGGAAAAAAAATAAAAAATATTTGTAATACATTTAATCTGGTATTCTATTGCTTAACAGTGTGATTAAAACTGGTTTACTCACGATTTTTTAAGCCTCATGATTAATTGTTTATTATTTTAATCATTTGATAGCCCTGAATAAATCTGATATTTTAAGCGAAAAAAGTGCATTATTTTAAAGCACTGATTACATCAGCCTTTCTTCACCAAACCTGGTGAATGTAAGTTCATATTTTCATTGCAAATCCCTCTGTATTGATGGTATAACGTATCCCTTTTTTACCACTATACTAGGAACAATAGTGAGTTTTTAGAATTTTAGCAAACAGGTTTGCCTATAATATTCCTTGGGGAATTCTGCACCAAATATATAAACATTCTGCAATAAAATATTAAAAATTCTGTGCTCAATGTATTCATATTCTGCAAACTTCTGCTTCATTTTATTTTATTTTACCTGTCAACAAGAATGTAACAATACAGACAACAAAAATGATTTAGAAAATGTTTTTTTGACAGAGATTTCTTACTACGCATATTAATACAGAATTCTGAGCAATAATTCATTTAAACTACAACACAGAACTTTATTTCCCTCAGCTCCAGGAGCAATGCAAAGGCTTGGAGTCAGGAGTAACAAAAGAGCTGAGGGAGACGGAAGTAATTGTTGGGTAGGAGCCTAGGTGTGAACTTGGTGGGGTGAGTGTGGGTGGGAGAAATATAGAACAGGTTGCGTTTTTGGGTGTGTGTGGGGGAGGGGAGGGAGGAACGAGTGCAGAGGGACTGTTTTTAATGAGTTTCCTCCATGCAGACTCTGGTTGACTTACTTAGCCTCTCCCACTTAGCCAGGCACATCTGCACCTGTCCCCCATGTGTCTTTGCACCCCTGGCCACATATGTTTGTCTTTCCACACTGACACCCACTGCTCCCTTCCCCTTGTATCTCTGTACTCCCATACCCATGTGTCCCTGTGCCCCCTCTCACCTTTCCTCTGTGGCTCTGTGCCTCCATTCCCATTCAGCCCTTGCCCAGTCTGTCTTCCTCGCTAGTCCTTATGAGCCCTACTCTGAGCCCCCAACACCTCATGTTGTCTCCCCGTAGCTTCTGTCTCCTGACCAGTGGTGCTGATAGTCTTGCCTGGCCCCTAGGCAAGATAGGAAGGAGCTAGGCTTGCCAGATGGTTTAACCAAAAATACTGAATACCTCTCTCCCCCCACCCCCCAAAAAACCAGGGAAAACATTCTGTTGGGGGGGAGGGGGAAACGAAAGTTGTTGTGGGGGGGAAACTGAGTTAAGCAATAAATAAATTTGAAAAAATAAACAGCATTAAAACAGCATGGCCCCTTTCAGAGTGTGCGCAGAGTCAGAATAGGGATAAGAACAGGGGAGCAGTTGAGCACTAAGACCCAGGGAAGGCATTGCTTCCCCTTGGTCTTCAGGCTTTTTGCCGGTGGCCATTTAATTTTCTTGACCAAGCCAGAACGCAGCTTCCCTGCGGAATCAGGTAAGCAGGGGGCTTTGGGAACTGGGGGTGTCGGGAGCCCTTGGGGGGGGGGAGAGGCAGGGGCTGGGCCCAGTTGCCGAGTGTGTCTTAGGATTGCTAGGTATCCAGTATTTTTGCCTCCTGGCTGGGAAAAAAATCAGAAAATACCGGACACTTTAGGTGTCCGGTATTTTCTGAATTTTTTTTACTGTCAGGAGGCGAAAATTCCAGGCTGTCCGGGTCAATACCGGACACCTGGCAATCCTAGAAGGAGCACCTCTGTGGTCTTGGAAGGGATGAGATCTCAGGCTGAAGGAGTGGAGCTGGAGCTAGCTTCCCCAAGCCAGCCCTTCAGTGCTGCATGGGGCTTCCATGGCAATTTAAAGAGCATGGAGTTCTGACTGCAGCTGACAGGTGCTGAAGAAGGTTCTGCAGGTGGTGGTTCTTCTCTAGGGCCATGTTTACACTAGGAAATTTTGAAATAACTAAATTCAATTGAATTCCTGATTTAACAAATTCAAATTAATGTGTCCTCTCCTCGAGGAAGCCTCAAAATTAGTCCGAAGCAGGCTCTGTTAATGTGGATGCGCTACCTCGGACTTAGAGACCCAGGAAGCACTGGGAAGTAATTAATTTGAATTACTCTGGGGAGTAATTAGTTCAAAATAGTGGCACTGGAGCAGCCACACTACCATTATTTTGAAATAACTATTTTGGAATTAGCGTAACTCCTGATGAAAAGCAGGAGTACAGATTTTGAATTCCACAGCCCATTATTTCAAAATAACAGGCTTGGTAGTGTGGATGATTGGGTTATAAATTCAACCTTGTGGGGGTTATTTCAAAATAAAGCCCTAGTATAGACCAGGGCTGTGTGACTGGGAAAGGCTGCTTTGTTCTATCACCACAGTGCTCTCTGGTGGGCAAAAGGTAGGACTGTGGCAACTTTTCAGCAGAAGCTTTTTTCTGTACAAAAAAATTAAAAATATACATGGCTCATTAATTATGTGCATGCACAGTAGCACAGAATTCTCCAAGGAAATGAGATAATTTGACATTGGATTATCATAAACTTAAAAGTGGCATATTCATCACTCAAGTATCAGAGGGGTAGCCATGTTAGTCTGAATCTGCAAAAGCGGCGAGGGGTCCTGCGGCACCTTATAGACTAACCGAAGTGTTTGGAGCATAAGCTTTCGTGGGCAAAGACCCACTTCGTCAGATACATGCATCTGACGAAGTGGGTTTTACCCACGAAAGCTTATGCTCCAAACACTTCGGTTAGTCTATAAGGTGCCGCAGGACCCCTCGCCGCTTTTGCATATTCATCACTGACTCTTAATTTCCTTTTCCACGCTAATCACCCAAACCGAGCTTGCAAAATATTTTAAGAATATTATGCTTTTCAGGTAGCTTCCTAACCCTGCTCCAAAACATACATGCATTCATTCTGTGTTACTGTCTCCGAGGTTGGTCAAAGCTTTTCCGTGTGGTTTGAGTTTCTTTACATAGCGTTAACAATTAAACATAAATTTCAGATCAAATTCTTCTCCCAAGGTATAGCTGCTCCTATAACTCATTCCTGAGAACTTTTCCTCATTTCATTTTATTAAAAAATGAAAGAGCTGTAATAGGATTCCTAGATTAATACTAAATCTTAGCTCCAGTATAACCATAACTTCCTTCCTTCCATCCATGTTGTTCTACTGTGCTCATCACTGTAGTATCCAACTGCCTTACCAATTATGAATACCTGATCGTTTCTCCATTTCTCAACCACTTACCCTTATTGCTTAAGGGGGGCTTCTGTACTTGTTGCATTTAAATTTGTTTCATATGGGAGAGTACATTAAAGGAGTGGGCTTTTCATTTCAAACAAAAAGCAGTGGGATTTGAGGGGGTGCTGATATCTCCATTTATCTGTAAGATAATAAGACTGACTCAAGAACCAGCCACTAGCAGGATCATGGTTTCAGAGACTTAGTAATTCAGGGCTCCAGTGCCCCACAAGAGGTCAGCTAGTCTATCTACCCATGCTGAGGTGAGATTAAGTATATTTAGACCATCCCCCACAGGTGTTCATCTAATCTGTTCTTAAAAAGCCCTCCGGACAGGGATTCCATAGCCTCCCTAAGTAGTCTGTTCCAGTGCTTAGCTAGCCTTACAGATGGAAAGTTTTTCTGAATATCTAATCTTATCTCCCTGGCTGCAGATGAAGTTGATTCCCTTCTTGTTTTACCCTTGGTGGACATGGAGAACAATTGGCCTCTGTTCTTTTTATAGTGACTTTTTACATGTTTAAAAAATTGTCCCCTCCCTCATCAGTCTCCTTTCTGTTCTAAACATGCTCAGTTCTTTGAAGCTTTCCTATAGTTCCTGTTTTCTGAACAAATTAATTTTTTCTTCTCCTTTGGATTAGCTCCAGTTTGTTCATATCTTGTTCAGTGGGTTGCACTCCAAACTGGACACATTACTCCTACTGACGCCTCAGTAGTGCCAAGTAGTAGTACCTGTCCATCACTGATGGCGATGAAAACATTGTCACAATTCTCATCTATATCTTCGAAGTCTAAACTCTGATGCACAGTCAGCTGCACTGAAGGCATGGAAAGTCTGTGTCCATGATGTTTAATGGTTCATTTCTGTGGCATGTTTCATGGGCAGCGTGGAGACAATTTCATCAAGCACACTGGTTAGCATGCATCTGGGCTCAATCTTGTCAGACACCACCAGGGAGTCCTGTTCTGTGCTATCTGCTTGAGTTCTTTGAGGCCTGCCCATTGGAGGTTGCTTTGAAGTTATCTTTGCAGTGCTTATATGGATGACATTTCTTTCTTTTGCCCTCCCTTCGCTCCCCACACAGCATCTGTTTTGTGAGATGGCAGTCTGCCATTCTGATATGTCCAGTCCACGTAAGTTGTGCTGACAGGAGAATTTCTTCAATGCAGATTATGCTTGTTCTCTGCAGCACTTCAGTATTGATCTCTGTCCTATTAAAAATGCTCATTTTATAGAGTGGAAGGCCCACATATGAAATTGCCCAAGCTGTTTATTGGGCTGTTTTTAAACAGTCCGTGTCTCAGAGCCATACAAGTAAGATTCACGTTAGATTGTCAGTTTGTCACCGCGGCATTTGGAAATGTTCTCTTTGTTCTCCTGGAACCGGTCTTGGTGTAACCTTTCCTTTGGCTCCAGCACTGATTTAGCTGTGTCAATAATCACATCTTTGAGCTGATCCTATTTTTCTCATGGGTTGCCGGTGAATGGTGAACATAGAAGGGGGGAAAAAAAGCTTGTCATCAAGCAACTGCTGAAACTGCAACTGATAGTCAATGTGGTTGAGCATTGCTGTGCTGAAGGCTCTTCTGTTGAGTTTATGTTGCGGGTGCTCGCACTGTGAAGGGACTATAAGCAGATTCAGCTCTGCTCTTGGCAATCTAAGTCCAGAGTTCTGCATCACACGTGGCTTTGGTAATTCTGGCATCGTGGCTGTCTCACTGACTAGGTTATCACCCGTCAATCAGGCACCGCTGTTTGGAATGTGGGTGAATCCATGTTGGTTTTTCAATCATTTTGCCTAAATCTGGTGTTACTGATGAGCAGACTGTGTGTTCTGTACATTCTTTACCCAAGAAGGAGTAAATTGCAGTTCAGCTTTCACACTCCATGTCCTCTTATCTCCTCTCTCCAGTCATTGCTCTTTCTACCAACTCTAGTGTTGAAGTCTCCCAGCAGGATGAGTTTGTTTAAATGCAGGAGTTGATCTGACGTTCTGAGTAAAACTGCTTCTTGCTTTCCTCTCTGCTGGTTAGTGTAGCTACATAGACACTGATGACAAAAACATGCCATGAGGGTCCCCTGGAGAACTGAGATTTCAAGAGATGTTCATGGAGGTCAGAAAGTTGTTTCAGGAAACAGATTCTGCTGGCAAATCCAACTCTATGAATCATGTTTTCCTCTTCTGCACTCACTTATGCAGTCTCCTCCTAGCTCACTGCTGGAGCCTTCACCGGCCAGTCTAGTCTCACTCAGTGCTGCAGTATCAACCTTGTAGCGTGCAAGTCCCTTGAGACAAGAACTGTCCTCTCTCAGGCTTTCATGCATTGACCCTGTCCATAAGGATGTGGATGTTTTTTCCTCTCTCTTGGTTTTTTTTTAAACTGTTGTGGGATTATCCGCCAGCTGCAGTATTATGGCCGGATATCAAGCCAAATCGAGCAGAAGGATTACTCCCTATGTTTGTATATGACATTGCTGTTTGTACATGCAGAGTTTCATTACATGGACATGGTCAGCGAATTACACAAAGAAAACCCCAAAGTTAGGCATATTTCGAAATCCCGGTCTATATTTCGTGCCTGGGGATGAGTCTATTTCTTTAAATCTTTAAAAAAAAAATCTTTCTCAAACCACCTTCTGTTACTACAAATACTGAGCAGCAGAATTATTATTGTGCCCTGGTTTATAGTCCCAGCCATGGACCAGAGCCCCGCTGTGCTAGGTGCTATACAAACACAGGATGAAAATATGGTCCCTACTCTGAAAAGCTTACAATCTAAGTATAAAAACAAAAGGCAATGTATGGATACAGACAAGGGGAGGAGGAGTAAAAACCAATAGACTGTGCTGTCAGCACACCAGTCAAGCTTTTTATAGGTGTGGAAAAGGAGAATTCTGAGAGAGGGTTGAAGGAGGCTAATGAGACAGCTTCCCAAATGTGGGTGAGACACTTCTCCCTATTGTGAGGGGCAGCATGAGAAAAGATGCTTGTTTGAAAAATTCAACAAGTGGGTGATAAAGACTAGTATTATGGGGCAGTTGGAGCTGGGTGCCCACATCACAATAGTAGGGATGGGAATAGATTATGAAAGTAAAACACACGATTTATATTTGATGTGAGGGAGGAAAGGGGAGCCTTTTCTTCCATTGATAGGGATGTAAGGTAAATTGACTTTTCCTCTTTCTAATTAAAACTCTTTGTTTGGTGTTAATTAGGAAATGACTTTCTGTGATATAGACCAATGTCACATTATAGGCTCACGTGCAGGTTTGAAATTCTGTGTTTAGTTACTAGTTCCATTAAAGATGAAGAGAATTGATAACAGTACAAATTATATATTAAAGATGAGGACAGTGACAAAAGTAAGGGGATATAGTAGTTGAGATAATATAGGTTATAAATTTGGTAGAATAGGGAACCCTTTCCAGATTTATGGCTATACCATTGTGCAACCCAATTTAAAATTTGGTCCTGAGGAAGATGATTAAATTGAATGGCTATTCATGGAGCAAATGTGATAGTTAATTGTATCAATTGTTGGTCAGCTAGATCAGAAAAATATAACAGAAAATAAACTAGATGGAAAATATGTGAAGATACAAGCGAACAAAGAATACTTTGAAAGAACACTTCAAATTTTCACTATTTGTTTTATCCTTCTGAAAAGTTGATTGATCATGGCAAAATTACACATTTTCATTGTGAAATCTGTTTAAAATAAACCATTACTCAGACACATGCCTTTTGTCAGCCATGTTACTGTAAGCAATAAATCGGCTTTTATAGCTTATCTTTAAATAAATTACATCTGACAGTTGCCCTTTTATCACTGCCTATCAGTTGCACATGTCAGACTAAGTAGCAGGTTAAGGATCTGGACAAACCCGAATTCCACACGAAACAAGATCATAGTAGCTTTTAAACATCGCCTGAAGGTAGCTCCTAAATGTCATCTAGAAGGCAGATTCCATTAAATGCCCTTCACATTCAGACTGAGGGCTTTATTCCTCAGAAAATCTTGGGATGGCCTGTCAGAATATTTTTAGGGTGGAAAACTATGAAAATAAATGGCTTTGGAAAGTTAGGTTTTTAAGCCAACTCTTCCCTGAGCACCAGCTCTCACCTGCCCCTCTAGGCCCCATAATGTTGTCTCTGATACAGAGGCAGCAGTGCAGGGGGTCAGCAGGGGCAGAGGGGGTGAGATGGAACGTGCAGGGAGCTGACTTAAAAAGCTGTCTTCCTGTGTGTAACAGCTCCCACATACCCCACTCATGCCCCTGCTGCTGCCTCTGTGGGAGGCAGCAGGGTTGGGGGGGATGGGAGCAGGTGGCTCCATGGGAGCTGGCTTGCAAACCACCTCTAATACAGAGGCAGCAAGGGGAGGTGTGCATTTAGTCCTTAGGATTAACCAATAAGCTGAGGCTTAATTTATTGGTTAATCATGTAAATGACTACATGATAGCATCCCTATTTTAAACACAGATTTTTTTTTTCTCCTCAATTCTTTGGGGAGCTTGCGAACAGGTGAGGAGTTTGCGAACAGGTGAGTGCTAACAGGGAGTTTAGAGAGGGAGTTTGGAA
>CM057845.1:271139779-271151105 GCA_030068395.1 Apalone spinifera
AAGTGGGGCTGGCAGGGGCAGCGGTGCTGGCTGGGAAAGATCAGGAGGAGAAGTGGGGGAGAACCAACCGGCCGGGAGGAGGCAAATCGGCAGGCGGGGAGCAGAATTGACCCAGGCACGTGCAGATCCCAGGGCACTGCCTGTCCCGCACACTGTCCCGGTGAAGCACTAGTGAGTCCAGGCGCGGCTCCACAATGTGCTGGAACAGCGCTCAGGAGCAGGTACAGGTCCCCCCCATCCACCCCCCGCAAGGCGTCACATGCAACCACAGGTTCCCAGCCACTCTTCCTGCCCCCGTGAGGCTTCCCTAGGGTGCCCAGCTGGAAAACCAGAAAATACCGGACTATACATATGATGGCAGACCAGGTGCCACTTCTTGCCAAGGCATTAGCATTGACAAATTAATTGCTGGAAATAGTTTTTCACCTGTGTGATACTGCAGCAATCTTAAAAATACTTATAATCTCACCTATAAAATCTTTATCAAATGCTGGAACGTAATATTTAAGTTTTTGCTTTGTAGCTGTAAAATGTTTGCTCTGAAACTGAGAACTCAGGAAAGAGTGTCTCCTACCCATAAAGAAAGCCTAGCAAAGCTAAACAGGCCATTGTGGGACACCACAATACAAGGGCTTTGTTAATTTCCCTGTCATGCCCATGAAGAAGCTATGTGCTAAAGAGCTCATCCCATAAGCTTAAGTTCTGGGAGAAGGAAATAAAAACAGCTGACAAGAAAATTTTTCATCTCTTTGCTGTTTGATAGCTCTAGCCCTGTGAATCCAAATAGAAGCAGTGATCCAGGATCAGCCTGAATCTTTTTACACTTAGCCCTGAAAGACATTTGGAGTTATTCAGATTATCCTTTTGCAGCCATTGAGTGTAATTCATTTGTGTATCTCTGCTTGCCTGCTTGAACCCTGTGATATCGCTCTCATTTATTTCTTAGTTAATCCTTTCATAGTTTACTAAAGGATTGGCTAAAAGCATTGCCTTTGATGTGAGATCTGAGATATAAATTGATCTGGGGTAAGTGGCCAGTCTTTGGAACTAGGAATAACCAGAATATTGTTACGATTTTTGGTGTAAAGTGACCATCCATTACTAAATCCAGCAAGATAGACTCTCTGTTACTCTACTGAAAGACTTTTCTAGTGCTTTTACTGGGTTGGTGAAATCTCATTATAGAACATACAACCATTTTGGGGCCTCTGCCATGCTTTTTGAAAGTCTGCCCTGAGGCTGGTTGCCAGACACTCCAGACAGTGTGGTGCTAGTCCCTGGGGGTATGTCTACGCTGCAGTTAAATACCTGTGGCTGGCCCCTATCAACTGACTCGGGCTCATGGGGCTTGGGCTACAAGGATATAAAATTGCAGTAGGTGTTGCTCTGGGACCTCATGTGGTTGGAGGGTCCCAAAGCCTGGGCCCCAGTCTGCACTCTAAACCGGAGTCAGCTTTAATTATTCACAGTGTAGGCATAGCCTCGGAGGGAATGAGGCACAGTTTTGCCATTGGGTTGCACGCAGCAGAGGAATATCAGGAGTAAGGAATCCCCAATCCTGTTGCAAATTCTGGAAAGGAGTGTTCTCTAATAGTGTTAGATCTTTCTGTCCCTGACCATCGTAGGTAATTCATGGTAACACCCAGGAGGTGCACCTGTACCCCCAAACCTCTGGCAAAATGTTAATTGCCAAATGGAGTATCCCCACATGCTGCCTCCTTGTATCCCCTCCCCCTGCAGTCACCCCTGCTGCCCACCCTCTGCTTCCATATCCCGATGCTCCTGCCTCTGCTGCCCTACAGCCTGTCTCATACATCTCTTCCCTACACTGCATTAAGATCAGGCTGCTTACTCCTCCATGTGGCTGGAGCACCTGTTGGGGATGGTCATTGAGAGCATGGGAGACGTAGCTCTAGCCTCAGTTGTAATGCCTTGTGCTGCAGCAGGAGAAATTGTAGAAAAGTTTTGTGTAGTCCTCGCTGGAGCATGCCCAGTGAAGTCTAGGGGTGCAGTGTGCTTATTGTGGTGGGAATGGAATACGCTTACTGGAAATGAAATGTTCAAAGAATTTTTTTGGGTGGTCATAGTAAACATGTACTAGTCCTATGCAAATAGCAATTTCCAGAAGCTTATAACTTGGTCAAAGGAACTACTCTAACCTCAGTGTGTACTGTCGGACAAGTTTCAAGTCCCTGCCTGAAAGAATGGAGAGGGCTTCTCAGTGGAACGTCTGTAAGAATTTTTTAAAATTGGGCAAAATAATAAAATTTTCCCTTAGCCTCTTTCCAAGAAATGGTTAAACTTTTTGCTGAAACCTATGTATTAGTCATCTCAAGGCACACAATTTCGGTCCTAATTGTTAATTTGTCAAAGTTGAAAGTGACTTACTTTAACCACTGGATAGAATAAGGGAAGGGATCCTGCAGAGCAATACTATAATTCAATGGGTTCTTAGTTTGAATTATATTTTTCTTCAGTTCTTTCTGTAGCTTAAGTGTGACTTTTGATCAATAAACGGTTGAGTCTTGGTCTCTAATCCATCAGAGCACTTTGGTTGCAAAGGTCTGTTAGACTGACAATGCTACAAACCTCATTCTGCTTTAGACTATGGTAAGAAGATTGCCTGGCTGTCTGCAGTACCATTGATGTATGTTGTCATGTCTTCCCTCCTGAGTGACGTTCCGCAGAGACTGGTTAAGTACTGTCAATGATGCTTCACTGATTTAGGAAGAGAAGAGTATTTCTTCCCATGCACTTTGACTGTAGCTGCTGCTGCTACTCCAAAATATTAAGCTTCCCAGTTGCTTGGAAGCACTGGTTTAAATTCAGCCATAGTTTTGTACTTCACTGAAATTTAAAGTTGTCTGTAATTAATCCCTGACAGGAAAAGTTTATTAACCTAAACATTTTGCAAGAACATGCATTGTTCCTTTGATACAAGATCACTACATATAGGCCAGTTAGTCTATATTGACTTAATATAAATATTTTAACTTGTATTTAAAGCAGCATTCTTCCCCTGTAACCTTATCAGTGTTGCACTTTTATAGTACCATGTTCCATCTAGTGATCTGTGTGCTTTGCAAATCTTATTTAAGCTTTGATGCCAGTTTAATACAAATATTACTTTTTATTACTGCTTTTCTATAAATGAGTAGGGTAGTGCAGTTTAGTGCCTTTTTTGGGGGTCATGGAGGAAGTTAATTGGTAGAAGAACTAGGACCAGAACCAAGGTCAGCTCACATTCTGTTTTGTGTGTTAAATAGATTTCACACTGGGGGAAGGAGTGAGCCTTTGTTCCTGTCTACTGTCAGGAATCCACTATATTGTTCTCCATTTCAAGTGCCAAAGCTGGTGCTTTTACCATTCTAGTTTTGGGGTTTAAACACTTTTGCCATCCCAAACTGAGTCAGTTAAACACAAGAGCATTTGTCCTCCCAATGAAGATTCAAACATGCTTTTAAAAAAAAAAAGTTTTAAAAGAAGCTACTTTTTAAAAATTTTGACAATTAAGGGTCAAATTCATTAAAGAGTTTAACAGAGGATGCTTGTTTCAAAGGGGTTAGGTACACTGAGTATTAGGATATCTACATTTGAGAAAACATTCAGAGGAAGATGCTAAATAGCCTCTGATCAAGCAAAAGCAGTCAAAGTCAATGAGAATTTGTTATATCCACTTGTTAGTGGATTCATACAGTCTTTTGTCAGATGAAGATGCTTCAATCCCACCCAGCTGGAGGTGGTAGATATAGTAGCAGTTCAGATTGCTGCAGGAAATAACAGGGTTATGAAAATGGGTGGGGAATACAGGAGAAGGGAAGTTTACTGAGGCTTAACCCAGGATTCTAGAATCACCACATTTCTTGGACTCTCATATGCTAGGCATGATGCAGAGTCCTCCAAAATAGGTAGCAAAAACCTGAAGTTCATGTGAGTAATTTTTTGCCATTTAGCGAACCATTATACCACTGAAAATATAAATATTTTGTGTTTTACTTAATCTAAAAAATACAGTGCCTGTAAATGTTTTGCTTTATCTCAGGGGTGGAGGGGTTGTTTTGTTGTTCATATCAAGAAAAACAATCTTTCACTCCATCTGGCTCTGCACTGGAATCAGAAATATGCTTCTACCAAAGGCTTTCGCAGCCTTGTCTCCCTGCTTGCTGCTTTTATATGCTAGGAAAGCTATCACACACTGCAGTGATGAATACTGGACTATGCTAGGGACCAAATGAATATCATGAGCATGGTAGGGAATGAAACATTTTCAAATCTGTGGACACACAGGGAGCGCTTTAACTCTGAGACACTCATCTGTGTACTGATAATTTGTGTGTCAATTTAATTTTTCTCAAAACCATAGGCAGATCCAACTCTTAATGGCTGCAGCACTGTTACAATTTATGGATTTCTCTGACATATTATTTTACTTTAAATTTGGAATAGAAATGCTCCCTTACATAAGTAATTCTGTGTTTGACATTTAACTCTTCGGGAGTTTATGTAGCTCCTTTCCTAATTGCAATATAAGAAAAAGTGGGTCTCTAAGTCTGAGAAGTGTTCATTCTTCTGCAGGAATGCATCATTGAAGCAGGGGAACTGTCCCTGGGTTAAGCAGCTTGGAAATGAAAAATTGAAGTTTGGCCTATATATTTTGCTTACTCATTGAAAAGATGTAAGAGGGCCTAGGTTTCAGGTAGTGTTCCACTATTACAGTGTTTCTTATGTCAAGTAGGAAGATCTTTTATAGAGCAGGTTGCTAGTGCAGCTGCAGCTAATAGTCATTTATTCTGCAAAGTGAAAAAGGAGTCATAATCAACGGATACCAAACAGTGGTGCAGTTCTATTGGGGCAAGATATGTCACCGCTACACTGTTGCCTTTTCATGTAACAATAACCTCTGCTCATTGCTTCATTACCCAGCAACCCCCTTTCACTCCAGTATTAAACCTGCTACTTGGATTAAATGAGTTTAAGTAATCTCAGGTCAGTTCTTAATGGATGGTAATTCAAATGATGAGACACAATTTGGTATGAATTATTGTAACTGACAGTCTTTACCCAGGAGAGTGCCAAAGCACATCTAACAGACTGTCCCTTTCAGTTTGAGAGAGATTGGATGCTATCAGCCTATCCAGATGTGAGGGACCTCCCATTATAAATTCCCCCCCCCCTTTTTTAATTGCCCTTATCAGTTATTCTGTTGCTTTCGTGCTAGCTAAAAATGTAACTCAATACAAAAGTGTTCATTGCTTTAAAACTAGTTTTGGACAACACATAACAACCTAAATTAAATTGAGCTTGGATATTGACATGAATGATGCCAGTGATAATGGATTACTAAGATAAGAATGACCTGACAAAGTGTGGAGGCCTTCTGTCATGCAAAATATTTGACACAAGATTCCTTTCATCCCAGGACTTTTTGTGGGAGGAAATGGGCCTTTCTTCAAGATTTCAATGTTGGTTTTCCTTAGTACCTAAGAGAGGACAGTACTATACTCCTTTAATATCGGACAGTATCAGAGCCCAATACTGTACCTGATTCAAATCAACTAGGTTATTATAGAGGTTAAATAATGTTCAGTTCTCTATTGTTCTGCCTGCTTCTTCACTTTCCAAAGTCTGTCTAGAATATTTGTAATGTAATCAAATTGCCCCTCCAACTTATCTATGAATGTCTTTAGTCGAAGGGATAATTTGTGTAGAGATTTAGAAAATCTTCTAAATAAGTTGTTTTAACCTAGTCAATGTTTTTTTTTTTTTTCCTTCTCATTTGGTGTGCTGATAAATGCATTTTCTTCTAGATTGAATACACAAATTCTAATCGGCTGTAATGTTCTGGGTTTCAGCCATTTCCTTGTTGCAAATGAATAATGAATGAGCTGTGGTTTGAAAGCTAATGATTCAAACTGAAATCTGAAGCTCATTGCAAGTTGGGTAATATTCATTTGTCATCTCCATGGAAACATCAATTTATCAAGACACTGCAGTTTAAAACTGTAACAAAGTCACCAATTGCTGTGACTTCCAGTCTTTTGTTGAAAAAACAGATTTAACAAACTATTGTTTTTTGTGGGGTAACTTTTTCCAAAAATGTGCAAATGTTTGGCCTATTGGGGATATTGTTTGTGAAACTAAAGAATCCAAAATTGGCCACATATCGGCGAAAACACGTTATTCCAAGAGGCAGGAGCTATGTTGAAGAGAGACGTCCTCTCAACATCATGGTGTGCACCCCAGAAGTTAGGTCAGTATAACTGCAGCACTCGAAATGTGGCTTTCCCAAACTCTGAGTGATGTGGTTGTATGGTTATACATTTGAAGGGTAAACCAGGACGAAGGCCCTGATTTTGGAATGGGATAGTTCAGTGTGTTTGCTTTCCTAATAAATTATTGATATGCATACCAGCCCATCAGTGTTCCCTCTAATATTTTCCATCCATTTGTGGAATAAATTTTCATGTTTATGAAGTCATGTGCAAATGTGTACTTCAAGAAGAAACAAAATCCTAGACTTGGGCCCTCTGCTAATCATCTGGGTGACAATTGAATCTATCCTGAGCAGCTGCACAAGTGTCCAGTTCACACGGAACACCGCAGTTCATCAAGGTTTAGGAAGCATTAGAGCTATATGGGCTGAACTTGTCTCTCCCCTCACTAAGCACTAAGGCTGTCTCATTTGTAGTCAACTGAGGCAGACCGGTTTGTAGTTTGGGTTTCAGGCGAGGGTTCTGAGACTTCTATAAAGAACACACTTTCTTAGAGCATGGAGACTAGAAAGGAGTGGTGGTGCTGAAGTATGTCTCCTGCAAATTATGGACAAGAAAATCACTTTATTTTATATCTTTATTTTTCATGTATTTATATATACTTATAAGGAAGAGTCCTCTGAGGAGGAGCTGAGCCATTTGCCAATGGGCTGAGAAATCAAGGATCTGACAGGAGACTTTTTTCTATTTTAAAAACTGCAGTTTGTGTTATTTGTTTTTGTGTCTGTATTAATACTTGAAGACTTACTCAGCATTGCCCAACTCTGGGACAGCGGGGACCATATGGTCTGCCTGCAGGCTTCTCCTGAGGGTGGGGGGTATTGAATCATTCAAGAGACCTGCCAGCTTCGCCAGCCCCAAGGAGCACTTGCTGCCCCCCTGTAGTCATTCGTGAGTATAACTGTTCCCTCTCTTTCTGTTTAATGCAAAACAATCACATTCTATGCATATCCCCTTGTCCTGGCACAACCAGACCCTGACCTTGCTATAAGTTATGATAAAAGGAAGCTGTATCCTGAATTTGGTGGTCCTAGCTCTTGCCGTTTAGGAGGCTTTCTTGCGCAAATTGACTCAGACACACAGACTCTCTATATAAAATATATGGTAGATGTATTATGGACTTAATTCATCATATAATGAGCATGTTTGCCCTAATTCCACAAAACACTTACACATGCATATATTTTAGCACATCAGTGGCCCCATTGACTTTCTCTGGGCACCATTTCTTCTGTTGATTAAAGTGAGACTACATTGGCTACATCCACAGTGCATGTTCATTCATTCATTTGTGTCTGGATCAATATCCACTGGTCATGACAATTATTGTATTTTGTAGTACTGCCTCTTGTCTCATCTTCCTTTAGAAATATAAGGTGCTTCAGAAAGGCATTTCACTCTGGTGGGTAGGGATTGTAAGGTTCTCCTTGCTTAACTTGACAGAGAAAATGGATCGTGGGGGTTTGAAGAGGTAAAAGGTAGACCGTGGGAATGGGAGAGGATAATTAAGACATGAGGTACAAGAAAAAACAGATTTAACTCCAGCTGCTCTGCCCCCAGCTTCCCCAATTCAGCCACTGGTTAGTTTCAGCAGCGGCTGAATTGAGGAAGCCAGGGGCAGAGCTGCTCCAATGGTCCGGCTGCCCGGAGCACTTCCAGGTTCCTGATGGTGCCGGGCCATCAGGAGTGCTGGACCATCAGATGCCGGACAAATGGAGTTTTACTGTATTTGAGAGAGTTTCTGTGTGTCTGTTGTTCATGAACTCTTCAATTTGGTAGGCAGCTTCCTTGTATCATTACTTAGTCAGGTAAGAGTTTGGTGTGCCAGGACAATGGGATTTTCCTGGAATATGATGATGCTCAGAAAATACAGAGGGAGGGCTCTTCTAGCAAGCACAGTTGTATTGCAGAATATAACACAGGAGGGTGGACGCACAGGTAAGAGTGGCTGGCTGGGGGCAGTGCTTTGGATGTTGCTGGCCACCATATGTGGGTAAGTCTCTTGTTCTGGCAAGCTGCCGACTGGGCAATGTGGGCCCCTTTGCCCTGGCCAGTCCCAGGGATTTGACAGCTAGGCAGTGCCCTCTCTTGTCCCAGGGATTTGACAGCCAGGCAGTGCCCTCTCTTGCCCCATCAACCAGCCCCAGGGAGCTGCCATCTGGGCCGCCAGCATGGCCTTCACTGCCTCAGCCAGCCCCAGTGATCAGGAAACCCTGGAGAGCTATCGCCCAGGCAATGCAGGCCCCCGCTACCCTGACCAGCTTTGAGGAGCCATTGCCTCAGCTGGCTTCAGGGAGCCACCCTTGGGTGTCATGGAGCCCACTGGCCTCAGATCAGCCAGCCTCCTGCATCCCCCTGCCCTGAGCCTCCATACACCTCCCAACCCTCTGTCCTGATTCCTTCATGCCCATCCCCTGGCCTGAGCCCCTTCTCATCCCCCAACACTGAGTCCTGCACACACCCCCACCCCCACCTCAAGCCACTTACCCCGAGCTCCTTCTTAGGGACCTGAGCAATGATGGGTAAATGTGCTAGTTTCTTATATTTATATTCTAAAGTCATCAGGCTTGGAGTTCTGCAATGGCATGTCTCATGGGTGGGGGAGACATGCCATTTAAATCACTAGAGGAAAAAATTCTAGATGGGATTTCAATTTAATTTCTCTTAGTCATGTCTGGATAGAAGGGTACTGGTTATGAAATCAGGAGGACATCTTGGAAGCACAGTGTAAAGCAATGACAAATCGGGATCCTCAGAACTTATTGATGGTGTAGATTATTCACACCAGAAGAAGGAAAATAAAGGGAGGTATATCAGTGAATTGCTTCTAGATCATATCTGTTTTTTCAAACATTATCTGGAGGAATATTATCATCTCTTGTCCTAGTTATTTAGCATAGAGATTTCCTCTCTCCAGCAAATTGAATTTTTGCAGTGCTAAAAAGATCTGTCGTATTTATATGTTGTGGCTTGTTCATTAAATAATTTACAATATTTTAGCATTTTGTCTTGAAATGATTGAAGTGTAGAGCTGAATAACTGAAACATGTTTGTTAAGCCACAGCTCCATCTTGTGTGTAAATAGAAGATTACATCAGAGGGCTGTTGAGATAGGTAGCTTACATTTTATATTCAAAGTAAAGTAAAAACCATATGTGATAGCTAATGATTTCTCTCTCCCACCTATTTGGATGTACACTGTGGTGTATGAAAGTGGATACTGTGCTAAACAGTTTAGTTCTATAGGGCAGAAAATCAGTTCCCACTAAACAGGGTGAGTCTTCAATATGTTATTGATAGTGGGAATCAGTAAAACAGAATTTGAGATGATTAAAAGTTTAGGCCAATTAGGCCAGTTTAAAGGCACATGGAACTTTTTAAACCTTTCATTAACAAAAGTATTTACTCATGGTAATATTTATAGCTAATTCAACAGTACCATATATCGTAAGGGTGACAGTTCTATCTAGGCTATTGTTGTGTGAAGTCTTGGTAAAGCTATGTGATGATGAATTAAAATGTAGTGTTTGTCCAAGCCTCTTAACATGAAAGATGGTGTATATGCTCTGTGTAGATTTTCTTGACACAGTTGGATCATTGATAAAAGAATTGATGCTGTATTTTTGGTAATCATTATTTATATTTGCTTGCATCCCTAATAACTACTGATGAGAAAACACCAAAGGTGTGAGGAGGTTTAGTTGAACTGTAAACTTTGGAGTCTTTTCTTGTTGCAAGACACTCTCCTCAACAAAACAGTGTTTTTCACGACCCCTCTCCCTTCACTGAAGGCAAGCTTCCAATGAGAGATGCTCTAAAACATGACATTGATACTTCTCCCACTCCCAGCAATAGTTTTAGAATTTTTGAGTGGAGTGAAAGAGACCTAGATCTACCCGCTCTAGGTATGACAGATTTGGGAGAGGGAAGGTTATACAGCTGTCCCCCTAGTATCATCAAGGGAAGACTGACACTTAAGCTCCTGTTCCTCCTGGCATGTATGGCCAGGTAGAAGGAGCCTGCAACCTATCTTTGTGCTTTGGTTTTGCTTTACTATGAATGCAGCACTGCTCTGCGGCAATTCACTTTTGAGTTTCCACTGAGAGCTTATTCCACACCAAATTGCTAATCTTGTGAGGAGAGAGGAATTTTGTATGTACTCGGGATACTTTTTATTGGAAGAGAGGGAAACAGGCAGACCTAAAATGACTTCTAGGTAGAAGAGCGATACATGGAAATCCTGATCTTATTGGAAGGAGGGCTAAGGGACCACATCCACAAATGTGATGAAGGAAGAAGATGGAAATATTTTGATTTGAATAGTGTTCATTCAGTTTTAAAGGCAATGGAGACTTCAGGGATGATATTGTTCAAATGATTTAGTTTATCTTCCAAATAACTACACATTGTCGGTAATTCCAACTAAATTATAATTATAGATAAAAAAGTAATTACCAGCTAATTTATCCTGAGAGAAACAATCACATAATCATCCTGTAATAGTGTGTAACTACTCTTCTGTTACCTAGTAAGTATGGTGCAATTGAATGATTGGACATTATGATGCTATGTAAACCAAGTGCAGTTAAGATACTCATGTTCTTGATGTTATACAGTTTAATTGTCCTGCCTCCTTGTGGCCCTGAAAATAGTCATACATTACTGTTCCGGGACAGAAATAGGGTTTGGAAACCAGTTTTCAAGAGACTTCTGCAGTATGTGGCAAGCAAACATCTAGACTAGGGATGGGCAAAATACAGCCCACAGGCTGGATTCAGCCCACAGCCTAGCAGGAGCCTCAGTCAGGCTCCTCGCCTGAGCCACTCTCACAGGCTGCTCAGAGTGGCTGTCTGCAGGGGCCATGTGCTTGTGTGAGTGCTGCAAGCCTGAGGGCCCAAAAACTGCCAATGGGAGCTGCCTGTTGGCAGGACAAGCTGTACACAAAGTACCCCTCCCCTGGGGCTTGCACATGGTCCCTACAGCTTGTGCAAAAGGCAGTGAGTCTGGCTGAGCGACCTGCTGGACTGCTAGCCAGGATCTGCCCAAGTAGGAGC
>CM057845.1:271167559-271185914 GCA_030068395.1 Apalone spinifera
AAAAAAAATCGTTCTATGGCAAAAACGTGGTAAGCTTGCACATGTTAAATGAGGAATTACTGTACTTAAATCTTATATAAAAAGGCAATATATTTGTGATCAATAGGGGGAGCTCCTTTAGTTATTAATTCCTGTATAAATATATAGTCTGTACTGTTCAGTGTTTTGATTCTCTATCCCCTGAAATTAACTTTTTGGTATAGTATTCAGATTTCATCCTCTTAAAAGAATCAAGAAAGAACCCATCATCAAACTTCATGGCAACAATGCTAATATTTGGTCTAATTGGTAGCTCACCCTTTCCATGAATTAGTGTAGCTGAGCCAAAGACTATCGGTGGATTCATTTTAAAATTGAGTAGACATTCTTGATTTTCCAGACTTCAGTGAATAAATGGTATTTCTCTTCTTTGATTTTTCTTAAATATGTAGCAGAGCATTCTGATATGCAAGTACTTTCTGTGTTTAATGCAAACTGGCACTTTGTAAATACTAATTTGTGCTGTATGACATTGCAATATATATACACACATAAGCTACAATGAGCTATAGTAGCTGCTTATGTGGGTAGCCCAGGTACTTCAGGCAAGGAGTTAAATTTATCTTGTTTCTGAAGTTAGTTGTTTGCTAGCAAAAGGATTGTAGAACAACTGACAAAAGGATCGAATAACTTTTTGTGCCTTGCCTTGATTTTTCCCAAGGACCTGAACACACACGGGCGATGTCTAGACTGCAGTTTTCTTTTGGAAGAAACTTTTCCAGAAGAGATATTCCGAAAAAACTTCTTGCAAAACAGAGCGTCCACACTGCAAAAGCACATTAAAAAGTTATCTGCTTTTTTGACAGAGCATCCATTCTGTGTGGACAGTATCTCGTATGTAAGCTTTGATTACTATGAGCAGAATGGCCACCAGGGCACTTGTGCTTTTTCCTCTTTCCTCTTTAGGTAAGTAGTATATATAGTTTGAAGTTGACTTTTCCTATCAGGGATGTTTCCCCTTCTTATCTCTCCACTCCCAGGCCCACATGTGTTCAAGCAGTGTGTGAAGTGCTCTAAACCTATGCCCTGTGGCTATTCGCATGACTCCTGTCTGAAGTGCTAGGAGAGGACCAGCGCACAGACAGCTGTCAGATCTGCAAGACCTTCAAGCCAAGAACAAAGTGGGAATGTGATTTCCCTCCTGAAGCTCATTTTAATGGAGTTCGCACTTCAACCAGTGGCACCGGAAGTGGCACCAGGTGAGTGTAGCATGCTGGCCTCCATGAGAGCCTTCCTTGGCACCGAAACATGCATTATCAGCAAAGCCTTCGACATCAAGACTCTAGTCGCAGTCTACGGCACCAACTAGGAAGAGGCAACATAGGGGAAGGTTCCCTAAGAGATATAGCCATAAAGTGTGCCATGGAGATGGGAACATGGCCATGGCAATGCATCAGGAAGCTCCTGTGCCATGTCAGCACCAGTTGTGCTCAACATGCAGAGAGTCTAGCACTGGACGCAGTGGTCAAAGAGGTTCAGCAGCCATTGACTCCGGAGGCATTCATGCTGCACATAAGCTCATAGAGCTCATCACTGGGACTGGTCACAATTGCCGATGAGGAACATTGGGTGCCTCTGAAATGGCGGAACCAGTTCAGCCGAGAGTGCAACTATGGTTGCTGGTTTCTTTCCCCTCTTCCTCCCACCTTTGCCTGCACCGATGACACTGCTACCACCAGCACCGACCCACACAGAAACCTGGGCACTGACCACCTTGTCGGCACCACCTGTCATGGCACCACAGGCTACAGTGATGCCAGCGGCCCCAGTATCAATCATCCCAAGGCCGCTCTACCCCTCGGTGCTGCTGATGCAGGGCCAGTATCCACACCCGATGCTGCCACCAGCACTGCCAGTGGCACTACCGGCACTGACCCGTAGAGGGAAGCCAGCATGATGAGCAGACATAGGTTGTCTCATCGCTCCCCGGCACCATCATTGGCACTGCCGTGGTTGGCAACGGACTACTCGTCGGAGTCAGACACAGACTCCATCCATTCCAGGGTCTCATCTTACAGATCCAGGTCGCAGCACCGATCCCAATCCCGGCACTGGTCCTGGCACCCCAACCTGGCCATTCAACAACCTTGGCTGTCCCAATGGCAACTCTAACAGCAGTGGCCTTTTTGGACCTCCTAGGCATATCATCAGGCCCAGGGACCACCTCCTTTCAGACATTCCTCGGTGACTGCCCTTTCTAGGGGCATCCCCATAGCTACTCCTCTGACCAGGGCCCGGCCTCAGAAGCAGGCCAATCTTCCTACAAGGAAGGGGCGAGGCCACCCGTGGATGGGTGAGGGTGTGTTGGCCCAGCCCTCTGTACCAGTTGCCGCACCACACAGGCAATGGAGCAACAGTTGGTGCAACTTCCCGCTAGATAGTCCTCATCTTCCTCACCAGATGAGGCACTGGCCAAACCCACACCTTCCATATCTGCAATGGATGCTAGGGTGCATCAAGACTTACTTTAACAACTGGAGGCGAACTTGGGGGTTCAAGGACCTGGATCCTATGGTAGGTGTATTGACGGCAGACGCTCCAGCTAGGGCAGCGCTGCTGCTTAACAAAACTGTGTCTCCAAGATTTCCAAGACTTTGTGGCACACGCCCGTCTATTACACCCACCCAAAAAGGAGTGGAAAGGCATTACTTCATCCTGCAGTCTGGGCATGAACACCTCTACTCTCATCCACCCCTGGGCTCTTTGGTAGTCCAGACAGCAGGGCAGAAAGAAGGACAAGGACCTCATGGGTCTATGCCTAAGAGCAGGGATCCAAAGAAGTTAGACCACTTAGGCAGGAAGACCTATGCAATGGAGTGATTGCAACTCTAAATCACAAATCAGCAAATAATGCTGAGCAGATATGCTTATAACATGTTGTCTGAAGAGACAAATTCAGGGAACGTCTTCCATAAGATGCGAGGCAGGAGTTTGGAGCCGTGTTAGATGAAGGCAGGGCGGTCTCTGCACAGTGCTACAAGTGGCCCTAGATTTCGCATACTCTGCTGCCTACACTACATCTACTGGGGTGGTTATGAGGCATAGTGCTTGGCTTCAGGTGTCAGGGATCCCACCTGAAGTCCAAAATACACTATAGGACCTACCCTTCAAAGGGTTCTCCAAGCAGACCAATTCAAGGCTCCATAGCCTCAAGGATTCCAGGGCTACATTAAAATCCCTGGGAATCCACACCCTGGCTCCTCAGCGGAGGCCCCTACATCCTAGACCTGCCCTAAGACCCTTCCAACAATTGTTCAGGACTGACCAGGGCAGAAGGAGGCGTCGGAATAACAATGGCAACAACGGGAGGAACAGACATAGGTTTTCTAGGTCTGACTCTGAAAGGGGTTCTGCTCTGCCCCAACCAGCAGCCCAAGACCTCATTTTGAAATTACGCCTGAGGGCAGCATTCCAGCCTCCATGATGATCCCACCCTTTGGATGCTGGCTATCCCATTTCTTCCTTGCCTGGTCCTGAATCACCTCAGATTGTTGGGTACTCAGCCTGGTGAAAAGTGGATATGCTATTCCTTTCCTTTCCTTTCCTTTCTTCAGGGACCCCTCTCACAAGCTACTATTGAAGCAGGAGATATCTGCACTTCTGGTCATGGGAGCGTTTGAGCTTGTCCCAGAGGAGTTCAAGGGAAAAGGGTTTTACTCCCGCTATTTCCTTATCCCCAAATCCATTTTGGACCTAAGGAACCTCAGCTTGTTCATAAAGAACATAAACTTCAGGATGGTCACCCTTGCCTCCATTATCCCCTCCGTAGAGAAAGGAGACTGGAATGCCGCCCTTGATTTGAAGGATGCGTACTCCCACATATTGATAATTCTGGCCCACAGGAAATTCCTGAATTTCACAGTAGGCCAAGACCACTTTCAGTTCACAGTCCTCCTGTTTGGCCTCTCCACAGCACCGAGGGTTTTCACCAAATGCATGGTTGCTGTAGTGGCCATCCAGTTGTTCCCTTACCTCGATGATTGGCTAATCAAGGGGTATGCAGGGACTAGATCCTCAGCCACATAGATTTTGTCGAGACGCTGTGTTGCTAACTGGGTCTCCTCATTAATGAGGAGAAGTTCACACTCAGTGCGATCCAGATAATAGATTTTTGGGGGCTTGCCTAGACTCCATACTGGCAAGAGTGTCCCTCCCCAGGGCCAGGCTTTTAGCCATCAGAGCAATAATTGATGGCCTCAGGGCCTCGCCCCTTATGAAGGCATACGTGAGCATGAGACTGCTAGGCCACGTGGCAGCCTGCACCTTCGTAGTCCCACATGCCAAACTGCAGCTTCAACCCCTTCAGGCATGATTGGCAACAGTACACAACCTAACTTGAGCACCTACGGATGCAATAGTCATGGCACCGGAGGAGGTTCTCTGGTTGCTAGGCTGGCGGCTACAGGAACAGGTAATTTGCCATAGCATCCCATTTGCCAGACAGGCCCCGTCGGTGCAGCTGGTAACCGATGCGCTGGACATAGGTTGGGGAGCTCACCTGTCGAACCTCAGAACTCAAGGTATGTGGTCCCCAAATGGGGCTCTCTCCACATAAATGTCAAGAGCTCAGGGCTGTCCATTTAGCCTGCCTGGTGTCCCTACCCCACCTGAAGAACAAGGTAGTGTCTGTGCTGACAGACAACACCATGACCATGCACTGTATCTTCTCCTCTATGTAAGGAAGCCCTACATCTCTGGGACCTGTGTATCACACATGGGATCCACTTGGAGGAATCCTACCTACCAGGGGTCCACAGTATCTTGGCAGACAAGCGCAGCAGGTCGTTCAGGGCCCATGAATGGTCCATCACGATGGACATCTTGAATATCGTCTTCCAGAGGTGGGATTATCCCGCTCTCAACCTATTCACTTCCTAGGGAAACTTCATGTGTTTGAGCTACTACTCGTATCTGGGGCAGGGGAAAGGATCGCTAGGGGAAGCACTACTGGTGCAGTGGCCTCTCCTCCTTCTCTTCATGTTTCCTCCCTTCCCCTTGCTACACAAGGTCCTCCTGATAGTCATATTGATAGCCCTAAGCCCCAGCATGGCCATGTCAACACTCGTACCCCATGCTCCTGGACCTAGCAGTGGAAGAGCCTATCATGCTACCGGTGACTCCAGACCTAATCACCCAGCACCTGGGGGAGGGTGGCTATGCCACCTGATCCTGTCATCCCTCCACCTGGCAGCCTGGAACCTTCATGGTTAACTGGACCGGAACACCTCTGCTCAGAGGCAGTTAGGAGGGTCCTTGTGGAGAGCAGAAAATCTTCCACAAGGTTGACATATGAAGCTAAATGGAAGCGCTTCTCACTTTGGACTACTGGGTTGGGGATGGATCTTATGAGGACCCCTACCCCCTCATCTTGGACTACCTTCTTCATCTTAGGCAGCAAGGATTATCGACTTTATCCCTATGGGCTCCATCTGGCCGCTCGGTTGGAGGGGGCAGGATGGTATTTGCAAATGTGCTAGTTAAGGGATACCTCAAAGGAGTGGATAGGCTGTATCCATACATGTGCCAACCCCTACCAGGTGGGACCTTAATTTTGTCCTTACGAAACTCATGAGCCTCCCCTTCCCCTCTCCTCCCTCCCCCCCTCCTTGGCTCCCTGCTCCCTGAAGCACCTCCCGTGGAAGGTAGTTTTTCTAGTAGCCATTACATCACCTAGGAGAGTGGCGGAGCTGAGGGACCTCACATCAGAGCCCCCTTATACAGTTTTCTTTAAGGATAGGATTAGGCTTCACCCTCGTCATTCCTGCCCAAGGTCGTGTCGCACTTCCATATGTCCCAGAACATTTACCTCCCTGTTTTCTTCACAAAACCCCATACAACACCTAGGGAGCAGTCACTGCATTCCCTAGACATGATGAGGGCCTTAGCTTTCTATATTGATAGGACAAGAGAGTTTAGGAGATCATAACTCTTTATATAGCAGAAAGGATGTGGGGTGTCCTGGTGTTGGCCCAGTGCTTGTCCTCATGGATCACCTTCTGCATCAGGGCCTGTTCTGAACTCATGGGATGGATGGCGCCCCTGCTTACAGCCCATTCCATGAGGGCGCAGGCCTCATTGTCGGCATTTGTCATGCAGGTGCCAATCCTCAAGATCTTCAGGGCAGCCATGTGGTCCTCCATTCATACGTTTATAACCCATTATGCCATTGCACAGCAGGCCAGAGATGATGCAGCCTTTGGTAGGGCTGAGTTGCAAACCACTGCAGAATAGGGTTCCAACCCCACCTCCTGTGGTACTGCTAAGGAGTCACTTAACTGGAACGAACATGAGCAAGCACTCGAAGAAAAAATGGTTATTTACCTTATAACTCTTGTTCTCCATGATGTGTTGCTTATGTCCATTCCAAATCCCATCCACCTCCCCTTCTTTGGAAGACTCTGGCAAGAAGGAACTGAGGGGGTGGAGGGCCAGCAAGGGTATATATGAACCGATATGCTGGCACCACTCCAGGTGGCTCCCTGGCTGGCCCAACAGATACTCTTAAGAGAAAAAAGCTCCAGAATCCATGCATGTGGCACCCGCATACCTAACTGGAATGTATCTGAGCAACACATCTCGAAGAACAACAGTTACAAGGTAAGTAACCGTTTTTTAAATTTTCATCTCTAACTTTGACTCAGTGCTTTGAAGCTATAAGCATCATCAGCATAAGTGTGAAAGTCTTGTTCATCTGCTGTTGAGACACCTCCTGTACAAATGCTGCTGCAAAACTAAATATCTGCTGCCACGCTTCAACAAATACAGAATGGCTGGATGTAAAAACAAGTTTTGATCACTTGACAAGAAGAAATATTAATATTAATGGAAACAGTGATGAAAATTATACTTTTCTGGGAAAGAAAATAAGGCTGGATTCAGTCTCTTTGAAACATATTTCACCTTGAATTGCTGGCCAGTGTTCGTCTCTAGCCTAAGTTCCTTGTGCCAGCAGCTTTATTACATCCTTTTGCCAGGATGAAACATTGTACTAGGAAATCAGATGATTATTTTACATGCACACAAAAAATTAAGATTAGAAGTATCATGTTTATACCTTGTAGGTTCCTATAACCTTGATTAGGTCCTGCCTGTGAAAGGGAGAGAGAGGGGAAAAATCAATCTAATCCCCATCTGCTCTGATTTATTGAACACGGGCTGATGTGTTGAGCAGCATTTTGGCTAGATGCAGGAGCTGGTTGACTCACTCTGCCCCCATCAGAAACTGACACTTTGGCAATGAGAAAATTTACTGTGGGTTCTGAGGACTCGGAGATATAATGATATTTTCAACAGAGGCATATGTATAAAGTTTTCCAGTGTAGTGTGGTGTTTTAATACATAGTCAACAGCCAGGCTTGAAAGAGAGAGAGAGATTTTGGAAAACATTAACTCTCCCCAGTACACTTTCCAACATGACACAAGACTATCCTACTCTTAACACTTTTGTGGCAGCGTATGATGAGTATTACAGCTCATTACTGACTTGCTCTGATCCTTGTATTGAAAAATATCTTGGATTGCAGTTAATTGTTTTAAAAGAGAATGAGCTCAAGAGAAACATAACCTAAGTTAAAATGTTAGGGAACAGACTGTTACAGGTTGAACCTCTCTAGTCTGGCACTCTGGTCCAGCAACATCCAGGACCTGGCATGATTTTTGTTAGCTCAATGTCCACTTATCATGGGTGTGGCCAAGTTTCCCACGGTCACATAAAGTTTGTTTACAGCCACTAGTCCTAGTTCTCAGTGTTCTGTGCTGTTGTTTATCTCAAATTTACCCCTAAATGTCTCCTAAGAGCCTAGTACAGTAGAAGTGTTAATGCTCCTAGACAATATTGACCACCCTTCTAGTTTTGCACCAGTCAGGTTCTGAGGGTACCAATGAGAGCTGAGAACATAGTGGTGGCAGCCCACCAGGGTCTAACCCTGTCAGGCTGCCGCTTTTTTTTTTTTTTTCTTATTGCCCATCCCAGATTAATCTGTAATTAATTACTTTCACTGTTGGGGATTACACAATCTCTTAGCTATCTCCACAGTGTAGGGGTAATCAGTAAATTAAGGTACTAGTTCTGCTCTGAGTTGATGATTAAACATTTTATGCATAGAAGGAAGGACATCAGAGAGCCATGTGGACACTTAAGAGCCTTCACTCACACTATTTGCATGAATATTTACATAGCTGACATTTTCTATTAACGTTTCTGTAGGAAAAAAAAGTTCCCTGTCTAGTCACAGAAAATGCTTAGTTAACATTTATATTATTGTAACCTATCATGAAGCCAGTCAAGCAGGATTGTGAAGTTGAAGCTAATTTACTTCATAGGCTTGAAGCAATGTTGAATGATTTTTCAGAAGTCGTAAGCTCTTAAAAACAAAACGTATGACTGAAACATTAATCGATAAAGTAGAGCTGGTCAAAATAATCAAGTTTATTTCCATGAAATATTTTAGATGCAATTATCTTTGGAAAATTTTCACAGGTAATTTTGATTTGTGATGAAAATGTTGTGACAGTGATCAGTTAATGGCAAAAATGAAGGCAGAATGTGTTTGCTTTTATATTTCATTATCTTATGGAGCTGATCTTTTTGACCACCCCGGCTTTTTGTTCTTATTTGTATCCTAATCTCTTGGAATTTGGTTTAGACATGGGGATATCAGAATTAGTTTATCATCTGAGGAAAAAGTGTTGCCGCTATGACTGAGTAATTCTTTTCCCAACATTAACTGTTCTAGTTCAAATGACTAAAAAGGTTATAGTGCAGTCAAAAGGTTTTAACTGCCAGTTCCGTGTACAAAATAATGTACATGGCTATGGATAAAGCAAGTAAAATTGGTAGATAGAGCTTCCTAAGTGTGTTGTATGCACTTGAATCCCTAACTTGTTCATGTGGTTACTGCTTTTGCATATTTGACTTCTTGTGTTGCAGCCCGGGAGTATCATCTCTGTGGTGCCCATTCAACTGCACGGAATAAAACTGTTTTTGCTTTCTCGAGTCAATGACTCCTGACTGGGTTAAGATACTTTGAGTGGGCTTGGGGGTACTTTAATCCATCCTTTCATTTCAGATTTAGAGGGTTGCAAAACAAAAGGAATCTCCCTTTCCCCCTCCCCCCAGGTAGCTGTGAATTAGCTGTGACTGTCTCCTCTGAGGCCCTGTAAATTGTTCAGTGGTTAGATGGTATAATTGAAGCATGAGAAAATAGCACAAACTTGTTTGAGAGATGGTCCCTAGATGGTTTCTAAATGTGGGTGCGCTCGTGTGCCATCTGCTGGAGCTGGAAGCTTTTTGTAGCAGTGTCCATTGACCCACATGTGCATTGTGTGTCCCCTCATGCACTCAGCTGAGAGTATAATAGGTTGTGCAGGTGGTCGCCTCTCCAGTTCCCTTTTAGCGCCACGTGGCCTGAGTCTGAGCCTCTGTTCCTTTGTACTCTTTGCCAAGGGAGTAATCTTCCATCCATTTTTTCCCTTTGTACGTAGTTGTATATAGCTGTTTTACTGTGTTTTCGATGTGTTTATATTGTTCAAGTTAGCATAGTTCTTCACCAGTCCCTCACCCCCCAGGTCTGTGCCCTGGCTTCCAGGCTTTAGAAACTGAGCCTCTTGCCTGTGATCATTTCCTGTGATCAGTAAGCATCAGTGTTGCTTGTATTGCTTCAGCAAGGCTCACGCTGTGGCCTGCTGTACTGTCCACAAGTCCTTTCTGCCACATAGGTGGGAAGCTAGAGACCTTTGGAAGTTCTTAATGGTGCATTTGTATCAGGGACCAGTGGAACCAGTTGTGCAGCATCTGTGACCAGCGGCGAGAGCCCCTCTACCTGACTTTGCAGAATGGGATCTGTTGGTATCAAGGAAGTCAAGCATGGCCTAACAATAGACCAAGGAATATGGCTTTATGCATAAGAGCAGATCCCTATTCAGATGTGCTCAAAGGATGAAGAGAAGTTCAGTCAGGATCTGCTGAAGCAAGTTTGTCTCCTGACCATATTACTCTCACCATAGGTCCCCATCTGGACCTTTGAGGTTGTTCCATGTGACTCCTTGTACTCTTAGTTTCCTAGAATAATGGCTGTGGATGAAGCAATTGCTCCTTGCCTGCCCTACTCTCTGGATCACTGCCCACTTCTGTCCTACTCTCTCTATTGGATTAATGCCTGCTGCTGCTACCCAAACAGCACATCTCTCTGCCATGCAGCAGCCATCCGGTACTGACAGCATGCTCACTACTAGAACTGATTCTCTGAGGCGAAGGGATTCCCGGAGCCAGATCCAGACTCTCAACACTTCAGTCCCCAGCTAATTATCTGCTGCAGAATCATAGAACTGCAACCTGCGAGGACCACCTATACCAAGAGACTCTTACACACTTATCTTAGGAATGAACAGTCAGTTGCATGCATAAAAAATGGGAAATGACTGCTAAGGAGTGCTGGAGAAAGGAATCTGGGAGTCATAGTGGATCTCAATTGAGAAATGAGTCAAGTGTGTAGCAGTGACGCAGAAAGCTAACATCATTTTTGGATGTATTAGCAGGAATGATTGTAAGCAAGACATGAAAAATATTTTTTTCCATTCTACTCCATGCTGATTAGGCCTCAGCTAGAATATTGTGCCCATTTCTGAGCACCACATTTCAGGAAAGATGTGAAGGAATTGGAGAAGGTCCAGCGAAAAGCAATAAACATTATTAAAGGTCTAGAAAACATGACGTTTGAGAGAAGATTGGAAGAATTAGTTTTCTTCAATCTGAAGAAGAGACAACTAAAAGGAGACACAAATTTCAAGTACATAAAAGGTTGCTACGAGGAGGAGGGAGAAAAATTATTTTCCTTAACCTATAATGGTAGGACAAGAAGCAATGGGCTTAAATTGCAGTAAGGGCAGTTAAGGCTGGATATTAGGAAAAACTTCTTACCCATCAGTGTAATTATGCACTGGAATAAATTGTCTAGGGAGGTTGTGGAATCTCCACTATTGGAGATATTTAAGGGCAGGCTAGACAAACACCTATCAGGTGTAGTCTGTCTAATACTTAGTTCTGCCATGAGATCAGGGGACTAGACTAGATTACCTCTTGTGGTCTCTTCCCATCCTATAATTCTCTGATTCTATTAGACTTCCTGGTGAGCCAGGGATCCATACTGAGGATGCCAGGGCCCATTGGTTGTATGATAGCAGCCATCCCCTTTGTGACTTTCAGCACCATCTGCTTATGAGAGAAGTGGAATCAGTGCCACGAGTCCCCATGGTAGCCTTTTTGTCCCAGACAATGTGCTTCTTCCTGCCTTCCAGTCCCCACTAGATGATCACCTCCAATATCAAGATAACTGCCCCAGTGGGTGGCAGTAAATCTGGGACTCCCATTGGAGGAGATATAGGAACTACAGCATCAGCTCCAGGACATCCTCCAGCCCCAGGTGCCTTCTCAAACAGCTCTCCCCATCAACAAGGTCATCCTACAATTGGTACAAATGCTGTGGTAAACCCCTGCCTCTTGTGTCCCAACTCCGAAGAGGGCAAAGAGAAGATACTTTGTCCCCACCAAGGGAAAAGAGTTTATTACACAAGGTGCCCCCCCCCCCATTGTGATCCACACACTGGTAGAGTGAGTCCACCAGTATCCTCGAACATCCATGCAAAAAAGCTCAAGCTGCTGGGCTGGAAAGCATATTCCTCCGTGGGGCTCTTCAGCATTACCAACTATCAAGCCCTGTTAGCTAAATATGACTAATAATTACTCAGAGCTAGCAGAGTTGAAGAATCAGTGACCACCAGACCAACAGCAGCTGTTCCAGGCACTTCTGGATGAGGGCCAGTTGCTGGCCAACCAAGTTGTTATGTATGCGTCCGACACTGCTTCCTTCTTGTTCGCAACTAGAGTAGTGCTCTGTAGAGCCCCATGGCTGCCATCCTCCAGATTCCCCATAGGAATCCAAACCACTATAGAGGATCTCTCTTTCGATGTCTGAACATTTTAATGTCAAGACTGATGAGTCCCTTCATTTCCTTAAAAACTCTTCTGCCAGACTCAGCACTCTCAGCATCTCCTAGTGCTGAGATGCAGGCAGCAAAAGGAACTGTGCCATCCCCGATCCAGACCCCCTATCCAATATGCTATCAAAGCCAGCAGGAGGCACTAGTTTGATGGCAGTAATCCTAGAGACAACACTACCCCACCTCCTCCATGACCATCTCCTTGAATCTCTCCCCCCAGCTGTCCAAACAACACTTTTTTGATATACACATCAAGACATAACCCACTACTATCTCTGTCTCTGGCACCCCATACCATCTTGGGGGCTGTCTTACCCTATTCACCCACAGTTGGGGTAAGAGCACTATGGACAGCTGGGTACTAGGGATCATCCACCATGAATATTCTATACAATTCCTGTTGTTTCCATATCATCACCCTCCCCTGGCTGTGCTCTGTGATGACCCCTTCAATCAAGACATCCTGCAATGAGAAGCCGAGGCCTTTCTCCTCAAAGGCATCACAGAGCCAGTCCCACATTGCCAATATGGAAGCAGTTTTAATTCCTGAATTTCCTTATCCCAAGAATTGGGGGGGAGGTGCTCCTCCTACTTTTCTGGTTCTTTGAGTGCTCAACACCTTTATCCAGAAATCCAAATTCTATATGGTGCCATTTTCCTTCCCCGGACACTATGCCTTTCCCCCTTCCCCTCCTTCTACAAATTGTGCACATGGTCTTCCTGGATCAAGCGACTGTAATCTTCATCGCCATGTTTTGGTCCCAGTAGTTTGGTTCACGGTCTTCCTAGCCCTCTCCGATCTACACATGACTACAGTTCTGCATGCTATTGGATCTCTTCTCACAAGACCAGGGCTCACTCTGACATTCCAATTCTGGCCCTGTTCACTTCACAGCCTGGGATTTGGATGATCTTAGACATAGAGTGTGCTCCAACAGTGTGTGACGTCGTCTTACCTAAAGCAGGAGGGCATCCACAAGGGCCTACTGCCAGGCAAAATGGAAGCACTTCATTTCCTGTGCTCGCCATCTCCAATGCCCACTGCATATGATATCCATTCCTATTGTCTTTTGCTACTTTCTCAAATTCAGTCAGCCCTAGTGCTTAGCTCCATATGGGTCCCCTATGAGCACTCTATGCCTTTCTCCCTCTGGTGCACGGTGCTTTTGTCTTCACACACCCTACGACCATACACTTCTAAAAGGTCTGCAGGAAACCTTTGAGCTCAAACTCAATTGTACATCCTCATGGGACTTTAATTTCATTATTTCCATTCTCACAAAACCACTCTGAGCGTATGGCAATGTTCTCCTTTTCCCAACTCTCCAGGAAAGTAACCCTCCGGTGTTGGCTAGCTGGGTGATTAAACTGACAGCAGTGATAGTGGACTCCCTCCCCTTCTATCATCTTCCACAGAGAAGTTTTCTCATCTTTCCACCCTAAATTCCTTCCTAAAGTGTTGTCCTAATTCCCTCTAAATCAGTATGTCCACCTCCTGGTAGTCCACGCCAAACCCTGCACCTCCCACGAGAACAAAGTCTTCCACTTCCCTCATCTCAAATTCATTAGTATTTTGCCCTCAGTGAAACCACACCTTGCAATTGCCTCCCCTCCCCCCGGCGCATTTCCAGTGGGTATCCAGGTGCATTTGCAAATACTACACATTCAACAACATAATGCTCCCTGATGTCATCTTGGCACTTTCTACACTAGCACAAGCAGCCACATTGACTTGCCCCATTTATGTCTCATAACAGGATTCAGAGGGGTAGCCGTGTTAGTCTGTAACTTTAAAAATGAGTAATCCTGTACTACCATATATATACATTTTCATGTCGCCTTATGTTATCATGCAGGTAGCAGCTATGGATGTAGTTATGGGCTATGCTATACTACAGGCTGTGTTCTTGAGCAATCCTTGTACTCATCTCCACGCTGATCGCTGATCACTACTGACCCATGTTTGGAATTCATATAGGGACTCGCTCAAAGAAGAGGAGAAGATTAGTTTCCTGTAACTGGAGCTGCTCTGAGTCTCTAATACCTTACCTCCATCCCCTCTGCTGTGGATTTGTCTGCTCAGTGGGAAGAAGGGTACTAGAGCGGCCAGGGCCGGCTTGAGCCATTCCTGTGCCCCGGGCAGCAGGCACACGACGCATGTACGGCTCCGCCCTCGGGCGCACTGTGCATGCAAGGCCCCGCCCACTGGAGCTTTGCACACCTTACAGCTGCTATCAGGCGCGCGGCGCCTGATGGCAGCTCTGAGGGGCACCGTGCAGTGCCTGATTGCAGCTCTAAGGGGTGGTGCGCGGCGCCCCTTACAGCTGCCATCAGGCGTCTCCCATAGGTTGGCACCCCAGGCAGCTGCCCAGCTAGTCCCCACTCCCCCCCCTTAATCAGGTCCTGAGAGTGGCATCAGGCTGCATAGCCTATTGTGCTCTCAGAGGAGAGTATAATAAGAGGATGCATGACACTCATCTGGGTCAACAGCCATTGCTATAAAAACCTTTCGGCTCTGGTGCATGGCGCACAGGCACGCCTACATGTTTGAAATCCATTTGGGAACAATGAAAATTGAAGAAGCCCAGTTACAGGTAAGTAACCTCCTCTTTTGATTTCAGAATATTTCTGAGATTGGTCTTCATTTTTTAGATTTGTATTTGATTTTTTTGCCCATCTTGTTGTAGTTTTTCCTACTTGGTTGTTAATTTACTCATTAATTTTTGTAGGAAATTTAGTGTAAAATAAAATATCTGTAGTCTTGGCCACGTCAATTCATATTTGAATTTATTATATACCATGGATGTTTTCTAATTGAGAAACAGGTGGAATCTGAACTCTTTGCAAACAGATATACTTTGACCCTTTGTCCGGTAATTTTGCCATGCAGTACAGAGAAGCTTCTACTTTCTCTAGTCATCATGCGTTTATATGATGTATCTTCAAGATAAATGGACATTTCAGTGTTCTCTGCTTCATCATTTAGTTTAAAAACCTGAATGTACATTACCATCTATTGAACAGTATTAGATTGTGGTCCAAATACTTGGATCTTCACTGGTTGTTGTTTATTGCTTCAGAGGTTCCTGCACTGGGACAAACGTGTATTTGGTGTAATATCACGTCACAACACCTTAACTCTCTACTTCTCCTATTTGGATATTTTGAGGTGTAGATACCAAAAGTTTTGGATGAGTGCACACATTTTTTTTTTCTAACCAGAAATGTCCACAGATTCTGTTACATTGTTAGGATCATTTGAAAAGAGCATAATTATTCAAAATCCATAATTCATTAGCTTTTAGAAAGTAGCAGACTTTCTAAAGGCATATAAGGATAACATATTCATCCATAGTATTTATTAAAGCTTTAATCTTTAAAGTGCCAAAGGAATCTTCATTTTTTTTAATGTTATCAAATACAAAATCCAGTACAACAGCTGAAAGAGAGTTAAAGCTACTTGGAAAATATTTCAGAGTGCTAAAATCAGACCAACATCTGTACAGGTTGAACCTCTTTAATCCAGAACTTTCTGGTCTGGAGTCATTTGTTGTCCAGCATAATTTTAGTTAGTCTGATGTCCACTTTTCATGGGTGTGACTGTGTTTCCCATGATCCCATGAAGTTTTTTTTACAGACACCACTCCAGTGTTCTGTGCTGTTATCTAGCTCTAATTTACCCCTAAACGTCCTCTAACAGCCCAGAATGCAGTGGAAGCATTGGTAATGTTGCTAGACAATATTGACTTCCCATCAAAATCAGTCAGGCCCCGAGCGTGCTGGACTAGAGACGTTCAGCCTGTGGTTGGTGTGCACTACATGCACTCACTCTTTATTTACAGGCACAGATAAATTAAATATATAAAAAAAGTTAAAATCACTACAAAAAAGTCAGTACAAAACCACTGTATACTGGCATCAGTGAAGTCTATTTTAACCATCCTCTTTTAGTACATATTCTGAAATACTGGTACAATGACAGAGATCCCCAAAACACAAACCTATGGAAACAGTGGAGTCTCCTTTCCTCCTGCCTTCCCCTTACAAATTAAGTGTGATGCATCTCAGTTCAATGTATCAGTAAACCAGTTACTTTCAAAGGAATTCTTCACATAGCAGAGCTAATGTTCTATGTGAAATATTCTAAAGGATGACTAAGAATTAAGAAAGTTTCCTGTTGCCATGGCATTGAGCACATGTAGGTGGTGGGTCATGCAGCTGTGATTTGAATTCAACAGTTCTTCAGTTCGAGCTTTATCCCTTTAATTTTGTTGGGAGAAAATATAATACTTGTTTTAAGGAAGAAAAATCCTGCATAGACTTGAAATGGATTGAAGCAAGCTGGGAGAAAGAACCTGTGACTGCCTCTTCTTTGCTGATATGAGGAAGGTGCAGGGTTGCTACTCCTTAGCAACCGGGGCAGGGGGCAATTTGAAAGCAAAGGAATTTAAATCTCTTGTGTATCTTGTTCTGCCACTGTAAAATAAGAAAAATATCTCTTCTAAACATTTAGGATTGTGACTGATAACCAGCAGAAAAAGAAGACGGGAGTTTCTAATGAAGACATATGGTCTAAGAGGAAGAATTGTCTTAGACACATGTAAAGAGAGACAGAATTCAAGGAGGGTGATTTAATTAGGCTGTAACTTTATTACATGATTCTTCTGAGAATAGTCCAGCAATCATTTATACAGTGCGGGTCATGATTGCTTCCTTATTCATTTCCACTTAGCAGGGGGCTGCTGTCAGCCAACCAGCTTTCAACACCTGGGCTCAGATCCACCGCTGGAACCCCACTGATCTCCCCTTGTTTAAGGATTAGGGGCCTACCTTTGCTGTATCAGACATTTGGAGCCACAACCCGAATCGCAGTCCTTATCCTATTTAGAGAATACCTTATCCTAAATCTGCTTCCAATTCCAGATTTCCTGTGAAATGAGTGTCTGCACTAGACACTTGCCACAAGAAGATGCTTGCAATTACCTTGGCTACTAATCCGGGCATGGGATGGGATTCAGGCTGGAGGAGCAAGGTTTATATGTCATCTTGGTGCACAGGGAGCAGTAGCTTCCCTGAGCACCATTGAGTCATCTACTCATGCAGGTAATGTCTTTTCTCTTTTTTTTCCCTGCGTGTCCCAATGTCCTTAGCTGGAGGGAGGGAGAGCAACCTTAAAGGAGTCGCTATCCTTTCCCCCCCCCCATTAATCCAGACAAAGACCCCCACCTTGTGGGCTTCAGGGGTTAAACTCTGAAGAACAGATTCAGTGAATCCACGTGTGTGGAGGTCCTTCTGACACTGATCTTGCATAGTGTCACAAACTCTCTCTGCGTATGTCTACATTGCATTCTTCTTTTGAGAGAGGAATGCAAATGCAGACGAACGAAATTGCAAATGAAGCGTGGATTTGAATTTATTCTGCTTCATTTCCATAATCATGTCTGGGCGCTATTTTGAAATACCTTATTTCAAAAAAAGAAACGCTGTCTAGATGCAGTTATTTCGAAAGAAAATCCTTCTTTCGAAATAACCCTTACTCCTTATAAAATGAGATTTAAGGATTATTTTGAAAGAAGGGTTTTCTTTCAAAATAACCACGTCTATGCAGCATTTATTTTTTTGAAATAGGGTATATTTTAAAATAGCGCCCCAACGCAATTATGCAAATAAAGCGCAGGAAATTCAAATCCGCTCTTCATTTGCAATTTTTTTCGTCTGCATTTGCATTCCTCTCTCGAAAGAGGAATGCAATGTAGACATTCTCTCTCTCATATGATGTTATGCATTATGCAGATGACTGGTGAGGAAATGGGCTATCACAAACTACAGTGGGATCAGCTGATGCATAAGTACCAGTTACACCTCTGAAGAACGGGAATGCAGTAAATATTGTACTGCTGCCCCTTTTGACTTCAAACAGTCAACATCTGGTGTTCCAGTTGGGATTAGGAATTGATGTCAGATTTTTCTTACTAGTTTTGTTTATTTTCATAGGTTGTACAAAGTCCTGTGTGTGAATGCAGAGGGAATCAAATAGCAGGAAATAGTTACTTTTGCTGACAGCATCAAAAAAGGGTTTTTTAACTTGCACCCCATCCCAAAAATCCTCACCCATTTTCTTCCAAGCTCAGCCGTACACTTTCAGTTTTACCTTCTATCTCTCTTTTCAATCTGTCCCCCTTATTCCTCATGGAACAAGGAATATAGGGGTTACTGAAAGAGCATGTCCACTCTTCCGCTAAAAAAAGCAGAAGAACAAATGCATACCTGGATGTGGAAGAGTTTTTCCAGGATATCTCTGGAATCCTGGAAAAACTCC
>CM057845.1:271190633-271201579 GCA_030068395.1 Apalone spinifera
TTGATAAAATCGTATGAGTCCAAGTCATCCTAGGTCTACCTCTCTTTCTTTTTGTATTTTTGATTTCCAACTGAGAGCCATAATCGGTAGTTGATTATGATCCATTTGTAACACAATGGTTTTGTATTTCTTTTCATTGAATTGCAGTCCTACCTTCTCCATCGTTTCTTTAACTTCATTTGTGCACGCTGGAACGCCTTCTGCATTTTCATATAGAAAAGCAATGTCATCAGCAAAATCTAGATTGAATAATCTTGAATGATTCCACCTTAAACCATATTGATTAGTGTAAAATGCCTTCATCACCTTGATACGTTTCACTGGAATTCCATACTGCCTAACAATATTTCACATTGTATCCATATTTTCAGTATTGAATGCTTTTTGAAAGTCTATGAAATTAATACTGAGGTTTCCTTGAAATTAATTTGCACTTTCAATAATCCTCCTTAAGGGGAAAAATCACATCTGTGCATGAATGACCTCACCATGGCATCCACTTTTTCTTTCATCCTGTTTAACACAATCCTAGGTAAGACTTTTCCTGCAACGGAAAATTGCCAAACCTCGCCAATTCAAGTAGGTACTTAAGTCTCCCATTTTCAGAAACTTAATAATAAATGTCCATTCTTCTGGAACTTTTTCTTTTCTCTATATTTTATTGCATAATGAATATACTTCTGTTGCCAATTCTTTACCCATATATTTGAGCATTTCAGCATATTTGAATGTCATCTGACCCTAATGCCTCATTCTTGTGTAAAGCTTTCTAAACCTCATCAGCTTTGGTCTGAGATACATCGATGTCTAGCTCTGGTAGTTCCTTTTCACTGATCTCAACATTGCTCTACGTTGTTTGCTTCATAGTTTCTGAGAGCCTCAACTCTTTCTAAGTTCTGTGTGATATGCATTCTATAATGCAGAGTCTTGCAGCTTTGTCAGATTGCTTGGGTCTGTTAGTCTTCTTTTCCACTTTAATCTAATGCTTACTTTCTGTAAATAATGGTCACTACTTATGTCTGTTCCTCTAAAAACTCTGGCATCTATCACAGATGTTTTCCATCTTTTGCTGATACATATATAGTCTATTCTGTATTGGACCATCTGGTGATACACAAATCTCTTTTTATGAATTTTTTGTGCTGAAAATGAATTACAAACACTAAAATTGTTTTCTGCATGAAATTCTAAGACTCTAATGCCATTACTTGACAGTGTTCCAGTGTGAGGGCCTATAATGGTTTCCTAGCCTCTCCTATTCTTCCCAATCTGGGCATTGAAGTCTCCCATAACAAGCACAGTTCAGTATTCCACAGTTCAGTATTCATTTCAACACGTTTCCTTATTCTCTTTGTCTGTATCATTTGTGGATGAATATACTTCGTCTGTCTGGATTTAGATCTTGCTGTGAGTATCTTGTCTGATACTGACTGCCAGGCCATTCGCAGCTGTAATCATTATAATTCTGACTCCTTACTCATGTTTACGTTCACCTAAATAATTTTGTCAAGCCTTGATCTTTCCACTGACACTCACACAGCCCTAGGACATTGATTTTATAACTTCCCATTTATCTGGTTACTTGTGCTAGCTTGTACGTTTCAGGTGGTTTTGGCCATCAGAATTTGGAACATAGGTTGGACGACTTCCCAAAGGCTTTCATCATCTGCTGTCATAAATTCATCAAAATGCTCTCTCTCTTCTTTAGGCTGAAGCAAAGATTTCATGATAATGTGAGTCATTTCTATAGCTCAAGAGTTTTTTATGGTGAAGGTAAGTTATCTCTTTGAACAACCTCTCCTTTCTGATCTGGGCTTGGTACAGGCACTGGCGGAGTTGCAGACACAAGTTAAGGTAAGTAATTTATTCAAGGCCACAGAGCAATTTAGTTGGATAGGTGACTAAGTGAACTAAGGATTGCATTCCTCTCTTTACTTCATGTGTATTAAATATTATTCTATAAGTGTAGCCAGCAGCGGCCTCCCCCCAATCTGTCCCATTAGCCACAGTTCCCCATCTGGCCCCCTCTCTGTAGTCTGAATAAGCTTCCTGTTAAACAAATGTGGTTTAGACATTTCCTGTTATGTTAAAAAGACCCTATAATCTTAAATGTTTTGCAGATGTATTCCTGCTTGTGAATGTGCATGAGTGCATAAGCAAGTGTAAATAAGAAATACCCAATCATAAGACAGTAAACTTTTAAGGCAAGAAAGGACCCTGCAAAGTGCATACATTAACGTGACAAGGAGCCAGGTAGAAGTCTCTCTCGCTCTCGCTCTCTCGGACAAGATGTAACAACACAGCGGAAACCTGGGACTGGCCCAGAGAAAGTAAAGCCTCCTGCAGATCCAAAAGGATCTCCCAAAGAACCTCATGGCTGAGTCTCTGGAAGCGGATGCCTGGCTAGCAGCATTCCAGCTACCAGCAAAATCTGAAGTAAACTACACCGCACTTGTAGCCTGCCTCCATACTGCCAGCATGAATGTGATTTATGTGTGTGAGTATCACCTTACCCTTAAGAATCTGTACCAATTAAAAAACCCCCAAAGCAATACTACTCCAGCCCACCCTTTGTCCGGGTTTGTTCCTCAGCAGGTCTGAGGAAGTGCAACAATAAGTGCTTGTCAAAGAAGACTCACTTACTGCCAGTAGTGGCACCTACTACGTATTCTGGGGCTTAGCTTTCTTCCAGAACTGATGCTTCCCCTTGCAGTCTCTCAACTCATTGTCCTTTCTCTCATCCTGTGGTCCCTTTCTTATTCCAGGAGCTGCAGCTTCCTTTTCATCACTTGGCCTCTGGCCAAATCATTATAAGGTTGCCCTTCCAGGTGCAGTGTCTCATGGGATCCATTGTCCAGGCACTGCCACTATGTCAGTGGCTAGCAGAGAAACTGAGGCCCATTCACTATTCCAGGTTCCAGCCCAGGGACCCTACAACACAAAGCTAAAATCTGCAAAGTCCCCAGCCTTGCTGGCTTTTTCCTATGATTGCTTCTTATTCTGACCCCTACAGGCTTTCTTCTCCACCCATCTTTCTTCTGCATATGCCTTTCCCCTCAAGGGATCCTCTTTCCGCGGGTTCTTTCCTTGCCTCCCTTAATACATCCCTTAACGGTGGCTGCAAACTTCCTTAATTCAGCTATTTCTGTTGCCAGCTTTTTTTTAATACTGGCCTAGCCTACATTTGTAGAACTGAATTTCATCTGCCAACCTGGTTTTGCATCTCCAGTCTAAACCCTCATCATGGCTTTTCCCATTGATTGGCCCTTTCTCAGCTTCCTAACCATTTGTGGGCTAGTGTTGTGAGCTAAAAAAGACTTCCTAGAATCTCTGTATACCTTCTTTCATTTTTATCCCTACATAAATCTGACTGCTTTTTAGCAGTAGTTTGTCACTCAATATCCAATTTCAACTACCTTTCTATTGCAAAAACTAAACTGGAAGTAAAAAATTACCAGTACAGGAAGTCCCCGGGTTCCTACAAGATAGGGACTGTAGGTTTGTTCTTAAGTTGAATTTGTATGTAAGTCGGAACTGGTACATATTGTAGGGGAAACTCTAGCCCTAGGGGAAATCACGTTGCGAGAAGCAGTGCGGGGCTGATGAGCTGCACGCCAGAGGGAGAGGGTTTCCCACCAGAGCAGGGACCGTGTGTTGTGCTCAGCGAAAGGAGGGCAAGTCAACTGCACGTTAATTGGATTTCATTCACTTGGGGAGGAGAAAGCGCCCGAGCGGCTGGCGCTGGGGTGGGGGGAGGGAGCCTGGTCTGCTGGGCGCTGGGGGGGGAGCCTGGTCTGCGGGGCACTAGGGAGGGTGCGCCTGGTCTGCGGGGCAGGCGCCTGGTCTGCTGGGCGCTGGGGGAGGGCAGCCTGTTCGTAACTAGGGATCCGACATAAGTCGGATCCACGTAACCCGGGACCTGCCTGTAATAAACAATTCTAGAATAATCTGAGGATCCCCTGAAAGGTTACTTATTATAGATCCTGTAGAGCAGTGGTCCCCAACGCGGTGCCCGCGGGCGCCATGGTGCCTGCCATGGCATGTATGTGCACCCGCTGAACAATCTGGGCCTTGCCCGCCCCCTGGCATGTGGCATATTCACGGTGCCAGCCCCGGGTGCGAGGTGCATGGGAAGCCCCTGCCCCGGGCGCACGGCACGTGCCGGCCCCGGGCCCGCGGCACGTGCTGGCCCCGGGCGTGAGGCGCATGGGCGGCCCCTGCTCCGGGCACGCGGCACATGCCGTTGCCGGCCCTTGGTGCGTGACACATGGGCGACCCCAGGCGCAAGGTGCGTGCGCAGCCCCGCCCCGCCCCCAGGTACGCGGCAGCCCCAAAAGGTTGGGGACCACTGCTGTAGAGTTCCAAAACAATCATCATTTCAGTTTCTATAACTCGCTGGTGCATTATGACTTTAAACCCAGTTATACCCATAGGTCATATCGTGCTATCTTCAATGTTCCTATCGTACTGTCTCCAAAGTACCTCTAACCTTTGTTCACACTACCAACCTCAATTTCCCATACTCTTCTCCACTTATTCAGACTCATTCCTGTAGCTGGATGACTCCCCCTCGCCCTGCATTTGCTCTTTCAGGTGCAGTCTGAACAGTTTCTTCTTGTGCCGAGCAGCGGAAAATCCTCAATGATGTTAGAAGCTTGCTTAAAGATATATTGCTCTGTAGAATCAATTGTATTTATGCTTATGAATATGTAACCTGCCAATGTATGAAGTGCATGAGGAAGTGAGTGAGAAACCACCAATCATAAGGTAATACAGCATATATTACCTTTTATGGTTACAAGGAAGAATCCTTCAAAGTGTATAAATTGGTGCAACGGGAGACCAGGTGGTTCTCCTCAGAAAAGATGTAACAGCATGCCAAACCCAGGATAGCGGTGGAGCCCTCCCACAGGTCTAAAGGAACTCTGGGGACACTTATTGCCTCACGGCCGATCTCCAGGTAGGTGTAGCCTGGCCAGCCTCAGCCGCCTGCAAAATGGAAAGTAATCTGTCATGGCCGCAGCCGAGAGAGAGAGAGAATTGTTGTACTGTTAAGAATCTGTACAAATAAACAAACCTCAGTGGTGCTCTATTTTTTCATCCTTTCTCTGGGCTTATACCTTGGCTGTTTCCAAAGAAAGATAACAATACCAAAGTCTATTTCCAACATATTGCCATATTAAGTTTTGACCTGTGTGGTTTACTAAAAGGGAAAGGGTAGTCTCAGAGATTGGTAAACCGGTATTGATCCAGGTCCATATGGCAGCTTTACATGATGTTATTCCAGACTAACATAGTTATATACTTATGAGTAATTGGATGACATCTCATCACAAGCATTTCTGCATTTTCACGAGTCCCAAGTTCCCTGAAACATATGTTCTCTTTTCTACTGACAAGTATGGAAATGAGTGTATGATTGGACACAGTTTCTGCTACAGAATATCCTTTATTGGTGAAATGCATCCCTCTTGCCACAATCATATTTTGCTTGTCTTACTAGTTCACAGGAACTTTAGTTCAGGGACTGTGTATGGATAGCACCAGGCATGTTTTGGGCACAACTAGAATACAGATTATTTAAAAAATTATATACATGTATTTTCTTTTTTGGTCTAGCTGCTGAGATCTGGCAAAAATGGCCTTCATGCAGTAAGACATGTAAGCTTCACCTCCACAAGTACCTTTTTGGTTTCATCTGCACATGATTTCCAATTCTGAACTCTTCTCTTACTAATAGCTCCATTACCCACAGTACTAGACTATATGTTGATACTAAAAAATATTAGGCCTCTTCATTAGCTTACTCAGAGTGCATTTATCTGCCATTACTACTTTTCACTCCCAGGTAGAAAGGCTTTCTGTATTCACTCAACCTCTCACTAAATACTTTCCCAAAGGCATACAGAATATTTACCCTACACTGAGAGACCCTACTCCTATGTGGGACCTTAACCTAGTCTTCCGCATCCATGAAAATCACCTTCCATGAAAATCACCTTTCTAGTGGTAATCACTTCAGCAGGTTCAGAGAGCTGGATGCCTTGATGGTCAACCCACCTTACATCACATTCCTCAAGGAAAAGATAATCCTTTGCTCACACTCTAAATTCATACCCAGAGTGGCCTCATTCTTCCATCTCTGCCAGCCTGTGTACTTATCTGTATTCTTCCCTAAAACACCTGCTGACAAAAGGGAGGTGTCCCTTCACACAGTGGATGCTCATAGAACATTTGCATTCTATATAGAGAGAACAAGGACATTCAGAAAATCCTCTAGATTATTTGTTTCCACAATCATGCCTCTCAAAAGGACTGTCTCTAACTTATCTTATTACACTACCAAGAACATGATGTGGAACCTCCTCCTGGTCTTCTCATCTAGTCTATCTGGAGTATGTCTACATCAGTAGCCTTCCTCAAGGATGTACCTATCATTGACATTTGTAAAGAAGCTACCTGGGCATAGACCCACAGCTTTCCCAAACACTACGATTTGGAGAAACAATCAGTTGCCGATACTTACCTTGGTCAAGCAGTGCTATCCGTCCATCAAGCAACTCCAAAAACCCTCCACTGAGGGGCATGGCTCTGTAATCACTGATAATGAAGCATCCCCAGGAACGTTCCTCGAACAAGAGAAATGTACTCACCTGTGCGATGACAGATTCTTGGAGATGGTTGTCCCTGTGGGTGCTCCACTACCCTTACCCCTCTTAAACAACTAACTTTTAGGGGTGGGAGGTATGAATCTGCGTATACACTATTTGGAAGTAAACTGGGCAAATATATTGGCAATAATGTAAAATAAAATGTGCATGTTCATAGTGCTTAATTTGACACTAGGCTAGTTAAGTAGAATTTACTGTATGTATCTGAAAACCCAGTAGATTTTTCTGCTGGATGTTGCTTGTATTGATCACTAAAATTTAACCAGATATGGGTTATTGATTCCAGTGGTATAAATACTGGTATATTTTATATCCTCTCTTGTAATAACTTCATAATATTTATTTTGGAATAGTATTGCATGTCCCTGCACAGAGAAATGAGGATGAACAGGCCTAGCATGGAGTTGCAATGGAGGATCGCTTGAGTTGCCCAGAGATCCTGAGGAGAAGACGTGACCTCCCCCCATCTATGCTTTTAACCCTCAATACTTGGCATTGTTGAGGGCACCTCCAAATTAACTAGTTAATATATGTGATTTTAAAACCTGTTGCTGTCACCTGTTCGGTCAGTTTAGGGAAAGGAACGAGTTGCAATGAGGTATGGAAATAACAGCTGAATGAGGGTCATATTATGATACACAAAGCAGGTGGAACTGGGTGGGAGAAGGAATTTAAAATAGCTAGTAGAGGAGCAGTGGGGGACAAGGTGTTTTTGTGCATACAAAACACTAGCGAAGGCAATATAAACTAAAATGTCATGCAGTGCCTTCTTTATACTGCTTTATGTACTATACACTGAAATGTAAGTACAAAATTGATTACTTTTATAATTATATGGTAAAAATGAAAAAAAAAATTCAGTAGTAGTGTGGCTATGCCACTTTTGTATTTGTTTGATTTATGTAAGCAAGTAGCTTTTAAGTGAGGTGAAACTTGGAGGTACACAAGACAAGTCAGACTCCTGAAAGAGGTACAGTAGTCAGAAAAGTTTGAGAGCAACTGTTTTAAGTATCAGGCAATCCTAACTATAGGCAGCACTACTAGCTCCCCTTCTATAATCTCCATAATGCATTTTGCAGTTGTAAGGGGATACTGCCCTATCACGGTGAATGGTGCTTTACCGACAAAATGTTCTTGCACCAAAGCGCTTTTCATTTAAATGTCATGACTTAAATTTGAGTTGCAGAACTGAATTATTTAGTATTTCTTAGGACATGCCTGATCATGAAAAAGTTTGGTATTTTGTGGACATGAGGTGCTTTTCTAGAAGGATTCTGTTACAGCAGTTTCAAATGATGGGCTATGTAGTCATAATGACGCGTACACACAGCTCCTCTGAATGTTTTCTGTGTGTTTAACAGAACATATGCTTGCCAATAGAAGCACAGAGGACCCGCTTTTGCTTCCAGCAGGGCATGGGAAAGGAGGACACGGGAGATACTACTTGTTGAATTGAGTCTTGAAAACTTCTAGGACCCAGAAGTGTAAAGGGGAGACCCTCTGAGAGGATGACAGATGCCCAGGACATTTTGAGTTTAGAGGCTCCAACCTAGCCTCAGCCTCAGCCTCCCAAGATATCTAACTTCTAATCCACAGGGTCATACTAAAACCAAAAGAATATATGAAAATCAACACTTGAGACTATTATTTATTAACAATTAAGTCATTATATCAATAGCATGTATATTAAAAATGTAATTGTGAGTTTCCACTGCAAGCAAAACTTTTCATTTTAGGAATATTTTTCTGGCTTTGTTGTGTGCAAACTAATTGAAGAAAAATCTAATTTACATGCAAAATCACTGTTAATGTTCAGCATTGTGAGCCTGTTTAAATGCTCTTGTCCCATTTACTTGTAACACGTTGAATGTTCATTCACCTGAAGCACCAATAGAGGGCTCCATGTGGTGCTGCTGCTTTGAAATACCCCCTCATCTCTCCTCCTCCTTCCCCCCTCCCATCCCCCGCTGCTTCTATTTTATAGAGGCTTCAAGGGCGGGGAGAGCAACTATTCGACTTGACTATCCGATAAGCGACTAGTCCTTAACATCCTTAATGCAGAGATGAACATCTAATTTAAAGCGAAATTTAAAAAATAACAAATAGTCTTGCAGCACCTTAGAGACTAACAAAACATGTAGGTTTCTGGTAGGTTTCTGTGTGTTGCCTTTTTAGATATCTGATTGTGTCTGTTAATTCTTTCTTGTAGAGACTGTCCAGTTTGGCCAATATACATGGCAGAGGGGACATTGCTGGCGTAGATCACATTAGTGGATGTGATGTGGTTTATATGGTTAGGGTCTGTGGTGATATAGCTTGTTTAGATGTGTGGACAGATTTGGCACCAGGCTGGGTTCCTGGAGGAGAATGATGGTGTGCTATGTGGTTACTGGAAAGGATTTTTTTGAGATTTGGGGGTTGTCTCTAGGCGAGGATTGGCCTGTCCCCCAAGCCTGTGAGAGTAACCACACAGCACACCTAAATCATACTCATCCAGGAACCCACCCCTGCAATCTTTAGAATATTTTGTCTTGGTTTCATAACCATAAACTTTACTCACTTAAAATGTTGAGTGTTAAGTATTTTAGCCAGGCATTATTTCAAGTAAAATTAATAAAATAGCATATATGTTTATACTATCCTATTAATAATTAACATGGCCGTGCTTAAATAATGGACACCAAAAGTGGTCCATTTGAAAGGGATAAGTCTACTATTTAGCCTGGTATAGGAAGGCAAATAGGTTATAAATCATTTAAGAAAATAATCTTTTATCCTAAAAAGGTAATGGAAACTCTTGAAGAAAATTGTTCATCTTCTATTTATGTGGATTGAAATATAGACTAATTAGAGTAACTGTCCTAAAAATATAATATTCAAGGAACAAGTTCTTGTTCACACCATTTGTATTGATGGAACAGTAAATTTGTGGTAACATTCCTGCTGTCCTGATCTTGTGATCATGCAGGTCTGAATCCTCGGCGGCCAGAGAAATGATATCAGTATTTTTTCAGCCAAATTGCCACTCCAAAATGAAGTTATTTATCCAATATGCCACATGATTTTTTTGGTCAGAGTAGATTTTGTTTAAAGCTAAAGGTTTCAAAGTAGTAGGCTTAAAGAAATTTTTTGTTACTTTTTTTTGCAACTAGGCATTTTGATTTTTTTAAAAATCTTTACTTCAAATGTGCTTATACTGCATGGATTAGATACAAGGCAAGTTATGTTCCTTGATTTCGGGCTGTGAAATGCCCGAGTACCTGCCATCCACAGCAGCAGCTCATAATGTGTGTGCCTCACTCTCTCTGATAATAAAACTGCTTGATTTGGAGTCACTAAGCAGTCTCCCGCCCAGATGGCAATCTGCAGGAAGAGGGACCTGACATTTTTTGGAACTAGACCCATTTCATACTAATCTGCTTTAGCTCCCTATCTTTCCCAAGTCTCCCCATTGTGCATGTGATTACTGCTAAATGTAAGGAGAAAAATAGTAGATCAAGACCATATGATATAATAAAATTAATTTTTTCTTCAGCTGTCCCTCCCACCAAGGGAGAGATTTGGTTCTGCTTGTTGGCCAAGTTACTTTGTCCTACCATATTTTTTTCTCCTTGTAGTTTATCCAAGGATATTTCAGCCTGTAATGGAGAGAAATCGAATTTCTGCATTCATGATATGGATTGTGAAGACATTTTATTTATTTTCATTCATCTTTAACGTGGATTTGTAGAATAAGTGTGTTTTCACTTTTTAAATATACTTATGGCTGGTCTGTGACACAGATGTATTAGTACAGTCTCTCTTATAGCTTAATTCATCTCCAGCATTACAAGAAAGTTCCAAATTGTTATGATATACAGTAATTAACTATTAATAAATAAATACATTATTTGAGATAACGAAGCCTCAGCTCCTCTGTAATGTTAAATCATTGATGAATTGTCTGAGAGTAGGAAATATGGCTAATGATGTCTTATATTTAGAATGTCCATTATTAGTTTTAGGAGTCACTGGTTAAGTTTTCCCATTGCCAGTGTATTGTCAGGAGATGAAAAGATAACTTATGTCCCCTTTTAAAAAATATATACTTTAATTTCTAACAAATTAATTTATCTTTAGCTTTTTCTGCAATCTGGGCCATAACTAGAAATGAACCATGTTTGCATTTGCAAATAAGTAATCATGTAACTATTATCATGAGAATATCATCTTGCAGTAGCAGCAAGGAGTCCTGTGGTACCTTATAGACTAACCGAAGTGTTGGAGCATAAGCTT
>CM057845.1:271210332-271282741 GCA_030068395.1 Apalone spinifera
CAGTGGTGGGAGAAGAAAGCTGAAGAGGTGCAACACTATGCTGACTTAAATAACCCAAGGGAATTCTTCAGTTCCATCAAGTCAGTCTTTGGTCCTTCCAAGTCTGGCTCTGCCCCCTTGTTGTCTGCAGATGGAGCCACATTGATCAGGGAGAAGGCTGGCATTAATAACTGATAGAGTATTTCAGTCAGCTCCTTAATCATCCATCATCAGTCGATCAGTCAGCATTGGAACAGATCCCTCAGAATTCAATCCTTGAAGACCTAGGAGATCCTCCATTTATTGACGAAGTTAGAAAGGCCATCAGGCAGATGAGTTGCGGCAAGGCATCCCGCAAGAATGGAATTCCCGCAGAACTGTACAAGGCATTTAATGAGGAGTCACTTAAGGTTTTTCCATAATGTTTAGACCAGTATTTGGGAAGAGGAAGAAATGCCATCTGACCTCCGTGATGCCGTGATAGTTGCTCTGTTCAAGAATAAGGGTGCAAGAGCCAACTGCGGGAAATACAGAGTTATCTCTCTGCTTTCCGTTGCCAGGAAAATCTTTGCCCCCGTCATCCTGAACAGGCTGATTTCGACAGTTTCAGAAGTGAGTCTACCCGAGTCACAATGTGGCTTCCAGCCTAATTGCAGTACTGTCGATATGATCTTCATAATGAGACAGATGCAAGAGAAGTGCTTTGAGCAGAATATGAACCTCTACTCTGTCTTCATTGATCTGACAAAGGCATTCGACATGGTTAACAGGTTAACGGTTAGCATTGTGGATCATCCTCAGGAAGCTGGGCTTCCCACCGAAGTTCATCTCATTCATCAAGCTATTTCACGACGACATGAGAGGAGAGGTACTCTCGGATGGTGTGCCATCTAAGAAATTTAACATCTTCAATGGTGTGAAGCAGGGCTGCGTACTCACCCCGGTGCTTTTTAACTTGTTCCTCACTCAAGTCCTCATGCATGCTGTCAGAGGCCTAGATCTTGGTATTTGCATCAGATACTGTTTGGATGGTTCAGTGTTTGATTTGAGACGCCTTACTGCAAAGACCAAGACACCGGAGAGGCTTATCACCGAAGCTCTATTTGCTGATGACTGCGCCCTTATGGAACACCAAGAGAACTACCTGCAGACCATCATTGACAGGTTCTCTGAAGCATCCAAACTGTTTGGTCTCGAAATTAGCCTCGGAAAGACACAAGTCGTCTTCCAGCCTGCACCAAACAGTGCTCCTCCACAGCCAGGCATTACTATCGATGGCACACAACTGAAGGTAGTGGACAGCTCTAAGTACGTACCTGGACAGCACAATATCAAGTGATGGATCCCTTGATAAAGAGATTACAGCGAGGATCCAGAAAGCCAGTCGGGCACTTGGCAGATTGCGTGTTAAAGTTCTCCAGCAGAAAGATATTTGCCTTTCAACTAAACTCAAGGTATACAGTGCCATGGTCTTCACCTCTCTCCTGTATGGCTGTGAAACATGGACCTTGTACCGTAGGCACATCAAGCGGATGGAGCAGTTTCACATGCGATTCTGTCAGCCGGTGGATAGGGCAGGGCATGTGTGTGTGTTACACCCGAGTCTTCAACTGCTGAGACACAAGGCCCTGTCGCAGTGGGCAGTCTAGGTGAGACTGATGGGTGCCCCGAGGAGTTTAACGTCCGTGACTTTACCGCTATGATCGGGATCCCTTTGCGGCGGGCAGCCAATAGGCCGACAGACGCCCCAGAGTTTATAGGGAGAGCTTATTACACCTCAGATTTTGACTGCTAAGATACACGATCCCTTCGCAGCGGGCAGCCTGGGGAGGCCGAGAGATGCCCCAATGGATCTGTCCCCTGGAAGTGACGCGATCCAATGCTCAAGCTCTCCCTATATCTGCCCTGACCACCAGCTGACAGATCCCTATGATCAATCATGCGAGTAAGCTGGCAGGACTGAATTACAAACCAAGAAGTGCTTGATAGAGCTAGCTCCACAAACATCGAAGCCAAGATCCTCCAGACCCAGCTTCGATGGTTTGGCCATGTTTTCCGCATGGACGAATGCAGGATCCTGAGGCAGCTGTTCTACGGGGAGCTGTACATGGTATTCGCAAACAGGGACACCCGAGGAAGAGGTATAAGGAGAACCTGAAGACCAACTTGCAGACAACAATAAAATGATTGTTTCACAAGAAAAATGAATTAATTATGAAGATTACGAGTAACATAAAAATTAGTGGCAATATGTGTAACTTATCTAGAATTCACAAAGATCTTGCTGTTAGCTCTGAGGTACTTCTCAAATAGTACTTAAGTTTTACTATCCAAACAGCATCCTCTTTTTGGATTCATCTACTGATAATTTTAGATTTGAAAGGTGTTTGGAAGTCTTTTTTATTTTGTTGAGTTGAAATCAGCATAGGTTTCACTCATTCTGCTTACTTTATGAAGTTCTTGTGTTGTAAATGAGTTATTGCCCCAGTTTGGACAACAAGGGAGGATTTCTTCTTTGGAGGGACAAATTGGCTTTAGATTAGAGTTTATATGTGGAGGAGGAACTACAATCAAGGCAGGCTTCTAAGGAGGAGATAATGTTTTAAAGCATTTGCTATTAAAAATGTTTGTTACACAGCTGATTTTTCTGGTACTCCTTATTTTCATAATAAGGGATCTGTTTTTCTAGTAGGATCAAATCATGTGTCTTTAAAAATGTGAGTTTGCGTTTGTAGATGATTTGATTGCTTAATGGGATAAAACTACTAGCTTTTTGACCCATGTATACATTGGTGTGTTCATGTGAGTCAGGAAGGGGTGGAATGGTGGATGCTAAGAAAGGACTAAAAGGGAACTATGCACAACCATACTGATTGCTTATCAGAAAACATTTTAAACAAGCTGAAATACCTGTGATATTCTCCTTAATCATATTTATTTCTGGTGGTTAGGGATAACTAATTCTTTGAAAATATGATCATTTTAAGCCAGAGCTGCCACTTGTTCAACAGTAAGGTGAGGTATGCTGCAGGCTGCAGCACTACCTACTAGAGAAGATGGTGCTGTCTCTCTTCTGCTGGAGTCCAGTAGAACTTCAGATCTGGAAACAGAAAAATTAGAGAGCAGTTTTTTTTTAACTGACATAGCAAAATCATATTAACTTTATTAGGTATTAGCAACCTGGAACAAATTTTAGATTTTCTATCCTTAAAATCTAAAATTGTACTCCATTAGCGGTAGTGACATTTTTGCCCTGCAGACATTGCTAGTGAGACTAAGGTATTTTGCAATAGTAAAAGGGTACCAGCTTAAGGCTTACAATAAAATGGCTTACCAACAACCATAGACATCCTTGATCCTCTTTATTGCTAATCTGTATTATACAGCTCTTGTTGAAAACAAATACAATTTATTGAATTACTACATACTAAAATTTTTTGTGAGCCCTGGCTATAGAAAGAAGCATTGGTACCAGTGTTAACGTTTCTGGTTTTCCATTATTCGCATTATTATGAAGTCACTGACACCATAACATAATCTTAGGAACTCTGTATCTCTCATCATGTCTGATAATGCAAAGTAATGCACAATGGAAAATATAATCCCCACCATACATATAAAATGATGGGATCTAAATAAGCTGTTATCACTCAAGAAAGAGATCTTGAATTCATTATGGATACTTCTCTGAAAACATCCACTCAATGTGTAGCGTCAAAAAAGTGAATAGAATGTTGGGAATCATTAAGAAAAGGGTACATAATAAGACTGTAAATATATTGCCCTTGTATAAATCCACGGTCTACTCACATATGACAACTGGAAGCAGATGTGCTCAACGCATCTCAAAAAGAGAGATTTGGATTGGAAAAGGTTCAGAGAAGGGCAACAAATATTTAGGGGTATGGAATAGAGATCTAATTGGTTAAACATGATGTTTAACCAGTTAACAGATTATGGGGGGAGGGGGAACCAGACTCAACATGGACCGGGCGGGCGGCCAGAGCAGGCCCCTGCCCCCACCAGTTAACTGGAACAGGTAAGCATCACCCGCTAACCGGTTAACCTTTCACATCCCTAGTATAAAATGGCTGCCATATGAAGAGAGATTAATAAGATTGGGATTATTTAGCTTGGAAGACAGATGCCTAAAAGGGGATATGATAGAGGTCTATAAAAAATATGGCTGGTGTGGAGAAAGTAAATAAGAAAGTGGTATTTACTCCTCATCACACAAGAACTAGCGGTCACTGAATGCAATTAATAGGCAGCAGACTTAAAACAAACAAAATCATGGAAGATGCAAGAGATTCCAGAAGACTAGAAAAGGGCAAATATAGTGCCCACTTATAAAATGGGAAATAAGAACAACCCAGGAAACTACAGACAAGGCAGTTTAACTTCTATGCCAGGAAAGATAATGGAGCAAGTAATCAAGGAATTCATCTGCAAATACCTGGAAGATAATAAGGTGCTAGGTAACAGCCAGCATGGATTTGTAAAGAACAAATCATGTCAAACCAATCTGATAGCTTTCATTGATAGGATAACAAGTCTTGTGGATAAGGGAGAAGCGGTGGACATGGTATACCTAGACTTAGTAAGCTATTTGATATGGTCTCGCATGATCATCTTATCAATAAACTAGGCAAATACAACTTAGATGGGGCTAGTGTAAGGTGGGTACATAACTGACTGGATAACCGTTCTCGGAGAGTAGTTATTAATGGTTCACAATCCTGCTGGAAGTCATAACAAGTGGGATTCCACAGGGGTCTGTTTTGGGACAGTTTCTGTTCAATATCTTCTATTGGCATAGAGAGTACGCTTATTAAGTTTACAGATGATGCAACCCCTCCCAGCTTGGTAATTGCTTTGGAGTATAGGGTCATAATTCAAAATGATCTGGACAAACTGAAGAAATGGTCTGAGGTAGCTAAGATGAAGTTTAATAAGGACAAATGCAAAGTACTCCACTTAGGAAGCAACAATCAGTCTCACACATACAGAATGGGAAATGACTGTCTAGGAACGAGTGCTGCAGAAAGGGATCTAGGGTCAGAGTGGACCACAAGCTAAATATGAGTCAACACTGTGACACTTGCAAACATGATTCTGGGATGCATTAACAGGAGTGTAGAACAAGACATGAGAAGTCATTCTTCTGCTCTATGCTGTGCTGATTAGGCCTCAATTGGAGTATTGTGTCCACTTCTGGGCACCACGTTTCAAGACAGATGTGACGAAATTGGAGAAGGTCCAGAGAAAAGCAACAAGAATAAGTAAAGGTCTAGAGAACATGATCTATGAAGGAAGACTGAAAGAATCGGGCTTGTTTAGTTTTGAAAGAAGAAGACTGAGAGGGCACATGAGAGCAGTTTTCAGGTTTCTAAAAGGGTGTTACAAAGAGAAGGGAGAAAAATTGTTTTCCTTGGCCTCTGAGGATAGGACAGGAAGCAATGGGCTTACATTGCAGCAAGGGAGGTTTAGGTTGGACATTAGGAAAAATTTCCTAACTGTCAGGGTGGTTAAACACTGGAATAAGTTGCCTAGGGAGGTTGTGGAATCTCCATCTCTGGAGATATTTAAGAGCAGGTTAGCTAGACATCTATCAGGGATCTTCTAGACAGTACTGGGTCCTGCTGTGAGGGCAGAGGACTGGACTCGATGACCTTTCGCAGTACTTCCAGTTCTAGTGTTCTATGATTCCATGAAAAGGAAGTATTTTTTTCACACAACACACAGTCAACATGTGGAATTTCTTGCCAGAGATGTTGTGAAGGCCAAGACTGAGAGGATTCAAAAAAAGAACTAGATAAATTAATGGAGTTCATCGATGGTTGTTAACCAGGATGGGTAGGGATGGCGTCCCTAGGCTCTGTTTGTGAGAGGCTGGGAATGGGTGTGTCAAGACCGTTCCCCACTCTGGCACTTTGAGTGAAGAAAGTGGGCTCCTGCAAGAGACCTTAAAAAGCCTCTTTAGGCTTCTGCTTAAACTCCCCAATGTCACAAATTCTCTTGCCTTGTGAGATTAGGTGGCCACCATCAAGTGAAACCCCCCTTGCTTTTGAGACTCAGGAAAAAACACTTGAACTTCTTCCAGAGGAGTACCAGCAAGCTCATTTTTCACAAGAGAGCTTGAAAAACAGAGAAAAAACAAACTGCAATCTCTGATAACTGACCTCTTAGTCTTAGGCATGCATGCACAGACCTCCTGTTACCTTTTAGGACGCAAGAATCAAATCATAGCCCTAAAAAGGTGATTTTTATTAACCTTTATTAGTTCTGCTTGGTTCAGTTAATCTTGTTCCCCCAACTCCTGACTTTAAAAACGCACACACAGAAAACAGCAGCAGGTATATGTTCCAATTCAAATTTCAACACTACCCCGTTGGCTCTCCTGACTCCTTGCTAACTCCCCCAGCTACCTGCGTTTAACCCGTTAGTCACTGAGTGCTGGCTAGCACTCCATTTATCCATCATAGGGCAAAAGGGTGGATCACTTGATCATGATCTGTTCAGCCCATTCCCTTTGCGGTACCTAGCATTGGCCACTGTTGGACAAAAGGATACTGTGCTAGATGACTTTTGGTGTGATCCAGTATAGCCATTCTTGTGTTCCTAAGGTTTCTCCGTGGTGTGAATTCCTATCATTTGAATCTCTGGTCTTTTTCTCAGTGAGATTATTAGTAATATTGTTCAAATGTTTTGAACCTTCTAAACTAACTCTCCTTGCTACAATAGAACTCAAAGAACCAGAGACAGTATGTGTATTTTTGTACCTGTTATTTTATTCATCATTTTACAGTTCTCTAGCTGGTATAATAAATAACACATTTATTGCTAGGCATTCTTGCTGAAAATCTATTATCTGGCATACTGCATCTTGGAACTGAGTTTTATGGCATTAGAACCATGTTGACTCCCTTTTGCTTTGTATTATTCTGCATATAATCAGCATTTAGACTCCGTGTCCTGCACCCTCATCAATCTATATTAGATAGTTGTGAGTGGAAATAATAGAGCTTTGCCAAACATTGCGTACCACCTGAGCATACTCTGAAGTCACCTCTTACTTCTCTGCTCACCTTTGGCTGAGCCTGCTCCTATGACCAAGAGTCAAGAGGCCTTTTTTCTCCATTTCTCTATGTGAGTGTGGTTCTGTTTTTGTAGTACTCTCTGATTTGGTTGGGGATGGGCAGGGGCGGGGCGGAGAAGATAAGAAAAATTCATGCTGTTGAACACATGAATCACTGTGCAGTCAGGAAAGTAGTAATTCCATGTACAGCAGGTGGTGGTGGGGGTTGCTTGTTTGTTTTTTCCCTTCTCCTTTGTCTGAAATTCCATTAACATTTCAATCTAATTGGAAAAGATTTTTTTCTAATAATTTTTGAATGTAGTATACCTAGCTTTTTACCCTCCCCCACGCTGTCACAGTTGGCTTAGTCCTTATCTACAGCGGTGCCCATTCTGAGATGATTAGTTCCATTATTTAGTGGAAACTGCTAGCTTACATTATGGTTTAGTTTTCTAAGTTGGGTTATGGCAGCAGAATCATGTACATAAGCTTTGAAGCAAAGTCAAGACCTGTTAGTCTGAGTATCTCTGTTGCAAGCAAAGGCTTAGACCTTTTCTGTGCTTATTGGGCAATTAAAACTGGTAATTCATTCTTCGGGGGTTGACTTAAGTGGGTCTAGTGAAGACTGTTAAACTGACCACTGATGACTCTCTGGTTGTTTTTGTTATCCCCATTGGAATGAGATGCGTAAGGGAAATAAATGGGAGAGTTTCTTCCATCGACTCCCTACAGTGGAGTCTTCATGGTAACTCAACCTAAGGTACATCTAGTCCGGCTACAATATTCACGTAGCTGGAGTTGGTAAGTTAGACCTGCCCTTAGTAATATACAACAGTGTTAAGTTCCTCAGTGGAAACTTAGGGCAAATCTACACCACCAGTTAGGTTGATCTAATTTACATTGCTCAGGGATTTGAAAAAAGCCTCCCCCTGTCAAGCAATGCAAGTTTTGCTGTCTTCACCGGTGCTGTGTCAACACCAGTGCTGTGTCAACAGGAACTTAAGACTTCTCACTGAGATGGATTAATCATGCTGACCAGAAGAGTGTTTTCCGATTGGCATAGCTTGTCGAGGTGTGCTATATTGGCATAATAGCACTGACGTAGAACTGTCATATAGGCATGTCTTTACCCTTTTTAACTAGTGCTATAAAACTTTTGTCTTCAAATATTGCAATGACTCTTGTGTGTGCTTAGCTTTTCAGGCCATGGTCTTAGCGTATATACATGGTCTCTGCATGTATTCACAGGCAATATGAAACTTGATAAACCTCGGTTGTAGCTTCACAATGATATTTGAAAATGGGGAAAAATGTTCATCTGTACAAATTTCAGGGCCTCTTAAGAGGGGGAGGGGAAATGATACAAAAGCAGTTTTGAACTTAACTTGGTATGGTTTGCATAGCAAAAGGAAAGAGGTGGGGTAGAGGAGGAGGATTTCAATGCTTGATGCCAAGGAGTAAAGAGAAGCATTTAAAGGTGATGTGCTCAGTCTCCAGTTATTCATGTGTAAATTTTTCTTATGGGGGGAAAAAAGCAATTTGTTTGACTTTCCTGGCCCTATTCAAATTAGATGTGATTGCTTCTTCATAGGATTATAGTCTTTGTGGTGAGTGGAAAATTCAGCCATAGGTTTTGAGGGGAGGATTAACTTTTCTAATTTTCTACTTGTCCTTGGCAATCCAGATACCTAAGTTACTGGTACTTCACTGTGCTTCTTCCTACAATGGAGTCTTAGACATTTCTCCCCTTTTTTTATCCTGGTCCCAGATGTTTCTTCGTATACTATAATGTTATTTGTCATATTTATTCATGATTTTTCTAGACAATTTTCTGTATCCCCCCAGGACTGCAGTTGAAGGATTAGCATGACCATTATTCTACACCCAACCCAAACATCTGTCCAATAGGGAGAAATAACATGGACAGGGGCTTCAATTCTTACTCTCTCTTCCTTAGTACCCATCACCTCCTGGCCTTCTCACTTACATTTTGCCTGAGGTGAAGGAGATAGGAGCTATGAGCACCTTAATGAGAGCTTTAACAATGATGGAATGCAGAACTTTTGCTTCTTTCTTACTATGGAAGCAGTAGTAAGGCGCACATAGTTAGAAATTACTTCACCAAATTTAAGACTTTTTAACTCTTCATTGGACAACTGATATTTCTGTGCAGATTTTCAAGATAAATCTCTCAGATTTTAGAGAGCTATTTTAAAATATTCCCATTTTTGCACTGGGAGTCTAACTTTGTTGTTTAGACTCTAAACATCAATAAGACATTTGAACACAATAATTCACATGCAAATTAGGTCTCATAACATCTTTGAGGGTTTGTACTGCAATGCAAAAACCTAAATCCAGCCTTATATGCTACCTATGAACACACAAGGCAAATCAGTTCACATATGTAGGTAATAAATATATGATAATTTTGTTGCAGTCGGAATTAATATTGGTGTGAGAAGGAAAAATGCTGTCTGCATTGTATTCTTGACCCATTAGAAGTGGAAGGAAGTTTGATATGTGATAGAGTGTCAACACAGATATTAATATACAGTAAGGAAGCTAGATAGTTCCTTGCTTTTAAGAGACTATATGTGAAGTATTTGCACATGTCAAGGGAACTAGACTGTAATCTAACAGTTTTGGGTGATGAGATCTGTCTTCATTAGTGGCTTGCATAGTACCTATTAACATAATATCTAAACACATTTCCTTCCTCACTAATTAGCTGGTGTGGATATGTATTCAAAGTATTCTATATTTATAGGGTTTTTTCCAGTATGCATCATTAGTGGCATAATGCCATAAAAAACAAAGAATTTGGCTTGCCATGTTATATTACCTTATATTTTAAACCTTGACCTAAAGAACTTCCTGTATTTGACATGTGCAAAAGATTTTTGGATCTGTATTGATGTAAATATATTAGTGTGAAGTTTCTCTTGTATTACTGGTTTCAGCTAGCAATTACCTTTTAAGAATCTTTTTCAGAACAGAGAAAATGCATTCCTCATTTCTGTTTAACACAAAAAGAAGAGTGTGAGCGTTAGGTTTTTTTTCTTCAAGGCTCTCTTTTCCTAACTGGCAGCCTCCTCCAAACATTTCTCTAGTAATTCATCAATTCCTCCTCCCCTCATTCCAGTAGTTTGAAATCTTGAAAATTGTTCGGAAAGCCACAAGCAATACACCTTATTGAATCCATTTTTGATAGATATGGTACAGTGGATCATCTGTGCTTGATTCTCCTTCTTTGTTGTCTAAACTATGTCTCAGTGCCACTGATTGACTTCAGGGACAAATGATGTACGTATGCAATCTGTGTTTTGGCCAGTGACATCAAAGAAGCATATTTGTTTCTCTTAAAAAAAAAATTGGAAGAAACCCGTGGGAAAGAAAACGGAGAGACAGTCCTGATGTACAAATAAATTGGTGGATCAATTTCTCTTAAATAGGAAAGTGTAGTGGCATCATGTCTTCTAATCCTATCTTGGCTAAAAAGCCCTTTTTTTTTTTAACTCTGTGAAGTGTCTGGTGATTAAATTTGTTGCCATTATGACTGTAAGCTCTTGGCTTTCATGCACATACATTCTCTCTATGCTCAGGCCAATAACCATTTTGCAGGCATAAATGCAAGAGCTGTGTGGGTGGATATAAAACTCTAACCTGAACAGCCGTGTTCTCAAGTGGGAGGGTAATTTTGCCCCTTCAGTGATTTTACTAATATCTCTTATGAGCAAATAGTGCCATTTCCCTCAACCTGTAATGTATTGCATGTGCTACGGAGTTGGCTGTTGCTCACCAGATATTTAACCAGGAGCAATAACCTTGCTCCATTTTTCTCAAACCTTTCATGAGAGATGGACACCTGCATCATATCATGTAGTCTAATAGTTTGATACATAAAAGCAGTCTTCAGGTTTGTTTACCTGGAAAACACTATACACATAAATAAACAAAATATTTGAGTCAGTATCTTTGCAGTATTGTATTCACCGTAGAGTGTCAAAAGCTTGAATTTTTATTGAACCCGTACAGAAGGCCCCATTAATTTTTTCCTTTCCCATAAAACTTCATATGGGGAATGAAAATAAGCATGTGTTAAATCAGTGGTGAGCAACCTACAGCCCGTGGGCATCATGTGGCCCACTACAGTTCCACCTGTGGACTCCCGTCTGCTCCCTTCCCCCATGCGCCTCTTGCGCATGGGGGCGCTGGAGCCCTGCACTTCCTACTTCTCCCCCGTCCCTCCCAGCACTTTTGGAGCATGATGAATCAGCTGTTTATCTCTGTGCAAGCTCTGGGAGGGAAAGGAGCAGGAAACAGCAGATTCATGGTGCTCAGAAGTGCTGGGAGGGAAGGGGAAGCATAGGAAGTGAGGGGCTCCAGTGCCTCAGTGCACGAGAGGCATGGGGGAAAAGGGACGTAAGAGGGGTGTGCAGGCCACAGGTTGCCCAACACTGGCAATCATGAAGCCCACTAATTTGAAGGAGGGCCACTCACTAGGTTTGGTTGCCGATCGCTAACTTAAATGTTTGTGCTTCTTGTGCTGTATTTGCTCAGGTTTGCTTTGCTGGTTTCCTTACCTGCTAACTTGTACAGTTTCTTTGTTTTTTAGAATGTCGGGTAGTGAAATCTACTTCCTATACCAAAATAGCTTCAACATCCCGTAGGAGCACCACCAAGAGCCCAGGTCCATCTAGACGCAGCAAGTCTCCTGCATCTACCAGCTCAGGTAAAGCAAAGGAAAAATGTTTCCAACAGCAGAGGCAAATGTTTTTGAATGCAATTTGTAAAGTGTTAACATCTCTGAGTTTCTTGCAAGGTACTGTACATAAACAATACTTGACACTAAAATATAACCATTTGCATCAGTTACCTCAATATTTGAGACACATTTATTTTCTAATATAAATGATAGAAAAATACCTGTATTGTAAAATCTTAAATACCAAAGCATGGTAATTACTGTTATACAGTAGTTAATCATGCTTATTATAGTAGTGCCTGACAAAGAATGGCTATCCACCATGCAAACACATTTTCTATCAGTCTGAGCTGTTTTCTTGACTTTTAACTGTCTCACCCTAAGTAAATCTACCCCTGCTCCCCAAAAATTATGGAACTGACATATTTGCTGCCATCACATTGTTGACTCTGCTAGAGTATTCTACCACTTTCCTCTCCCCATGTGCATCTGGTCTATTTACACTGAAAACTCTTCTGTCTACTAGTCTGCCAGATATCCTAGTTTGACTGAATCTCATGGTTTGAACACTGTTTCCAGTGAACTATGTGGTCAGTTTAGGTCCAAGGAATATGACATAGCAGAAGGAAAGGAATCCTGCAAAGAGCTAATGGGGTGAAATATTGATTGTGTGGTTAGCATTAAATAATTTTTATAAGAAACAGTTGTTTATTCAGACAGTTTTTAAAAGTGTAGACATAGAGAACTTAATAAGGTGGATTTGTTCTTTATTTCTTCCATGAACATAAACTGGTACCATGAAATGTATAGGCAGGGAGGGTAGAGTTAAATCAGATTTTACAAAGTGAGGGCCTTTAGCTGTTGTATTGGCTCCTCACTGAGTAAGGCCAAGCTTATGGATGGAATTATCTTGATGTATACGAGAAGCCCTCATGATTTGCAGAATCCATTGTGAATGGCAAGGATTTCCTGTACTGCATTGATATGTGCACTAACATTTCTGTGCAGAGTCCCCCCCACCCCTCTCCAACCTCTTACCTCTCAGGTACCAGGGGCGCACAGTCTGAAGAGCATGCCCATGGACAGAAGGGGGCCCTGCTGAGCCTCAAGTTCCACCTCCCTCCCACCTCGCCTTAACCCAGCTAGGAGTCTGTCAGCTTGGACACATCCCCCTCCTGATGCTGCTGCTGCTGCTGCTGCTGTATGCTGGTGCCTTGGTCTCTGGCCCTAGTGCTAGCCTTGTCCAGTACCTCCCCCATGAGGCACACTCCCCATGGGGTTAGCGCTGAGGGTGGAGCCTGGGGCAGCATTGCACAGTTCCAGCAGCAGGGAGGTACAGTTGGACTGATGGACCCTAAGCTAGGGTTGGCAGTCCCAGCCTGTGGATTGGGGGTGGGGGTGTCCCACCTCAATTTAGGTATGCTTCAAGTAGATGCTGCCATAAATCCTACTGTGACAAGTGGGTCCTAGAGAGTATCAATTCAGGATGAATTGCTTAGAGACAGAGCTGTCACCGCTTAGGACTGAGATTCCTCTACTAAAAGGCACACCCAACCTGTTATAAAGAGGACTTCTGTTCCACCACTCTGGTTAACAAGAAATCATGCAAGCAATTCCCTCAGACATTCCAGTTCTCTTGGGCTGCCACCTGTAATACTCCTTATACATATGAGAGGTTTTAAAAACCAGTCTCATCAAATGAAAAGATTATTCCGATTCCAAAGGACCAGTTGCATTCCAAGGCTTTCTCTTAAAAGCATGCACTTGCCAATATTTTAAGCCTTTAGATTATAGATTTTGTTCAAGTTTGCTGGTGCCATGACATCTACTGTCTCATTCCCTTTGTGTCACTAGCACCATCTAGTCACATCGCCTGCCCCCATCTTGAGGCTAGGTAGCCATCTTGCCAATTTTCACATCCTGCCCTAAAGCATGGGGATACTAGAGCTTCTCAATGAAACATTTTAAGGACATTAATATGGGAAAATATCAGTTTTCCATAACTCACTTTGATAAATGGATGCTTCATTTTCCCTGAAATATTCCAAAACAATGCAGCCCAGTCAGATGGTTGACATGGAAGATGTCATTCTAAAATATGAAAGTAAATAAAAACAGGATTTTATGATGAAAGTATTAAGCAATGCTATTTTCACCATCTATAATTAGGAAGTGATTTCCATAGGAGCAGTCATCATTCAGTACTGAGCAAAAAGGGTAAAGTTTTCTTTATTGTTTCAACAGGAAACTGTAATGTTTTTACAGTCTTATTTTCATTAGGTTGTCGTAACAGAGCCATGTTTTGTTGTTTGCAGTTATTTATATTTTAAAGTAGCTTCTAAATTATAATGCCTTGCATTTGACCTTTAGCAGAATTAATTGCTTGTCTGTTTTACCTCTGCGCTATTGTATTTGTAAATAGGATATAATAAGTAATACTGAAGACTTGAATTTGAGGACATTATTTAAAAAATAAACCCTATCAAAGTGTAATAATTATTTGCCAGTACAAAACCCTCAGACAATATAAATGTGCTGTTTTTGTTACAAATGACTCAGAACAGCAAATAACAATTAAGCTACACTTGCAATCATATGTAGAAATATCTTAAATTAAAATTTCAATGTTATCCTCTTTGGTTACTGAACTTGTATGTTCATTCCTTTTGGAGAAGAAATCATTGTAAAAATAGGAGTGCTCAGTTTCTTTTTCAACTATAAGTTTGGAGAAATATATTTTTCAGGAATTTAGAAGAGAGAGGTCACCCATTAATAAAAATGCACCAAAGAGGCAAGCGCCAGTAATTGAGGTAGATAACATGCCTCATTGCCACCATCTTTTCTCAGAGACAAGAAACATTTTACATGCTTAAGACATGATTAAAAAGTCTGCTCATGGTATGTGGGTATGCTTTTAATGGAGATGGAAGCAAGTGCTCCTTCAGCTCCATGATGAGCCATATACAACAAAACAACCAACAATTGCACTTCGATTTTTATAGGATTTACAGAAATTTTTCTAAAAGTTCAAACTAGTGCATTTTTTTCTGTTGTTTTTATATGCCTTTGACATACTAGAGGCCATGCTCTGAATTTGCAGACAGCAGAAAATAGGCATTGCTGCTTCACTGTTGTGTAATTTGGTTGTGTATCATAGTTGGAAGCCCCAGAGTGATATCGGAACCCCGATCTGTCCACACCCCTTTTTGAAAGTCAGTACCTATCCTGAACATGTTATCTACAGAAACCAAACAGACTAAGGGTGAGAGGAAAGCAGACATACAGAGAGGTGCAGTGATTTGCCAACATGGTATCTCAGTCTAATACCCTGCCCATTGGACCCTGCTGCCCCTGTCAATTTTGTAATGTTTCCAAAGTCTTTATAATACTTTGTGCCCTTTTATTGTTGTTAAATATTTCAAGGGTGTAGGATAGCTTAAAAATATTTCTGGTCCTGTAGAATGAAAAGCCGAGTTTTATTCAATATCCTTTTTACCAGCAATCAGAATTAGTAAATGTTTGAAGGCTGTTCAGCAGATTGTATGGAATGAGTTGATGGCTTCCGGATAACTAACAATATCTGTGTTGGCAGCCTGTTCACAGGTTAAGCACATGAAGAATTAGATCCTTCCTTCGTTTCCTGGTCATGATTTTTAATTTCACTGATGGCAAAGTGGGGCAGTTTCTGTTATCATTGCCTGTGTATTGCAACTTTCTTTGAATTTAAGACTGAGGCTAAATCCTTTTGATTAAAAAATCTCAGTTTGAGTCTCCAGGACAATCAGCTAATTAGTTACCTTTCATTAAATCAAATTTAATTACAAACCAAAATGCCCCCTCTACCCCAACCCATTCTAAACTGTTTCTTTCCCAAAGGTACCGTAAATTAGCGTATATAACCCACAGGTTATACATGTTTTTACAGACCCCACCCACCCCTCCCCCCGCGGGGTATACATGTCCGTGAGGTATACAAGTTTATTTTTCCTCATAAGCAGCTCTGCCCCATTAGACTTGGGTCATCTCTGCTCCGCTGTAGGGAGAACCTGATGAGCTTCCAGCATGCCTGCGCTGTGCTCTCTCTTCCCCTGCCCAGAGGAGGGTCGGTTGCACCTGGCTGCAGCTGCGCAAGGCTTGGGCGTAGGTGCAGCTCCCCTCTCGCAGGCTGGTCAGCTTGCCTGCGCTGCGCTCTATGTTCCCCCCTGCTGACAGCAGGATGGCTACCTAACAAAAGATGGGTGGAATGCAGGACATTGGCAGTTTATCCTGGTATATGCAATTACCGTGAATTAGCCTATAGAACCCACGGGTTATACACGTCCATGGGTAATCTAAGTTTTGTTGTTGTTGTTTTTACACAGCAAAGAAAAACCGTGGGTTATACACGAGTGCGGGTTATACACTCTAAAACACGGTACTTCAGTGCTGTGAAAAGAGATGTCATTCAAGAATGCCATTCCTGTTAGATAAAAAAGTGCCATTTGTCTTTAATTTGGCAAGTGGTATTATTAAGTCTTTGTGGCCAGTGTAGCTTACATGGTATCTATATTCTTTGTAAAGCAGACTAGGTTCAAAAAGAATGTATAAAGTATAGTAGATTACTTAGTGGCATGTGTTAAAAAATTGCTTCAGTAAAGGAATCATATATAGGTTGAACTTCTCTAGTCTGGCACTCTCTGGTTCAATAACATCTGTGGTCCAGCATGTTTTTCTTTTTGTTCGCTGGATGTCCACTTACCATGGTCTCATAAAGTTTGTTTACAGCCACCAGTCCTTAAACTGTGGTGTTATTTAGCTTTGATTTACCCATAAATGTCTTCTAAGAGCCTAGTAAGCAGTGGAAGTGTTGGTAATGCTTCTAGACAATATTGACCTTCCGTGGTTTGGCAAATTCTCTGGTTTGGCACCAGTCAGGTCCTGAGTCTACTGGACTAGAGAGGTTCCACCTGTACCAAGTTTCAGTGCCAGTTTAAAATTGTATACATCTATATAGAAAATAGGGCTGCTGCAAACACAGATGGGATCTTAATGGGAGCAGCTGTAGAATGAGTACTTATGCTTTCCTGTACTGTATAAAAGGACATTTTCATTTGCTTTGAGATTTCCTTCTATGGCCCTTAGCCATCCCAGTGGCCATTCTTCTTAAACCACCTTGGTCAGATATATCTCAAGAAGTACTTTTAGGTTCCCAAAGCTGGGACTTAACAGATCAGATTGTCTTCAGTGGGATCACATGCAGGGCCTTTAGACCTTTAGAGGCCCTAAGCACTGAAAAGATTATGGTGCACCCCCATATGTAATTCAAAATAAAAACAATACTATACTGTAAAATCTCTCCCCCCCCCTTTTTTTTTTTTTTTTTTTTTTTTTGTGCCCCTGCTTTGCTGGTGCCCTAAGCATGTGCTTAGTCTGCCTGTTGGGTAAGCCCTGGTCACATGTTTTTTCCACATTATTATTGTATTTAATTGACATTTTTTTCATAAGTATGTTGGAACAAAACTTTCCCTGCAGCCCGGTGTAGATTAGTGAAGTGTAACCCTACATTCTTATGGATATCAAGATCAGGTTTACTCTGACCCTGATGTTATTCATCATTTATCCTGAAGAAACTAAAGGTTGACATTTATTTAACATTTTACAAATATAATCAAATCAAGACATAAGATGGGGAAATAGAGCTGTTTAGACTGAGGTTTTCAAAAGAGCCTGAAAAGTCTCAGAAGGGTAGACATGTTACGGTAGTCTGTAACTTTAAAAACAAAAAGTAGTCTTGTGGCACCTTGAGATTAACAAAACATATATTATATCATGAGCTTTCGTGGGCAAAATCCACTTCTTCAGATGAGCTTGAGTGGAGAAAAAAGGGGAGACTCCAAATTTATAACAGGAAAAAGAAGGGAAAGGGGAAAAAAAAAGTACCTGTCAATTACAGTGCCAGTGTTAATGAGGTTGATTGAGTGGGCAGGAAGTGTCCCATATTCAGCTTTTGATGTCAATGAGGTGTTAAATGTAAGGAAGGCTGGTTTTATAATAGGCCATCCAGTTAATGTCTTTGTTCAGGCCCAAGCAAACAGTGTCAAATTTGCATATGAAGGTCAATTCTGCACTGTCTCTCTAGTTGGCTTGTGAAATTCCTTTGTAGAAGAATGGCTACTTTTAAATCCATGATCGTGTGCTCTGGCAGTTTATAATGTTTCCCTACAGGTTTATGTGTGTTGCCATTTCTGATATCTGACTTGCATCTGTCTGTATCCTTTGTCATACAGACTGTCCAGTTTAGCCAGTATACATGCCAGAGGGGCATTGCTGGCTCTTGATGGCATCGATCACTTAAGAGGATGTGCAATTGTATGAGCCTCTGATTTTGTGGCTTATGTGGTTAGGTTCTGTGATGGTGTCACTTGTATAGATGTGTGGTCAGAGTTGGCAACAGAGTTTATTGTAGTGGCAGGTTCCAAATTGAGTGTGTCTGAGGTGTGATGTGTGGTTGCTGGAAAGAATTTGTTTCTGTAGGCAAGTATTGGCCAGTCTTCCAAGGTCTGTGAGAATGAGGAAGGGAGTTATGTGACCAGATACTATGGAAACTAAGACAGAGTTGAGTTTTAACTTAAAAAATCCTAACCATAATCAGTTAACAGAGTTTTTTTAAGTCCAACTCGCAAAACACCTGAAAAGACATATTTTTCCTACTTTCTCAATAGCTGATGATCAGTTTTAGGTAATTTTAACTTGACACACTACGTTGACGTAGCAGACAAATTCATAGATGCCTGAAGAACTCATAAAAAGTAGAGAGGAAACAAGGGCCAATTAGTCATAATTTAGGGCAAAATACCAATGCAGACAATACCATTTTTTATTCCATCCTGTAAGTGTTGTCTACTGTGCGTAGCCTTGTATTTGGGGATTTACGTTTGAGCCCTTTCTGGGATTTGTGGATTTAAGTCGCCATGGACACTCTGGAGCTTGGAATTATTTTCCCTGTGGCGGGACCTTATCTTTTGCTGTGCTGAGACTGATCTTTACCATTCACATTCCTAGACTTTTCACAAAAGCACCACAATATTAGTTTAGTGTCACTGCTCACCCACTCCTGCCAAAAGTGTTTTTATATTGAGATAGCAGTCTTGAGGAAAAGTCCATGTAGAGAAAAGTCCAGGTAGAGAAAATATACTGTTTTTTACCTCTGCAGCTAGTCAAGATAAACCTGATATTGATCCTAGGGGCTTGGCCTTGCCTAGATATAGGGTAAAAATTGTCTCCATCTAGGCTGTTACATGGAAATCATTTATTTGATGTACACCTAAAAGACCTACATACAATTAAAATACAACAACAGAAGGGGGAAGAAAACCACAAGGTACATTTTGTTTCTTAACTATTTTAAAATGATGTCATCTTGGAGAGTGAAAGTGTTTGAAGAAGAAGAGAAACAAATTGCAGGTGTTGCCAGAATGATGGATTAATGTCCATGAAACTATATATGTTATTGAGATTATTATAACTTTTTCTAAAACCGATATATATTTAAAATGTGAGTGTGTGACCTATTCTCTTCTGGAAAAAGCCTCACACAACACTCTTCTTTCCCTTTTTTCAAACATTCCCTTCATGTTTGGCAATTCTTATCAGTGAGCACAAAATAATCAGCCAAACACACATGTTTTACAGTGTGCAAGATGTTCAGATTTCATTAGGTAAGCTTTATAAATACAGTATGATTTTTAGTACAGTATGCTGGTAATTCCAGATCGCCAATAGGACACTCAGTAACTTTAAGTCTTATTCATTCTTTTTAATTAAGGTACAGGTTTGAAAAACAAATTATTTGCTGCAGTATGCAGGCAACCTCCTATTTCATTTACAATAGTGTCACTTGTTTTTTATCACATTTTCCATTAATATGATTAGATGACATCAGTTCTTAAAGATTATATTTTGTTTATATCTATAGTGCTATATGTTTTTCCATTTACTAGTTAAGACACAAATGTTTTCCATGACAACCTTACCCACAGGCAGGATCTGGTCTACCAGGGTTAGCTCGTAGCGGGTCCCACTCCTATGTTTACCTTTACGGCTACAGGTACCAGAGATCACAGCTCCCATTAGCTGCAGATCGCCATTCCCGGCCAATGGGAGCTGCAGGAAATAGAGTCCCTGTCCGTGCCACTTCCCGCCACTCCCATTGGTTGGGAATGGTGATCCTCAGGCAATGGGAGTTGAGATCACCTGTGGCCATGCAGGTAAATATAGTTGTGGCTGCCTGCCAGGGGCTAACTGCCAAACTGCCGCTGTGTTATTGCCCACCCCTGCCTTACAGGGTTAATCAAGCATAACACAGTAAGAGCAAACAATAAGCAAAGGGTTTCACATCTGTGCATGTGCATATATGTACTCAGTGCTGCCAAAATCATTTAATAGTGTTACAGTTTAATTAGCTATTGATATGTAGTTTAGTATGTTAAATTTAGTCTTTAAAGTGCTACATGACTGCTTTTTTTGTTTTACCTTGATTCTCCTGTGAGTGCTTCACTTCAGGTGTTCATATGTTCCTCTGCTTGTAATCAGAGATTTGTGGTAACAGTGCTTGGTTGCATCATACATGCATGTTGACCATCTTGTGCTGGCATAGGCGGTTTCTTGGCACTATGCGATCTAACCCCTCTCAGTTCCTTCTCTACCACCTTTGGCTTGAGTCAGAGCATCTAGCAGTGCTTCTATGGCTAATCTTATTAGCATAGTTTTCTTTAGTTAGACTTAAGAAAAGCTAAGTATGGTTAGTTCTTTTCTTCCAGTTTAATTTCTCTTCCCTCAAAAATATTTTTTTCCTTAGACCAGAAATTTAGGTTTCTGCTGTTGACAGAATCTTAATTTTCCCCTCGGGGGGTTGGGGGGGGGGGGGCAGAAAAGCCTGGTTTCAAAAGCTGCCTCACCTGTAGATTTTCATTACCTGCACCAGATTGGCACTCCCAGTGTGTTCACTACCTCAGTGAGACACACAGACCTCAGGCATGCTTGCATGGCCACTACCTGAAATTCTGGACTAGAAAGGCAAGAGACTTGCAACTTAAATGCTTCCTGATAAAGAAGTCTCTACAGCCAGCATCTGAGTCTGAAGCATGGACCCCCACCCTGCATAAATCAGTTGCAGCCTCTGTCAGAGGCTCTTCCTCAGTAGCTCAGACTAAAGACCGTACTGCCAAGAAGATGGCAGAAAAGCAGGCTACAACTTCCCCAGAATCATCCAAGAAATAGCTTTCTCCAAACAGGCAAAATCTTATTGAGCTGACTGCAGTGGGACCCGCCAGTACCATGAGAGCAAAAGACCCCAATTGAGCTATCTCTGATAGCAGTAAAAGGGAAAACCAAAACCACATGCAAAAGGCGGAGCCGAATAGACACTCAGCACCACGTGGTTCTACACTACTCAATGCCAGAACCTTCCCTTCTCACCACCGATGTCCTTGGGCATGGTCAGTACTAAGTCACTTCACCTCAGTCTGATTCCCCCAGTCTCCAGTGACGAGGAGAATGAGGACAAAGGGTACTTATACTCTTCACACCATTCTTCCCCCATCCAGGTGTCAATCAGACCACTGCACAGGGCATATTATACTGGGTCAACCGTGTACAGGCATCCATTGATACCACCATTGCATCTTCCACCATAGTGGTCTTAGTGGAGTATATGGACAGCATTGCCCCCACAACATCATAAATCTCCCAGCCTCTTCCCCTCCTCCCCAGAATGAGCTCACATTATTCATCCTGGCCTTCAGTACCAGGACCATGTGATTCTCCAGAAGAGGTGACCAGAGAGGAGAAGACCTCTGACCAGGAGATGGGACCTGCAGCACACTTTTCATCATCTTCCCCTGACGACACTAACATGCCCCTACTTCCCAATATAGGGGATGATTTGAAAGAATTTTAAGACCTCTCTATAGAGAGTCATGAGCTCATTGAACATCTAACTGGAAGAAGTCCAAGAGGCACAATATAAACTACTAGACATCTTACGGATATCGACTCCTTCCAAAATCACTGTATCCTGAATGTAGCAATTACAGAACCAGTTAAGTCCATTTGGCAGACCCAAGCAACAATCCTGACCATGTGCAAGAGGTCTGACAAAAAACACTATGTGCTAGCAAAGGGAACAGAATTCTTCTTCTCACACCCCATACCGCCAAATTCCTTAGTGATAGATGCAGTTAACAAGTGAGGCAGGTAACAACACCCCCAAAACATGCTGAATGACAGAGACTGGAGGAGACTTGATCACTTCTGATATAAGGCCTACTCTTGATGATTCTACACCTTAGGATTGCCAATTATAGAATCGAATAACTGGAAGGAAGCTTAAAGGATCATGAGCTGCAGTCCCTTCATTCATGGCAGAACCAAGACCATCCCTGACAAGTGTCTGTCTGGCCTGCTCTTAAAAAATCTCCAATGATGGAGATTCCACGTCTTCCCTACATAATGTATTGCAGTGGTTAAGCCACATATTACACCGCTTTTCAAAGTTAAGTGGCTCAAATATCTGCTCAGTCAACTTTTTGAGTATTCTAGGATACAATTCATCAGGCCCTGGTGACTTGAAGACATCTAACTTTTCTAAGTGGTTTTTAACATGTGCTTTCCCTATTTTAGCATCTAAACCAACCCCATTTTCACTGGCATTCACTATGATAGGTGTCCAGTTAGCCCACTTGACATGGGTTATTCACAAGATCAGACTGGACCTAAATTCTCTGTAAGTTGCGTGGCTGCATGGCCATACAGCTGCCTATTTAGTGCAGTGCAGGGGCTCAAGAAAGCTGGGTAGGGCAGAGATCAGTGGCAGCTTTAAAAAATGAGGTTTACAGGATCTTTCGAAAAAGGATTTTATTTTCGAAAGATCCCCGTCTAAACAGATGTTTTTCTATCAAAAAGCCCCAATTTGAAAAAAACCCACGTCTGCTATTATGCAAATGAAGCGCGGAAATTTAAATCCCGGCTTTATTTGCAATTTCGAAGTGTCTAATTTACATTCCTTTTTCAAGAAAAGGGATGTAGTCTAGACGCACCCAGAGAGATAGGGAGGAGCAGGGACAGGGCATGAATCAGCCAATTCACAGTGTTCTGGAAATGATGGGAAGGAGGGGGAAGAGAAGGGATAGGGTATACTTGGGAGATGAATCAGGGAAGAGGCTGGGTGAGGATTTAAGGGACAGGGTGGAGTTGGGGCAGGGCTTGGAGCAGAGGGGAGGATGGAACAGCCTGGGGCAAAATGAGCAGTGACACACATTTAAAGCCACTACTTTTGCTGGCAATTTAATTTGCCCCAATAATGGATTGCTTTGTGTTGGAAAGGTAAGAAGGAGAATCAAGTGTAAGGTATTTAATATTATTATTGGGGGTTAATGTGCATGCCCAATTTCAATCATGTGGCCCATTGAGATGAAGTTAGGTCACTCATACAGCCTGCTTACTAGCTTTGGTTGCGCATCACTGATCTAAATCATTTAGAATTTCTTAAATAGTAGTCAGAACCTTGAATTTCACCCTGACAACAGCCAGGTATAAGACTATCTCATCAGTTTAGGAGTTTTTTTGCACTACTGTAGCTTATGCTTTTAAATGGCTTTCACGTTTATACTCTCATAGACAATGTTGCAGTAGTTTATCCTTGATTTTAAAAAGAACAAACATATTTGAAGATTAGACTCAAGCTTCTTCTTTTTAATCTCTCATGCTTGTTTCTCCCTACCTAAACACCATATATTTATGCAGCACCTACATGTTAATAGAGCTAGTTTTAGACACAGAAACCACATTGATTCCTTCCTCAAGATACTGTATGAACTTCCATAAATATGTGCATGTGCTACATGCTTCCCTGTCACTGTGCTGATATATATAACCCATTACCCTTGCTATGAACTAAACCTTAACTCAAACTGAGTGAAAAATGTGTCTGTAAAAGCAACCTATTTACATGCAAATTAACCGTTTCTCATCATTCCTGTGGATACCAGGAATTGTAGATACAAAGGCATTGTACATGTTTACCTTAACAAATGCATTGCAAAAGGCAGGTACTGAGATGCAGCAGTATGGTGCTCTTTAGTTTTGATGCTTTATAGCCTGTTTTATAATGCTCTTTAGAGCAGCATCAGAAGATAAATGTATGTGGGCCTACTATTTACCACTGAGATATTTGCTACATTAAGAAAAATCTATTAAAATACCCACTGCATTCTCTGAAGGATTTATCAGTTGCTAGACTGCCAGTCAGCCAAGGATATACAAGAGTTATTGTCATTTTGATTTTCAGATGAGTCATTTGCTATATTGCCCCCAAAGGCTCCTCATTATGATTCAGTGCACAGCCTATACAATTGCTTAGGTTTTCTGGGCTTCATGGAATCAGAGTGGGGGTTGTAGTTGCTCAGCATTCTGAAGCAGCGGCTTAATGTTTAATTGACACCTTTGATGTAGCCCTAAGACACCACCTGCACCTCCCACTGCTGCTCTGAAGACGTCAGCCTTACGCAGAAAAGGCTTCTGCTTATGAGTCCTGCATCTCATTCAGCTCACTCTGTGAACAGCTCGAGCTATCCTTAACTAATCCCACCCCTTCTCATTTCTGCTACAGCTTGTCTTAGTACAGGGCTAGCATTGTTGTGCTTGCTGTTGACAGGTTAAACAGTAAGACTGTGTCCATGTTAGAGCTCATAGAAGGTAAGTTAAATGCCTTATTGATACCTTAGTATGTAAATATTCATACAAGATTGAGAATTCAGATGTCTAGTTGCTGATTTTTTTTCTGATATTGATAATACGGATTTGTTAATATGGCTGTGTGTGTGTAAAGAGATACATAAAAGCATTTCTTTCTTTTAAAATATGATTGGCATCCTATATGTAATCACTTTGTAGTACATTAGGATACTCTTTGGGTATTAGCTATTTGTGAATATAACAGAGCATATCATACAAAGGCTGAAATGCTTCTTAAAATTAAACACACTGAAATATTCCGAAGGAGCTTACTATTTAAGTAAGTGATGGTTTGGTATAATGTATAGTTGAGATTTTATGGCCAGTTCAATGGTATGTCTGAAGTCCATCAGAGTTAGTTCTGAGGTGATGTTTGGGTCAGATAGTAATGCAAAAATGTCTTCAAATATGTGAAGGATTAACAGCAAGCTTCAGTGATTTGTTCTTGCAAGCAGGGTTGCTTTTTATTCCTAGTTGGTAGCACTGAGAGGCATAATTAGGGTTTAAATATAGGTAATATTTGTTAAGGCAACAAAACATTATGACTTTCAATTATAGGCATGCATAGGCACTATAGAATTAAAAAAAAATAAGAAAGTTCATCACCATTGACTTAAACAATCATTTTAGATTGGCTGCATATTTGTTTAAGCACTGTATAAATTGGCAGGGTGAGAGTCACAGTGCAGAAAAGCAGTTTCTTTCTGCACTAGTTTATTTAACATTTACAAATCTGAAAAGAGTGAATGGTTCCCTTAAGAAAACAAAAATGGAATTAAGACATGATTATTAATTATTTTCCTCTGCTTTTACTCTACAGGTACCATGAGTCAAACTTTTATTTAATCAACCTATTATTTATTTATTGTCCTTCTAGTTAATGGAACCCCTGGTAGCCAGCTTTCTACTCCCCGCTCTGGGAAGTCTCCAAGTCCATCTCCTACCAGCCCAGGAAGTCTGCGAAAACAGAGGGTAAGGAAACAAGGAACTGATTTTTGACACTGACTGAGCAAGGATCTAGCATGGGTATCACCAATATTGCCTTCCTCAGAAGGGTTTGTTGCACCTAGCCAGACATATGGGGGGAAGGGCTTGGTTACAATTCTTGTTGTGCCTGTTACACAACTGGAATGCAGCAGCTCTTCACCTTTCAGAAGAAGTGTGCAGGGTAATGGCTTATCTTTAAGAAGAATAAAAGAGATTTTTGCTCTTGTGTTCAGAACACTTCTATGTCTTTCTGTTTGGCCAAGCATTTCACAATTGAAGGAAAATGTAGACCTCCTAAAAATTCCATATTTACATTTTGGCACCCCAGGTTTAATTGTGGGGCAAAGTGAGGAAGTGCTCTGTAGAATTTAGCTAAATTGTCATGACCATATATAATAGCTTTTTACTAGATTGGCCAAAATGGCTCAGTATCAGGGCAACAGTAGAATGAATTAGTGCATAGGAGGCCCAGGATCATAATTAGATTTTAAATTCCAATAACAAAAATCTAGGGAGACTACAGTACATAGCGCACCTAACCATTCAGCACATCCCTGTAGCATGATGGTGATAGCTGTGTTATTGCTGTAGTAATCCCTCTATTACAGAACATGTTTGGGTCAAGATAGTGTTCTCCTGTATGGGAGTTGGCCATGGGCAGGTCAGTGCTGTTCACACTGATTTAATTAATTGCATCAGTCCAGCGAGAATGAAACACATGTCTGTTTATCGTCTCTTCTGACATTATCTCAACTGTGGTCTGCAGGCCTTAGAAATCTTGAGTCACCGCATCATGTCTCAGTGCAGCTTACAAATGCAGTTGCACCCAGACGTTCTCAGCTCCTTCAATTTTAAATAAACTACGAATTAGCTCCCTATACCTGTGAAATAGGAAGTCATAAGCAAAGACTGTGTGAGACTCGAAGCCTCATTTTAGTAGGTTTTGGATGATTCAGGACACAGGTAAGTGAGAGAGTGAGTTTCATGTGGTATGAGTTTTGCCTGAAGCCCCCTCCTTGGCAGCAGTGTTATCATGGTCCTTAAGATGTGACTTCCAAGGTTTATGGATTAACTGTTAATAAGTCACTGGGGACCGGGAAAATATCATCTGACTTTATGGAATTTCACACTGATATTCACACTGATATTGCAGGTCTCCATCAAGGTGGATGGCATCAGTAGCCCAAAGGAGTCGCTCATTGGCTCTGGGGCTGCCTGTTTTCCTTGATACATCTCAGTCTTTTCCCTCTCCATCACTGATGGGTTTTTTTTCCCATCAGGAAGGGCAAAAGACACTTTCTTCTATGTTTGTTGGGAGAGGGTTGAAAGGAACCATCTTTCCATGCATAGTGCATCACATCAGTGTGTTTTTGAGATGCTGCAGTGACACAGGGCTTTAAATACTCTGTGGTGGTGGTATGACCAACATGTTCAGCAAATTGGAAATTATCTTTTGAAAGTCAAGATCAACAAAAATAGCAATAACTCTCCTGTAAAAAGGTCAGGTTCTGCCTTCAATAATTGCAAGCAGTCCCACTGACTTCAGTGGGAGTTACTGGGAGTTACTTGTGTTCCTGTGCACAAAATGTGGCCCAGAGCTTTGTTTGAAGGCAAAGAAGAGAAGAAGTCATGTGAATGCGGGGTGAAGAAACCCTGTATTATGTGGGTTTTTTTGTTTAATATGGAGACAAAATATATGTATATATGCAGAAACATATGTAACCCAGAGGCATTGAGACTGACAAGGGAGAGTGAATTCTGCTCTCCAGCCTTAGCTAAGAGCCAGTTAGCTTTTAGCTCCTGTGGTTGAGGCTAATGATGTTATCCCCTAAGGTCAAAGTCCCAACTGCCAATGACCACGTTCTGTCGGCTTGGGCTTGTCCGGGTTCGAGACACGTGGTACAGGTTGTCACCTGTGCAGCCTCACTATGTCACATTCTGACAGCGGCAAGAAGAACTGTGTCAGCTAGCCTTGGAGAGGAAAACATAGAGGGTGGAAAGGAGAGGCCAGCCCAGAGGACAGCCTGCAGCAAGCTGCCCTGTCAGATGATGCTGTGCAGGCTGCTCTGAAGGTGCTTCTACCCAGCAGTACCCCAGATCATGCGATGCTGGAGGCAGAGAAAGGTCTCACTGAGCTAGTCCAAGAAATGACTGCCCTCCAGAAACAGAGCCGTGTGAGAATGGGACAAGTGGAGTCACAGGTACTGCAGCAAGGTGCAGCAGTGTGGCAATACCCCAAAGTTCTAGATGGGAAAGTGGTCGAAGTACCCCTTATGTTTGTGTCCGTGGTACCAGAGGTTGTTTCATATGCCACTGTTGTGAACAAGAAGGCCACATAGTATGTGGCTGCTGGCAACCCCCTCAGCCTCTCCTCATGGGGTCAGGGCAAAGTGAGGCTCCTGCTTTAAACTGCTTACGCCTAACACTGAGGCGCAGGTAAAGGCTGTAGAGCTGGGGAGATGTCTTCCCCCAGTAGCATCAGTGTGCACAACTTCCCAGCGTACTCTGCCAGCCACAAACTGGCATTCCAGCCTGATGGGGCCCTTGAATGAGGGAACTGAGGAAGTGGTATCCTGTGCAAGACTCTAATTGATACAAGGTCACAGGTCACAACCATCACAGAGGATTTGTGGAGAAACCACCCTATTTTAGGCAAGTTGCATCCTATGCCTATAGATAGCCTAATAGTGGCCAAGGAGTCTTCCATCAAGGAGTGATAAATTAGATTTATCTTTTCCTGGCAAAACCTACAAGGGAGCCCCTGACTTTGTGGTGCCTGGGACAAAGTGCTGCCAGGGAGTCCCCATGTTGTTAGCGCCAAATGTCATCCTGGTTCGGTGTCTGCTGTTGTGACTGAAGCATGGGCTATACTATTTAAAGTGTTCAGCTACTTAGCCAGTCTGCTAGAACTGTCCTGCGGAACCCCAAGAGTGAGAGAGGAAATGGCGAACACTTTGGGATTTAAATGCTACGTAGAAAAGTCAGCTGTAGCTTGAGGAGTTTCTCCCACTGAATACCAAAGGCCTGTTGCAAATACTATGGGTATTCATGCAAAAGCGGCAAGGCATCCTGTGGCATCTTATAGAGTAACCGAAGTGTTGGAGCATAAGCTTTTGTGGGCAAAGACCCCTTCGTCAGATGCTTCTCAAAAGATCCTCAGAGTCCTTTTTTTTTTTTTTTTAATTGAAAGGGATCATTTGCTTTTACTGCATTATCAGGCTGGTGACTTCCCTTTCAGTCTTAATTGAATGTGGCAACCTAAGTGTAGGGGTTGCTACCATCATCCCTTATTATATTTGTGCATATACTTTTAAAAGATGAAGTCTTGGCCTTGTTGAAGTCAATGAAAGTTTTGCCATTTACTACATTAAAGCCAGGATTTCATGTTATTCATGAAAACCAACCCTATTAAAACCTTCAAGTATATGATTTTAAACACTCAGAAGTCAGGAAATGGAAAAGCAAGTTTCATCCTCACCTATTTGCATACAGGTGGCACAGACCTATCTTTCTGTAACTATGCAACATCCATTGAAATCAATGAGTGTTGTGCATTAATATTTCAGGACAAGATTGGGCTCACTCCATAGGCAAATGACATTTAACAGTATAGTTAGCAATCCAAAACAATTCTGTATGTGCGACATAGACAATTTAATATGTGTTGAACCTTTCTAGTCTAGCACTCTCTGGTCTGGCAACATCCGTGGTCCAGCATGATTTTAGTTAGCTGGATGTCCACTTATCGTGAGTGGGACACAGTTTCCCACAGTCCCATAAACTTTGTTTACAGCCACGAGTGCTGGCTCTCAATGGTCTGTGCTGCTGTTTCGCTCTAATTTACCCCTAAATGTTTTCTAAGCGCCCACTAAACAATGAAAGTGTTTTAAATGCTGCTAAACAATATTGACCTCCCATTGTTTGGCAAATTCTTTTATTTGGCACCGGTGAGGTCCTGATGGTGCTGGACTACAGAGATTCAACCTGTATTAATAAGAGATCCTTAGTTTTGCATTTCCTGTCTAAAATTGAAATCTTAATGTTAGTTACTGTTTATACTTAGATTTCACCAATTTTGAAAATAGAAAATGAGATTAATATTTTAATATCTCTAGTGTGTACTTCCACAGCTACATAGTTGAAAATCCATACAATTGAGGAATGCCACAGAGGAGGCAGGGACAGTCTTTGTGTTGTTTTTGTACAACTAGGGTGACCAGCCATGGGGTCCACTCACCACTATGGTTGTCTAGTCCTTGAAGCTTAGGGGATCTTCTCTTTTGAAGTCTAGTGCCCCTTCTGCTTCTTGCTGCAAGCCCAGCCGTCTCTTAGTATCTCTGTGACTCAGAGTGCTCTGTCATCTTAGGTTGGCCCTCTGGCTAGGCCACTATATTCCCCTTCTCAGGGTATCGAAGTCTTTCCTTGCAGATGGCCACTTCCCTGATGGCGCCACTTCCCCAGTGACTGACAAGGGAACCTGGGCTTGGGCTCACCCTCAACTCTCAGTTCCATGTCAGGGTCCCTCTAATTAGCAGCATCCAGCTGCACCATCCTAAAGCTCGTTGCTTTTTCCTCAAGTCCTAAACCTTCTGGCTCCCTTTCTCTCTGGGTTTGCCAGCCCAACTTCCCTCCTCCCAGGGAGTAAATGCAGACTAAATTCCATAGCCTGACCAACATCTTCCTTCCCCTAGGAAATGACTGCAGACTTCTTCCCTCTGGCCTCCTTTCTGTTATCAGTGCTCTGGCTTTATAGAAGCCTCCTCTTTTCCTGCACAAGTGAGCTTCCCTTAATTAGGGCTTACCTCTCAGCTGAACTGTCCCTGAGCTAGCAGCATAATAAGTTAATTTGTCCCTCTGGCCTACACTAACCCCTTCAAAGTTATTGTGAGGAACACACCCCATCATATCTCCTCACTGACAAATAGGTGCATTTATGTGCATTGCACTTCAGAAATACCAACACATAATGATATGTACCTGTGGGAGAAATCTGAATAAGCTAAATAGTTGCATTAAGTTTAGAAAGGACTATCTGTTTACAGTTATGCCTCAACCTAGAGTGGTTACTAAGACAGGGACACATTTAAAGCATGATTTCCTGAATGTGGGGTCTGTTTTGAATGCTGTATGCATTCATGCAAACTGGTGATTTATGAGCACTCATTGAGGCCATACATGCATGTGAAATTCCAGAGTTGTGCACCTACAAAGAAAACACAAATGTTCATGAGTTATGGTCTTGTACAAAACCCAAACAAAAGCATAAAAATTTCTTAAATATTCCTTTTTTGTTAGTCAAGATTTTTAGGATTTTTTAAATAGAATAAGTCTCCTGAGGGGAAAAAATAGAATGATATTACTGCTGAGTCATCACCATTTTCATCTGAGGTGTTAGTGGTGTCTTTGTATGATTGAAAGTTTCAGCAGTGTATGTCTTGTATTTGTTTTTTAATATTTGTAAATCCATTAAATGTTTAAAAGAGTCCTAGCATGAAACCCACGGTATCCACACTCTTTTAGGGTACATCTACACTGCACCCAGAGCTCGAAATGAGCATAGCTTGTTTTGAGTTAATTTCAAAATAGCTTATTTCAAAATTTGGCGCTGTCTACACAGCACTTATTTTGAAATAAATCACTATTCTGAAATGTGGCTTACTCCTTTTGGAATGAGCTTTACAGGGACTTCGGAATAGCGAGCCCGTTATATTTTGAAATAACGGGCGTGCTCAAAAGACGCGGAATAGCTATTTCGGGATACCTCCAGTATCCCAAAAGAGCGCTGCAATGTAAACATAGCTTTATTGAGTAGTTTTATATAGGGGGATGGTAAGGCACTGGAGAACACAGAATTAATTTCTTCCCTTTTTAGTTCAACACTTCTACTTAATTCACCTTGAAATGATGCTCTACTATGCACCCTTCTGCTTGGTGAACTTTTTCTTCTATTGCATATCTTTGTGAAACGTGTTGTCTTATGTAGGCTCGATGAGGCTACCTATTACACTCCCACACCTCTGGCATTTGAGGATTATCTGATCAGTCAGAGGATGCTTAGAGTGGGTGTTGAAAAATAGAAGTAAAGCTTCTCTCTCTCTCTCTCTCTCTCTCTCTCGCTCCCTGCTGACATGAGCTTGTTGCTTGGCTACCATCAGAAAGAGCCAGTGACTAGAGATTTTATATGCTGTTTTTTACCGAATAAAAAAATTGTGGAAAAAAGCAGCACTGCTATCAAATAGTATTTTACATGCAGCTGCAATATTAACAGTTAGCTGTTTTAGGAGCAAATATTTATGGATCAATGCTACGTAGGTTCAGTGGCCTTTAGGTCTTGATGACCTTATACTACAAGGTAAGTGTTTACTTTTCTGCTACTGTTTGAGGAAGAAACAAAAGGATAGTATTACTTGCATTTGATATTGCCAAGTCTCAAAACTGGTATGAGATAATTCAAAGCATTCATATATTGTTTTATTGCAGGGGTCTTCATTAGCTAAGGGTAAAATAAATTGCCATTTAAAGTATTTCCTATTGATAAAATCTAGACGTACTTACGTTTCTAAGGCTCTTATTTAAGACAGGTGACTTTAAATTAAATCAACAATTCTGGTCCACAATAAAAAAGTGATTATAGGACAGTTGCAGTGTTACAAATTGAACACAATAAACAAATCTATACTGCCCTTCATCTTACAGGACCTGTATCGCCCACTCTCTTCGGATGATTTGGATTCAGTAGGAGACTCAGTGTAAAAGAAAAAATGGAACAGTGTTTATGGTTTGTGATTTGGTGAAGGTTTAACATTTCTTATGAGATTAGCTGCTAACTTACAGTAACCGTGAATTGCACAAAAGAGTTTTGCATATTTAATATTAAAGTCATAAATCAAATAATATATACATTTATGAGGGCATTTGTGGTTTTACTTTTCTGATACAAGATTTAGGATAAGGCATTGAGTGCTTGACTCAGAAATGAAAACTAAGCATGTGTGCACACATTACAAGATAATGATTGGGTTAGGTGAATATAATGTAAAAATCAGTTATGGGTGCTGAACAACATTCCTATTATCTTTTGAAAGAGATAATTTATTTGCAGTTTTTAATATAGTTTTCTTTATTCACAACGATATGGACATGGGAATTGTTGCTCTTGTTAATAAATAGCTCAACTTGTGTTACAGAAAACTATTGATATTCTCCACCACCCTGCTGCTCCATAATATGCTCCTTCATACCAATTTCCAATGAGTTCTTAATTTAAAGAAAGAAAATTCACAAACCATATATGGTTGCTAATTGAAAAGAAATAATTTCAAAGCACTTCTGAAAGTATCTTCATGTACTACAATTTGATAACTGTATGAAAAATGACATTTTACAGGCAGCATGTACCATGCTGTTATATTAATCACACTTGTATTGCATAGGAAAATAAATATTTTCCTATGCAATACATAGGAAATGGATATGAAAATATCCATTTTAGTTGGAAAATATATAGACCTGTTAGCAAATAGAATACTATATACACATAATGACACCTCTTTTTGCAAACACATGTTTTGCTTACAAAGTATTTTTCACTTGTGCAAGGAGAGGAAAATCTTTCTCAGACTCTGACATGTTTTGTACTTTTTCCAAAGAGGCCATTTGAAAATTATAAACTTTAAAAAATGGTGGTATTATGAATCAACCTCTTAATGTCTGAATTTTTCTGAGTTCCTTCATTTTCTATATCATGGACACTTTATACAAAATTAATATGCAAAACTCCTATAGTGTCAAAGTAGATCTTTAATTATAACCAGCTGCTTAACACACACCTACTAATTTTGTTTGTTTTCTGCTGCTTTACTGTGAGCATAGAAACTAGCTGATAAAATTTACATAGTTATGGTCACTGCAGTTATATGTTAAATCTTAATTTATATTTATCCTTTATATTTAAGGAATAGAGTAGTGGTCATTTATTTTTAGTAATTCATTTACTTCTAGTATATCAAATACTTATTACTTAAGACTTAGGAATCTGACATGGTTTTGACACTGAACAAACAAAAAATCTATACCCGTGGTGTTCTTGAGGCAACTGGTAACATCCCAATACAACATTTAAAAAAAAATCAGGAAATTTAGCTTAAATAGCCAGAAGATTTAGCTTCTATATAGCAACTTTTTAATGTAATAGTTTGCATTTATGCTAATTTGTCCTTAATAAAATCATGCAGCTAGAAAATGTTGACATGTGATAATATGTCACAGAGTAGTATATTATCATTATGTTTACAGAGAACATTGAAAACAAAAAATTGAAAGGGCAGCAGAACACAACACTTACCCTTTTATATATTCACTATCTGATTGTAGTATCATTTTGGGAGAAAGACAATGATCTGGCTGGCTTGCTGAAGCAATTGGATTAATTCATTTTGAACCCATAATTCACCATACCTGCTTTAGAGTTCAGGTTTAAAATGATTTCAAACAGAAATTGAGATGCCTCTGCCAAGATCAAAATGTGCCCAGTTTTACCTAAAAGCCTCAGTAATGGTGAAGTTATTTGTGCTTGTGCCTGTTGTTTGTTTCTTTGTAACAAAATAAAAAATAAAAAAAAATAGTAAGTCCAGTAGAGTCCATAATAAGTGACAGTGGGTTGGCATCAGTTGGCAAAAATTCAGAGAAAGCAATAGAAGAGTTACAAAGAAGCTGCTGGCTGTTTGGGATTGGTTTTACATTCAAAAAAAGAAATTCCCAGAACTTTATCATGCCTGCCCTCTGTCACATGGACTACTACTTTATCAGAGCAGTCCATTAAGCATTATTTATTTTGCACAGACAGTAGATATTGCCAGTGAATCTGAATATCATGGCTTTGGTAGCTATGGAGAGGGGAAATGGACTTTAGGACTAATAGTTGTAATATATCCTTGCCAATTTTCCTTGGAGGCTGTTTCAAAGGATATACTAGTCTCTAACATTTAATCATTTAAACATACGATTCTTAAGGGTTTCTTCAAGGAACAATGTATATCATTTGCACTAGAAATAGAAATTCCTTACAGCAGGGGTTCTCAAACTTGTGATACCGCGACCCCCCTCTCCCTTGCTACAACCACCCTCTCAGTTGTTCGCGAGCCCCTTCTAAGTTGCTCATGCCCCCCCGGTGGGTCGGGACCCACAGTTTGAGAAACGCTGCCTTACAGTATTAAAAAGCATGCTGTTTATAAACATTAATATTCACGTTTATGTGGAGTGTAATTCCATTATTCATAAGCAGAAATAAAATGTTTCTTTGGACCAAGACCAGAAGATTCCAGTTTATTTGTGAACTGAAAGTGTGTTAACTTGGTATTGTAGCTTTGCTTGCAAATAATGCAACTTTTATTTTGTCATCTGGCTTTGTCCATGTTATTAAATAGCAGAATGGTTTAGGTATCTTTGTTTTATTTGGACTTTGTATAGTTCCTCTTCTTACCCAGCATGATATGTTCCTACCATAAGGATTTTTCCATGAGATTGAAAGTCTTGCATAGGTTGTGAATATTTTGCTTCCCCTTGCCTTGTGGTTAGGCATGAATATTTTCTAATGCTTTCTGCAACTTTTTAAAGCAACAAACATTTCAAATGTGAAGCACAGTATATAAAGGGTTAAATGTTTTTTAATCCATGGAAAATTATATCATGTTTCTGGCTTCTTTAAATAAATATGTGAAAAAATGCTTTGGTCTTTTTGATAAACTAAGGGCAGATGTTCACCTCATGCAAATTCTCAGTGGTTCATTAAAGTCAGTGGACTATGGCAACTTACACTAGCTGAACATCTCTCCTGCAGAATTGTAAACAGTTTTAAAAGCTCTTATGCACCCCGATGATGAATCTGGTTTAGCTCCTTTCTTAAATTAATGGCAAAACCATCACTGACTTCAGTGGATACAGGATTGAGCCCTTATATGCAGACTTGTACATATAGGCTGTTTAATAATGGTGATGTTAAGAATGATAATATATTGACACACTTGGCCTTTTGTCCCTTCATGAAACATGCTATTTTGCATTGTAATTAAATCATATTGTGTTGTAATATTGTCAAATTTTCTGGAAGCTTTCAGCATCATAGTGTGGAAAATTGCTTTGCAAAATCATAAAACAATTCAGAAGAATACATTTCATTTGTTTGTTTTTAGCCCCTTACACCTTTTTGTTGTAGTTGTTATGGTGTATATGGCTATAAAAATGTATACAGGTATATGTGAGTATTTATATAAATATGCATATGTCATTGTGTATACATGTATGCATATATATAATAAGAAAAAATATGTAATGTTATGCTGCCTTAAAGAGCATATGGCTTGCAGTTATTGGCGTGCTTAAAAATTGAAATAAATAAAATTGCTTGTTTTTGCAACTTTATAATTTATATTATAATGTGAACTTTATACAGGAAAATATGTTGTTAGAGAAGATGTCCTCCAACTCTAAATGCTAAAATTGATAGATAGTACTATAGAAAAAAATCTTTCAATGGTACCCAAATGTATGATTTAGTGAAAAAAAAATTAGATGAAAAACGGAGGCTAAATTTACCTCTTTACTTGTCCAATACAAATATTAATGTTTACAGTGCTTTTTTTTAGTAGCCAATTATTATGCAAGCAAATACATCAAGATTGTAAATACAAATACAAAAATCTGAAGTTTTGGAGGGTTTTTTGTTTCTCAAGAAGAGAGATTCTCACCAGAATACTCCATAAAAATACAACCTTATATCACACAGGAATCATTTTACAAGCAGATATAGCTATACAGGTGGTTGTTTAAGAACATTCAAAATGTATTTGATGTTTCACAGAAATAATAACAGATCTCTGAACTCTGAGAAGGAAATATTCATAGCTATATTTTTTAATAACTTGTTGAATGGCCTACTCTGCTATTTACACTTTGGATATGATTTGTTAGTTGCTGAGTGACCATAACTCCCATTTGAAATCATTGTGTGAGGGTCAGTGGGTGTAGATGTGTGCAGGTATGTATGCACACTTTTATATAAAAGCTATATATAAACACAGTGTGCACATAAATATCTGTATGCATTTTAATATCTGTATTTGTGCATATTGATTACCTTCACATTTCTGTCACCGACAACAGTAAAGTATGAAAAAGTGCAGTATTCATATAGGTACACATTGTCTGTTATGTTGAAATGTAGGGGTAATTAGTTGTGGTTTTTGCTGTATTCACTGTATTGAGTTTCTCTAGCGGAAAATAAACTCCATTTTTGTTAGTTTTAAATACTGACACATTAATCACAAAATAAATGTAAGATTTTTATAAAGAGCAGTGTATGGCCTTTTTCCCCCAAAAAATGTTTGGATATTTTCTTCTCAAATATTGCATTTTTGTATTAATGGATTTCAGGAAATAAAAAAACAAAAACAAAAAAACCCAACCTGTTAATTTATCAGAAAAACTCGCAAGACTTACAAAAATAAGTGCTGATTATTTGAAATAAAACAATCAGCTAAAGAAAATCACTTCCATTTTCTTCCATTGTTACATTGTGTGTTGTACTTGTATTTCATATTTGGCCATGTCATTCTGGTTGCAGTTTGTTGTATCACTAGACTTAATATTATCATAAGTTATTGTAAGTCATGTAATAAATAAATGGAAAAAAACATACACGGTGTTCAGTGGGTTTATTTTGAAAATGTGAAAATCAGTTTTTTAAATAATTCTCATACTTATTATATTGGATGAGCATTGCTTATCTGATAGGTCAATTAATGTAAGCATGAGGGATTCATAGATCCTAATAAGTTGCTCTAAATAATGGATGAATTCAGTAGCTTTTAAAGTTTAAATTCTGGGCTCCAGTGTTCAGAGGAAAGGGGTCCTCTAAGGAAGAATTGTGTTTCTAATTGGTCCTTTGGAGACAGTAAATTTACCTGATTAGAATTGCTTGTGGGTGAATTTGAGTGTCTGATGGGATAGATTTGACGTATGAAGTGAGAAATTAATGTATGTTAAGCAGTGTACCAGGTCTGCTGTCAACTCCGCTTTAGTAGCATTCTTCTTAAGTCACCTACTTATTAGAAAAATGCACCTGCAAAATCTGAGAATATGAAATTATATTTGCTGTGTTTTAAAATAAATACATTGTTTCACCAAGCATACCCTTGCTCTCTTTCCATTATATTTCTCTAGTTTATTTCAGGGTGGAACTTAGTAACACGTGACATTCCATATTTTGCTCATTACTGCCTCTTCAACTGATTTTCAAGAGATAGGGCTGCGAGATTGATACAAATTCCAGTTCAGTCTATATTCTGATCATTGGGAAATTGGTCCTGCCAGATTCAAAACCGTTTTCCTTAAACATGTTTGCATTTTGCGCTTTTTTTATGAGAGGATGGCAATGAGCAGCAGCCTAGTGAAGACAAAAATGAAGCTTTATTATATCAATAATTTAAGAGGCCACAACATAACAGAGTGAGAAATCCTTTCCGAAAATGCCTAAAGCTTTTAAAATTCAGCCAAGACAAATAGATGAGATTAAAAATAAAAACTGATCACAGTGCAGTATAGCTAATCTAATGGAAGAAATAGGAAACACACATCTGTGACTTTCTTTGAATTTCTGTTTTTTCTTTTGGATTAAAGTTGTGTATGTAAGGTCAAAAAAAAAGTTGATCTGCTACTGTATAAGCAACTTTTACATTAACTGCACTCTGGCAGTAGTAAAGTTATGAGCTTGAATATCCACATCCATGGATGCAGATATAAAGCAGATATCCCAGGATTTTCTGGGCTCTACTGATATATATAATATTGGGGAGAGGAGAAGGGAACCCAACAATCTGCCTCAGGAGATGCAGGAGATTGAGTGAGGGTGGAGACTAAATTATAATTGACCCTTCCAAGCAGTAGTTCATCCAGCTCAGGTTTAAGATTATTGCTTGAACACCAAATAGAAAACTGTGTTAGCCTGCTAGCATTGTACTTTCCCTGTAGGCTAGCAGAATACTTAGGCATTCAGTGTACATGATGATGAGTGCAAAACAAGAACCTATGTAGAACAAAATAAAATACTTTGGTTTGCCATTTTTAGTTCTTTTCACCAGCATGATATTCCCATCTCGTCTTCACTCCCTTTAAACTCTCAAGAAAAGAACACAGCAGTTTCCTAAATGAAACATATAGATTATGGTTTGTGTTTGAACTGATCTGATTGTATAGCCTCAGGTGCATACATGAAAAATGTATAGCTCCTCAAGCGGGATCTCATTTAAATCATGTGGGTCAAGGCACTGTGCAGGATGTCGGACTATAGACAAGAATCATGCTTGCACTCATTTCTTCATCCCTTCTTTCCCGACAAAGGCAACTTATTAATAAATGTAGATCTCATGTCACTTTGGTGGTATGTCCCAGCTTGGAAAGGAAACAGTTGCATCATTTTTCTTTCTGTACATTGAAATCCATTGACTTTCAGTCTTTCAGCACAAATATTGTAGATTTGACTTTTCTCCATTAAGTAGTTTTTACTAGCCCTGTACTATTTCCTTGAGCTTTTTTTCTTTTCGTGTATTTGCCAAAAATGTTACTGACTAAACAAAAGAAAATAAAGAACATTTTTCACTGGATAGAGGGAGCACAATAAACTTTGTCTAATCCTTGGTTTCTATTTAGGCTTTAATAAATAAAGCTGAGATTCTTCTTCAGAAATTTTACCAAACAGTATTATTTATTTTACTTTTCATCACTGAATTTTTGCACTCTGCATAGCTTTTTGAAAATATTTCCTGCTCTTGAAATATTTCCGGTGTACCTTTTTTATTTTCTGGCAGTATAACATCAGCGGAATTAGGTGAGCAGAATCAGGCTCTTAATTTCCTTTTTATGCTCTTCTGTTGCTCTTCTTTTTTCGCTAAACATGATGACCATTAGGCTAGGGAATGGGCTCCCAAGCAAAATGGTGGAGGGGTAAGATAATATAATAACTCAAGAAATGTATAACTGGGCCAAACATGCAAGGGTCATAATATTGTATAGACAAGGAGATGGGCACATTTACCTTACCGTCCTCTTTATTTTCTAGTCATCTCTGTTGCACTTACATATATTTCCTGTTGTGGTCTCAAACACTCAATACTGAAATGCTTAGTCTTTCTGCTTATGTTTGTGAAATCCTGGATAATTTTGGGGGATAGTCACTAATATGCTATAATAATTTAAAGACTTTTTATGTACTCATTTTACTTTGTTTCATTAACTTCCTTTTAAAAGAACACAACTTCGTATGTGTTCAAAACTCAGCTTCACACCTGTGTGGATTTCTGTTACTGACATTTCATCCAGATGCTTCCTTCACATTAGTAAAATACAAAGAAATCTATTGTCAAAAGACTTTGTAGTCTCCATATGTGCCCATAAAGATTCTGATAAGTTTGGAAAATGTAATCCAATGTTCAATATTCAAGATTTGGGAATTTGATATGCATTAACCTGCTTTCTAGATATACTTGCTATGGGTTTTTTTTCATAAATGGGGGGAAAAAAAGTCCACCAAAATAATTCCCTTTGTTGTGTTGGGGATGGTGGTGATGGCAAGAAGATGAGTTTTGGATGAAGATGTATGCAGGAAAAGGGGAATCCTCAGATTTATGTAATATTTCGCCACATTCTTGTGCTTGAATTTGAACAATGGCAGTTGAGGTACACCTTTAAATATTTACAAAACAGTTGCAGAATCAATCTCTCTGTAAGACATGTTTGAAACTCGATAGTGCTAATCTTCCTATTCACATTAATAAGAAGTGTGGTGTGTTGGCAATCTGTTATGTGAACCTGAATAGGATCTGAAATACCTAAACCAAAGACCTGATCTTTTCATGCCATTACTTTTATGTAGGTGTGTCATAAAAGCAGCCAGGTGCCAGGAACCTGTGCAACTAGTCCCTGTTAAAACAGCTTAAAGTTAATGACATTTCATGTTCCTCAAGAGCTCTTAAAATTAAAAGAGCTAATTGCATTAGGGTCTGTGTTTGAAAATACTTTGCTCTTGCACAGGTTTCCCTCCTCCCCTTGTAATAACCCTAATGGGACTTACAGCTGTGAGGGTTACTGTATGTTGAACAAACAACTGCATCAGAATTAGCAAACCAACTGGAAGAAACACTAAGCCCCTCAAGGGAATGGGGCCCAAAGGGCTTTCTGTTTGGCTAGAAAAATGAGCTAATTCAAGTCTAAATTAACTCGGAGTTTCCTAGCTTACAAATCAAATAAATAAATCACTTTATCTGATTCCAGAGAACAGAAATACACAATAAAAGTCAAGCTGCTTGTGTCACTTCTGCCTTCTAACCTTTTGTAACATTATCAGATGAGACTCTGTGTGTGATGACTGCAAACATAGACATGTGCAACTCCTTGATTTTATTAATGTTGTTTATAAAAATCTGCTTAATAAACTTGGAGGGCTTCCTTAATTGTAACATAAAGGACATGTTTCCATCATGGTTTCTGAGGTCAGGTAGTGTTAAAAATCATTCATTAATACTTCGTTCTTTTTAAACTTAGTCTATACCCACTTGTTTAATGCACACAACTCTCACTGCTGTCAATTATGTGTAAGTAGTACTGAGTTTTCTGGCTCACATGTGTTGATCTAAATATGATGTCTATAAGAGAGATGGAGGCCTTAAAATAGTCTCTCATTAAAGCTGTTTTCTGCTAAAATTAAGAGAAACCAAAATTCTCATTTCTTCCTATAGTTAGGTTCTTAAATCCATATTGAGGCACCCTAAAATGACCCCCTATTTAGCTAAGCAATTAATCACATCCCTAATCTCAAATCCATCAAAGGGAGCATATGTGATTAAAGTTAAGGCATGTATGTAAATTATTTGGTCTGATTTTTAGAAATGAGCACTTAAAAATCCCAGTGGGAGCTCAGCACCTCTGAAAAATCAGGTGCCCTTCTAAGAATGAGAGTAAAGTTAGGAATACGGGTTGAGAAATCTGTCCACAAAGTAATGTTTACACTTTAATCTCTCTCCCCTTCACACTCTAGGACTGAAAGCAGTAGGGTCAGTAGTCTGAAGAGATAATCCAATGCTAAAGAAGATGCTGTGGTGTATAGTCAGTAGTGTTTGAGGTACCATCTGCTGTAAAGATTCATCCCACATTTAAAATGCAAAGTCTATATACAGTAACCATTTGGTAATTTGTCAAAATACTAATGCTAGAAAAATCTTGGGTTATAACACTTCAGGATTTTTAAAGATCATTTCATGATGGCATATACATCATGTACTGAACATATTTAAATGATAGGACCCTTAAGAAAAATACAGTGGAAAGGCAGAAGCAGTAATTTGGAAGTGCTGTCATAGGAGAGCTAAGAGAAGCACAAGAAAAAATAGTGAAAGATTTTACGTTCTATACGTTCTTCCAGTAGTCATGTAAAACAAAAATTTTACTTTATATCAACATTCTGTGCTATACACATGGAATACCTTCTCCTGCCTTGAGAATTCATGGAGTTAAGCTGTATGCTTGTTACTTGTTATCCATCTACACTGTCATTTGCAAATGTTCGAGGTAAGTTTTCACTGTAAGATGTAGCAGAGGTTAAACAGAGATAGTTAACACTTGTCCTAAACCTGTAGCAATGGGAGTATTGCCTCAGTGAACAGTATGAAGTTAGTCTGTGCACACTTTGTCATTAAGGGGCAGTAAAGTAAATGTAATCTAAAATGATAAGTGAAGTTTTAATCCTGGTCAAAACAGAAAGAAAGTGATCACATGGATGAAAATGAGTTTGTGATGATTAAAAGGAAAAGAAGACAGAAACTATTTAGGCATGGGATGTGCAAATCACAAGAATTATTTTAAGAAAAATAGGCCAAATGAGTTGCTGTATCCACTGATCTCAATTTAGTGTGAAAGAAATTAAATTCGGTATGCAAATACAAATAAACTCAGTACAGATTATAACTCTGATAGCTGCATCCTGTCTAGTTCAGTACCGCACTGAAGTTTCAATTGGAGACGTATTGTTCTTCATATCCTATCCCAAACAGTTATGTTCTACCCTAAAGTTCTACTTATATCATTGGTGGATTAAATGATTCCTCTAAATAGATTGTTTTTCCAGTTAAATGCGCATAATGTATTCATTGACTGTTAACAATTCCGCATTTCCAGAGCTCCCAAGACTGATATGATCCAGGCTCTACCCCAGTAGATTATAATGTAAATTATATGCTGTATAATCTCACTCAATATAATAGGTAACTTGGAGGCAAACTAAAAACAGTGCAGCACTTTGGAATCTTTCTGCATGAAAAGTGCTTGATAAACACAAGATAGTATTACCACAGGGTTTTCATAATTTGATTAAAACTGCTTTAAGTTTAAAGCGTTGTTATACATGTAAATTGTTTGAGTTTGCAGCGAGAAGGAAACTGCAGGATGGAAGAACCCTGAAGGCACATTCTAAGCTCTAGATTTGCAGATGGGATTTCTCTGCCTGGGACACTATTTAATTATTAGTAAGAGAGATGCAGCATGGAATAAGAGGTCTCTCTTTTGGTGTTGGTAAAACTTCCTTCCAAGAGGGTACCCCAGTTTGGTTACTTCTCACACTTCATCCATAAAAATGTGCACTGGATGTGGATCCTTTCTAAATTGGTTTTTCAGTGGAAAGGGGTAAAAGTTGAATAGCACAAAGTAAATTGGGAAGTCAGCAGTAAGAAGGGGCATAAAGAGAATTAGATGAGCAGAAAAATCTAAATTTTCATAAACATCCTGTAGGCTCTTTCAGGGGTGAATGGATGATCTCCATGCAAAATTTTGAACTCCCCTCTGGGACAGTAAAGCTGTACAGAGATACAAGTGCACTTTAACAATCATTTCTGTCTTCATTTGTCTTTCTCCATTTTCAGAGCTCCCAACACAGTGGCTCCTCTACCTCATTAGCATCCACCAAAGTTTGCAGCTCCATGGATGAAAATGATGGACCTGGAGAAGGTAAAAGAGACTGTTTTGATGGTAGAAGGTTTGTGGAAGTTTCAGAACAATGATAGCTCAGGAGCTATGCAGGAAACGAGTTGCTATTCATGCTGGAGAGTGAGGAGTTGCAGGGTTGATTGACTTTACCTTTATTGGGTTACTAGGTTTACCAGACTGGTTAAATCATGGATTTTGTGCTTGCGTAAAGTTTGTCCTGCATCCTGAATAGCATTATTCAAGCATTTCAGGTCCACTGCCTGCTATGTACTGATTCCACAGATTCCAGAACATCTCTGAGAAGCAGTAGAGTCTGGAAGGTTTTGAAAGGCCACCAGTACCTCAACAATAGTAAATCTAGTTGAACAATTTTCTCACTGGCATTAAGCGGGTTCAAACAGAAATGGTTTAGATTACCTCAGTTTTGTCTGCTCCAGTCAGATTTTAGAATTCTTGTGAATTATTTACAGCCCCTTTGTGTGGGGAAACAAAGTGTGAAGAAAGTCAAACTGGATATTCGTTGAAACTACAAAATACTGGCCCAGTTGAAAACAGTGCCGTTGACTTCAGTAGGTTGAGGATTTTACCCAAAATGTCACAGAAACATCAGGGATTAAAGTGGTTGAATTGTAGAGAAGGTTCAACAGCCACTTTAATGGCCCATCTGTTTTTTTAAAACGGGTTTATAAAATATTTAGATGGTGATGTAAAGAGGATGGTGGTTTATTATTATGGATTGTTATTTGACGTACTCATTTTACTTACAAGCACTCCCACATGAGTACTTTGCATTGTTTTCATTGTTTTATTGTGATGTAATGCATTCAGAAAATTACAAGAATACCCTCTAAAAGCTGAAAAATAAAAGGAACCAAAGGGGCTTATTAAAATGAAGTATTACAAGGAAAGATAATAAATGCAGGGCCAACTGGTCAAATATTAATCTAAAATAGAATCACTTTGAGAATAATTTGTATTTTAAGGTTTTTTTTTTTAAATGAGGTAGTTATAGGATGAGAGAGATTTAAGTCTGACAGAAGTTCCAAATTCTTAAGAACTAGCGAAGTTCACTCACCTACCCGCTGAAGAGGGGGTGGTAGGAACCTATAATTGGCAGTTGTTCATGTACACTGAACTCCCACAATACAAGAACATTCTGCAAGGTCATCATTCCTGTTGGAGATGTGACATATTTCCTGCGTTTGATTTCATATATATCAGTAATATGCTTAACATTTCACAGCCGGAGGCCTGTTCCATGTTTCAAGGTGTTTAGAATCCAGCATAGACAAAACAGTTCAGATACACATCCGTGTGCTGGATGCTGACATGAGTTAAATGTGGAGGTTTTTGATATGATGTAAATTAATTTAACACTTGATTATAAAATAACATTGGCAAGGAAAGGACAGTTGTATGCAAAACAATATCTCATGCCAACTATCCCTTTAATCTATAAAATTATTTTTGAAATTATCGCAAATACCCTGCTCCAGCCTTTCTGTGATTAAAAAGCATAAAAAGAAATAATCAGGATCTTTAACAAAATGACCACAGTCCACCTGAAATTAATCAATCTCAATAGCTCCATATACGGAGTGTTCCGTGCACATGTAACTGTTGTTTTAAGAAGCAAGAGGAATTGCATTAGGCATTAGCAGAAAAATGACAACTCCAGTCAGGTGAACACCTTCGCTGCATGCCAACGATGAAGACGGGGTGGGCAATAATTTTCTCAGGGGGCTACTTCACGAATTTTGATACCTGGTTGCAGGCCAGCTCTGGTCCTCCCCAAAGGGGCAGGGCCTTGAGCTGCAGCGTGGAGCTGAGAGCTACAGAGACACAAAGTGTGTGTGTGTGTGTGTGTGTGTGTGTGTGTGTGTGGCACAGATTCAGTATGACACAGACTGGCTGTGTGTGATAATGCACTGACTGCTGCTGGGTACGTTTCTGAGAGAAACCACGCTCTGTCTTTTTAAGGGAAATCTGTCTAGTTTTTTATTGTCTCCACCCGCCACAGTTCTGCATTCCCCTGAGTCACTTACCATCCACACTTCAGAATGGAGCAGCTTTGCTGCGTGTCCCCACTCTCTCACGCCTTCTCTGAAGATATGGAGTACCGGGGCAGAGGGACACCCCAACTTCAGCATGCTACTCCATCTTTTCCTCTCTCCCCTCCCCACCACCAGCTCTGATTGTCAGCTGGGCGGGCTGGAGAGAAAAGATTGGCAGGCCAGATTTGGCTCCCTGTTCTGATTTTGCCCACCCCTGGATTAAGATATAGAGGCTGAGGGTAGCTTGTACTCTGATGCTTATCATTCCAACACACACGCATATGATTATACCATTTTCTGTGTACCAGTTGCACATAAGTCACATTTCAAACATAACCCCAAACTGGAAAAATCCTACACACTTTGAATTTTGTTCTTTGAAATGCAACTAAAATGTAGGGCCTTAAAGAATGCAAATTTAAGAGTCACTGTTTTAAAAGGCTTTTTTAGATATTAATATATACCCAATATATTTATGTGGTCCAGAGCTAGTTGGTGTAGATTGACATCCATAGTCACAGCTTTTAGAAGCATTAGTAAGCATTGGTAAACTGCTATTTCAAATTGTATTTCAAGAAAAAATGGGGCCTTAATAGGCACTAAAGTAACAGAAACAAGCTTTTCCTGTGTGTAGGCACAGTGTGTAACACAATTTTACCTAAACATCTGGTGCCCAGGTTGCATATGAAGGTGATCTAATTGAGAACATTTGTTTAAAAACTAAATATTTAATATTGAGGGGAAAATAGCACTTAACACATGAGGAATTTTATGGATGTCTCATTTTACAGGATGTAATAAAATAACTGCTTGAGTGTTAGATTTTTTGGTACATATATTGAATCATACTATGTCAAGCAATTCTAGCCCTTATCAAAGGGCTCAGGTACACTTGTGCAGACCACAAAGACCCTTTCATATTTAAAAAATACAATTTCACTTTTACACTGTGAATATACTACAAGTTGTATAAACCTTGCATGTCTGAGTCGACACCCATAGGTTTTATTTTCCATCATTTGATCTGTGCAAAACCTATTGAGTATATACAATGTCAGCAACATGGTTTTGCTATATACTAAATGAGATATTGATTCTGAATGGTTTCCATTGGACCGAAAGCACATGTTATGTGCAACATCTGCATTTCCTTTTCTACCAATAAAAATGCACTAATGATTTTTTCAGAAGTGTTGGAGGAAGGCTTCCAGGTTCCAGCATCAATAGCAGAAAGATATAAAGTTGGAAGGACTATAGGAGATGGAAATTTTGCAATTGTAAAGGAGTGTATAGAAAGGTGAGAGATTATTTGCTTATTACTGTAAAAGCAATCATTAATGTAATGCTCTTCCAGCATCAGATTTTTTTTGCAGACTGCGGGGCCTGTGGAATAAGGTAATATCTCGGTGCCAGATGTAAGCAGTGGAAAAACTAGTCTAATAACCTGTGTTATGAAAAACAGCAGTTCCAAGAGACAATCTGTAACTTTAATGCTTTGGGGAGGAGTTAGGTTATATAATTTTTCCTCTCCTGTGTTCAGCACAATTTGACCAGGTCTCTCAGATCTCAGTGTTCTAAAATAAAATATTGGACATTGTTTTCTTGCAATTTACTCTTCCATCTTTCCTTTTCGACTGGTTAGAACAGACATGAACAGGATTCAAAGCTCTTGCATATGTGATGTTCGTGTTTTCTTCTGCGATACACATGTTTACTTTGTTGCACATGGCACTGTAAGGCCCTGAAACTAATTTTAGATCTCACTGCCATGAACTAGTGCTGACTGTCAGCATCACTTCCAGATTATTCTTAATAAAGCATGGGCCTCTGTGCTCTTCCTGCTTTGTCCTGCAACGTGGTGTCAATCATATCCCAACGGACAAGGGGAAAGGAATAAAGGATGAGAGACTGACTGAAACATATGTACAAGAGGGGAGAGTTTGACCTCTGCACTTCTAAACCCTGAAGCAGGCTGTGCTGCCACATCCCCACTGAAAGGTGGGAGAGATGTCTTCTGTAAAGTTCCAGTGACTAATGGTGGCATTCCTAAAACCAGAGAGTATGGTATAAAAGAAACAGAGGATGGAGGTGATGTCCACAACAGAGATTACTATGAAGCTTTTGTTTTTTGATGATGGCAGTGCAGAGAATGGCCAAAAAAGAGCCAGAGAAAGAGATGTATGTGGTAAACAGACCTGCCTATACCTGTTCACATCCATTGCCACTACATCTTCATGAGGAACAGTTTACAGAAAACTCTGGGATGGTTTCAGAGCCAAACCTAAACATTTCAGCATAAACGTTGAAGCCGGCCACAAAGACTAGATCAAGAATAGTGTGGATGCCAACTAGAGTCTCCCAAGAAAGAAACTGTTCCCAGTCTGGCATTCAGATTGAATTATCTCTGGTATATCAAACTTACAGTTGTTGTGGAAGTCTGGAAAAACTGAGCATCCTTTTACAGGCTCAGGAATCAAATGGTACATGGCCAAGGCTATTGTGGCACCTTTAGAGCTGCCTTTAAGAGAGGTTACGATGATGACAAAAAAGATCTTTCAGATCAAACTCCAGAGTTAAAAGTGGCCATTCGTAGGAACCCTGAGCTGAAAAATGTAAACCCGCAAGGGAAGGGAAAAAAGCCAAGTTGAAAAGGGCACATATGAAGCTCTATACAAGAAAATAGCATAAGGCCAAAGAAAAGGGGAGGAGAAAAAAGTCTAAGACTTAAAGTGAGAGTGGAGAAAAGGGCAAGTCTAAAATGAAAGAAATACTATCTTAGGCAAGCTGGAGGATTATGCATCAAAATAATACTGTGAAATTCAGAGAGACTTCCCTGCCTCCATTTACATGTTTACCCAAGCAATGTTAGGCTTTTCACGTGTTGCTGAAGTTGAGAGGAAAATGTTACAAGACTGAGCATGTGTCTGCACTGCATCCTTAGCTCAAAATAAATCACGCAATTTGAGCTACATAAATTGTGTAGGTTATTTTGAGTGTATTTTGAAATAGCTTATGTCTACACAGTGCCAAATTTGAAATAAACTGCTATTCCAAAAAGTCCCTTAATCCTTGTGAAATGAGGTTTACAGGGATGTCAGAATAGCGCATCTGTAATTTTGAAAGATATTTCAAAATAACAGGCATGCTCTTAAGAGTCAGTTATTTTGGAATAGTGGAAGTATTCTGAAATAGCGCCACAGTGTAGGCGTACACTGACCAAACTAGCTGTAAGGTCTCACTGCACCCAGAAATAGTGCTACCACTTCCAATTTATCTTTAATGATATGTGACACTATCTATATCAGTGGTTTCCAAACTCTTCGGCATCACGCCCCCTTTTTGATTTTTGCAAAACCCTCATTCCTGTCTCCCCCCAGTAGCAGCAAAACTTGTTGAGCAAAAAAAAAAAAAAGAAGAAATGACAGGGGGCCGAAAAACAAAAATAGCAGCAAAACTTGGGGGGGGGGAAGGCTGGGTTGCCTCGTGTGCCCCCCCCCCCCCGGGAATTCCCCCCCCCCATGGGGCATCCCCCTCGTTTTGGAACCCATAGTCTATACAGAATGCCCTATAGTGTGACTATTGAGGGAATACAGGATTTTGTAGTATGGTCATGCAGATTATCCCAAAAGAATGCATACTTTAACAAAAGCAACATGTGTAGGCAAGTGAGGAATATTTTTGAGTGTCAAACCACAAATGTAATAGAACTGTTTTTTGTATCCTTCCACCTATAAAACTGACTTAGTTACCATGAGCATGAGTTCAGAGAAACAGAAACATTAAACTAATAAATGTAAAACACATCCAAAAAGAGACCTAAAATAGCATTTCTAGACAGAGAAGCATAACTTAAACTGGGCTTAAACTACATCAAGGGAGGTTTAGGTTGGACATTAGGAAAAAGTTCCTAACTGTCAGGATAGTCAGACACTGGAATAAATTGTCCAGGGAGATTGTGGAATCCCCATCTCTGGAGATATTTAAGAGTAGGTTAGTTAAATGTCTATCAGGGACAGTCTAGACAGTATTTGGTCCTGCCATGGGGGCAGGGAACTGGACTCGATGACCTCTCAAGATCCCTTCCAGTCCTAGTATTCTGTGATTCTATGATCACCTAAAGTCTAATATCTCAACCTTGGATGACCAGGAGTGAATGCTGGACAACTTTAAGGAGTTGAGGAAATTTCCTCTCTCCACTGGCATAAAATTCCTGTGTCGGGCACTGCATTGGACCTCAAAATTATGACTTTTTGATCTATTAAAAAAAGTCTGTCACCTGGCTAAAATGGAATCTTACTCTTCCTGGGCTTTCATTATGACATTTTGTGCAGTATTTATTTATGTGTAATTTATCACATGCATATCTCCTCCACATACATGGTGTGGGTGCACCAGTGGGATGTGCCTGAGTGTGTGTGCATATCCATTACAAAAAATCATGACCCTGATCCAGGGTTCCTTCGATACCCAAACTCCCATTGGATTTTGTAAAAGCTTAGTGAGAGGAAGAAATGCAGCCTATGGCCCTTATTTGGTGTAGGAAATTTTAACAGAAGTGAAATTCTATCAATATGACCTGTTGGTAGTATATCCTGGCTTTTATTTTCTTTTTACAAATGTATAATTCCCAAATCAAAGAACAGTCAGAGTTGTTGTCTGCTTGTTACATATTTGCTGTATCATGTATGCAGTTTGTCTGGCAGAATTTTTTCAGACAAGTTAATTTCTAACATGATATTTTGGAAAAATCTGAATTTCCATGCTATTAAATATTCCTAGTGTTTTGGAGAATGTAGTCTTATGCAGAAAACAAAAGCCATTAAAATTGTTTTTTGTGATAGAAAAGCAGCTTTCCTGGGACAACTAAGTCTGGTTCAATAGCTTTGAAGAGGAATATGTTTTGCTTGAATTTTAGCCCCAAGCACGTGAATTTCTGATGTCCACCCGCCCACCCAAAAAACTGACATTGATACTATAACTGTCTGTCCCTTCTCCCTTTGCATGTGTCTTCTCAATAAGTGCATCCACATGAAGGCCACCTCAGGGTGAAGAATGGCCCATTTCTCAGAACTGTAGCATGAAGCCCTCTAGTGGGGAAACCATAGATGTCAGGGTGCTTCCTTGCTTTTTTTAATTAAGCTTTGAACAGCAATGCTGTAGTTTTGAAGAGATGATCATTCAGCATATCTGCTTTGGAAACTCTCTTAATTTGTATCCTAATGTGTATCTTTCTTTGGAGCCCTGCTGACTTTGGAATCTGAATATAGTATTTGTATAATATATAGTATTTGTCACATTTTTCTTTTTTATACACATTACGAACTCTGGCGTCCAAGGTGTATAATCAGTTGAACACAAAATCTCACTGAGATGTTTTGGCCAAAAGAACTAATCCAGTCCTGGGGTGCATAAAAATGAAATATTTTTGAGAAATTATATGACTTGTGTTCTATAGGAGATCAGACAATGATAACAATGGTCCCTTCCAGATGTGGCCTTTCTGAATCCTAAAATTAATGTTCTGATATTATGCTGTTACAGATATTTACCTGCATACTTCAACAAGGTGATTAAAGTGTCCAATCATTTCCCTAAAATAATATTTTCAGTGCATGACTCATTAATATCTACCAATTTCTGGACTGTGGATCCTTTATTGGCATTACACATGACATCTCAATTTAACTTTATATCATTTCATGAAGAATAGAACAGTTGCCATGTGCATATCTGGTGCAGATTTTTTTCTTTTGTTAACCACTAGTCTTCTAATGTAACTGCCCAAAGACAGTGCAGTAGCACTACTTTTAACTTGATTAATTTGGATATTAATTTGGATAAAAGGTACTTTTATAAGAGTTCACTGAATTGCTCATTCTCCATTTCATTCAAGCGTAATTGGAGCTGTGTGAATGGAATTCCATGTTCTGTCTTTTCAGAGGACCGCTGCATCAGAGATGTAAATGACATAAGAAAAGGATGTTAGTGTCTTTAGTTTGTCTAATAAAGCTGATGATTCCATATCACCCATTTGAAATAAGTATCCATATTATAAGTGGTAGAAGATTTTGTTTTATTCCTAATGCTATCCAAACATTTTAAAAAAACAACAAGGCACTGTTCCTGCTCCTAAGAAGTTGAATCCTAAAATCCTGTCAGATGTGCTTTTTTTTTATAAAAATTCTCTTGCTCTATTGCTATCATCAGTACAAAGAAATTGTATCCCCAGAGCCATTGTTGTCCCAGATTTTATCCTGTTAAAATCGCTGTCCTTAAACATGGTAGGTCTACCATGTGCTTTCCATATTATAGAATATTCCATCCATAGAATATTCAGATGATATTCTTTTTCATCTCCACAGTTATGTGTTTGAAGAGCAAACACAAAATCCATTGGGAAACTTTCATTGCAATTAAAAGTATAATTTTTCTTTCATCTTTTCTCAGGTCAACTGGTAGAGAATATGCTCTGAAAATCATTAAAAAAAGCAAATGTAGAGGAAAAGTAAGTATGAGAGCAAATAAGGACTATGAATGTTTCCAACAAAACATTTTTTCTGTGAGATTGACATCCTGTTTTGACATCTAAGATCAGGTTGGAAAGTTCTTGGTATTTAAACTCTGGCTAATGGCAAAATTTTTGCAATTGAGGGCATTTGCCTTTGGAAATTTCTGCCCATGCCAGGCCATGAGACCACAAGTCTAGCAGCATGCAGAGTACAATGCAAGATGCATTTACTTGGCTCAGCAATTGGCTTAACTGTGTGTGTGTTTTAACTACTATCATTAAAGCATTTAGCTCCCAGGGTGCTAAATGCTATAAAAATAGCAAAATAGTAGCAATAATCATATACAGCAATTATTATACTAACTGAATTGCTGCTTGGTTTTATAATTCTTTACCTAATGCTTTTTGGGAAAATAGAACCATATTTTTAACTGCTCAAAATATATTTTGCGTTAGAAATTTTTTCAAGAAGCTTCAGTAATGAACTTTTCTCTTTCCACATTTCACTTTTCTGTGTTCTCTTTTCTGACGTTGATTCAGTCTTCACAGTGATGGTTTTGCCAGACACTTTCTACATTGCCTAAAACAGTGTTTCTCAAAGTGGTCTGTGGACCACTCTGAAAGAGCTGCTACTTGGCTGCTCCAGTTTGTTTACTTAGGGTGGCTCCCTTTGACTGCAGTTTGTATGACCCAGGTTGCTGTTTCCTGTGGCTTCCCTTGGTGGAAAACTGTAAACTGCAGCCAACGGGAGCCATGTGGCTCTGTGGCTACAGAGCTGGAAAGGCCTGTTAGCAACTTTCTCAAAGCAGGTCTGTGGGCCACTTTGAGAAACACTGACCTAAAACCATGTTTGTGATTTTCCTCAATTCTTTGGAAGTTTTTTGAAAGTCCCAGTGACTCTGAACTTGCCATGGCACAATCAGGAGGTAGAGAGGGAGGAATAGTTTTCTCACTCATCTGTATTCATTTAAGATTTTTGTTTTGTTGCAGGAGCACATGATCCAGAATGAGGTATCTATTTTAAGAAGAGTCAAACATCCCAATATTGTTCTTCTGATTGAGGAGATGGACATGCCAACTGAGTTGTATCTTGTCATGGAGCTTGTAAAGGTTCGTATTTTGAAGGAGTTCATCCACATACCTGAATCCAATTCAGGATTGTATCAGCCTCTTCAGACATTGTACTCAAGCAGCTTTAACCATAGTACATGATTGCTGCATTTATCCTAAAGATTTAGAGTAACATATGACATGGCATGTGTGTTCTATTCTCTTGTTGTCTGGGGACTCTCAAGTATGGTCATATTGTGGACCATATTCCAATGTGTCTTGTGGACACCTCACCTTACATATGATCATCTGGACCACTTTTCCTCACATATGCCATCACATAACATTCCTTTGGTAACTGCAGCACTGTCTTACATGACAAATCAATGCACAAAAACAACTGAATTTTAGCTCCCTTTAACACAGTTTGGCTGCTGGCTCTGCTCATTTCCAGCTCTATGGGACCTAATAGATTTTTGTGGAACACACCAGCAAGTGCACTGTAGAAAATACTTTGGGGACCCATGGTCTAGTTTGTTACAAAAAGGATTTAGGCCCAAATTAAGCCAATAGGCAAAACAAAAAAACCCAGTTAGAGCATTTGTAAAAACATCTTTTCATGAAACAAAGTAAGGTGGTCTTGTATTTAAAATACATTACCGGTGTCATCTATATCCATTAAGTTTAGGGCCCCTTTGTTAAGTTCTCTCTTTTAATTGAAATCGAGTTTTTTAAAAAATCCATTACTTTTTAAAGTGTGTTTATATCCTGAAAAACGACTTTGTAAAACAGCATTATGTAGTTGGTTCTGAATTTATTGCCTCGTAGTTAATTCCATATTGAATGTGTTCACTTTACAAGAGCAGATTTTCTTCCCCTAATTGCCAGAATTGAAAACTCAGCATGGAATATACTAGTCAAGCCAGGTTCTTTCTGGCCCATGTATAATTGGCAATAAGGAGCCTAAATCTGAAAGTAGCTAACTGTTCTGTTAATACACAAGTCAAAATACAAACCAGCTCACTGCATTGGAAAGCTAATAAAAATATATTTATCAGTAAATTTAGAGAATTCTGAAGAAACACAGGGCATGGAGCTCTTCAGTAAGAAAAAGCTGTTTTCTATCATGACTTTACAGACCAGATACGCACTTCAAGTTTTCTTATAAAAACAACGGTTCTCCAAATATTTCAGTTGGAAGAATACTTTGTAGAAGAGAGCTAACCTTTCATTAATCACTTCCATTCTCAGTAAACCATTCCTACCATCATTCTAGCAATGTTTTGGTGGCCTTGCAGATTATGGTTTGAAATCCACTGGTTTAAATGGTTAGGATCCAGTTTGCAAGCATATATATTAATTTGTGCCAGCACTATCTGTACAAAACCAAGTTGAGTGTAAAACCTTCACAATGGTGTCAAAAACTGGCCTTTAAACTCTTAAATGTTCTACCACGTGGAAAGAATAGCACTGCTTCCCAAACAAACCAGAATTAGAAGACTATACTCTCTTCTTATCTTCATGCATTAAATAGGATCCTGCTTCTCCTGCTTGCACAGACTTATCTCTGCATTATACCATTAATGTAACCTATGGAAAATTGAATTGTCTCACAAAAAGAAACGAGGTCTTCAAGCACTGTCCAAATTGTGCCCCTCCTTTTACCTGCTCTCTGGATGCATAATAACCTCTGCCACCTCTTAGTTCCCCTCCTCTAACATCTTTTTTTTTTTTTGGTGTTAAAACCATTCTTTGGTCCCCCATCAGGTGCTGGGATTCTGGGGTTCAGTGAGTTAGACCTAGGCAGCCACATTGTAAAACAATCAGAGATGCACTGTGTGATAGGGCCGCTCAAGTTCCAAACACTGGGCCATTTTAGGTTTAAATGTCTACACCTCTCCAATGCAGACCCTGCACCTTCCCCCACCTTACCTTAGTGTTGAGCAATCACTTAACACACAGGCAAGTTTTGCAGGAGCAACTCACTTAGCCATCCATGTTTGAAAATTTGACATGCAATATGGTGTTTGCTTGGTTTTAAGTAATAGTCCAGTTCTCGCTCAGCTAAACAAAAGGAGACTGCAAGCTCTCTCAAAGGGGAATGTCCTGAAATAGTGTTATAAAGAGAAGAGCTATTTTAATGATTCCATAGGAAAATCTATCTTCTACTTCTCCCACACTTTTTCTGTTCCACACCCACATATGTGCTTGTGTGCTCTTACTCTCTCTTTTTACCTTAAGAATTTCTGCAGATGCCATGAAGTTTAATCCGATGGTTTGTTTTTTCTTAGTTATGATAATGTTCAGACTTTTCACACACAGAAATGAATCTGAATTTATATGGGCATATTGACTTAATGGTTTTTTACTGTACATGGGGTGGGAAATAAGAGGAGATTGGTCCTAATTAGATGTTACTATTTCTCAGAATGTCTGTTCTATTTGTTGAATAGTAATAGAGAGGTAGCCGTGTTAGTCTGATCTTGCTAAAACAAAAGGAAAAACTATGTAACACTTTAAAGACTAACAAGATGGTTTAATAGGTGATGAACTTTTGAGGGCAGGACCCTCTTCCTCCCAAAGAATTGGCATGAATTGGTATATATGGTCATATATATATGGTCATGCCAATTCTCTTCCAGAATATGATCTGAGGAAGTGGGTCTGGCCTACGAAAGCTCATCACCTATTAAACCATCTTGTTAGTCTTTAAAGTGTTACATAGTTTTTTCTTTTGTTCTATTTGTTAATATTTTATTGTAAAAACTATATTACAATGTGCCTGCAGACACCAAGGAAAGTATTTGTGGAAAGATATTTTTAATTCAACAATTGCCGTTTCCCTTGAACAGCACAAGCTGTTGGAATTGATTAACCATCTGTTATTGACTAGCTTTTGAAATCCCAAGTTTAAATCAAGTTCACATAGACAAAAGAAATTCAAGAAAAGAAGGCATGTGGTAGCTCATGGTTGCAGTTAGTATCACCCTGTATTAATTGTCACTGACGTGTTTGACAAAAGTCGCAGCTGCAAATATTGCCTTCATTTCTTGGTAGGCATATTGTTCACTGGTTGTTTTTTTTTTTTAATAGCTTGAAGTGTAAGAAAAAACACTTCAGAAACACCAATATAAACACAGCAATGCTTGTAAAAGGACCTGATCTCTGGCACTTTGCCTTTCTACACAACAAAACAAAATTATTATTTAAATCTAACGGGTTAGTCAATTTAACAAGCAAGATTTATTGTTGAGTTTCTCTCAAACTGCTCAGGGATATGATTTCACAGCAGAAAAGAGATTATGTAATGTACATAACAAGGTAATAAATAATTGGTTACTCTACTTACAAACTTACTGCCGATGTGCAGATGATAAAAACTCCATTCAGGTGTTGCTCATCTGACTTCATTCCAAAAAATCAGAGAATCAAGAGATAAGGATTAAAATTGCATCCTTACTCCCCTTCCTCTCACGCAAAGTGTGTAGGTAATGGGGATGGGGGTGCGTTGTCCTGATGCATGAATAAGCTAAGCATAGCTTGGCAAGTTATAAAATACTAGTGCTTCAAAGATGACACAGAAAAAATAATGATCAAACATATTAATGCTTTAAGTCCCTTCCAGCACATCTCTCTCCTCTTTTAACTTCAGAAACAGTTAACATCAATAAGCAATGGAGTAGGAACCCTTTTACTGGAGGGGTTGCAGAAACCCAGCTCTTTTACCCTTGTCTGCTCCCTCCTTTTCTTTTCTTTTTCTTGTGGTTTGGTCTTTCTCTTTTTTTCTTTGGCTTTAGATTCATCTTTTCTTTTCTTCCCTTATATCTGAGGCTTGATCTTTTTTTCCCCCTCTTTGGGCTAGATCTTTGGCTGATAAAATTGATGTTACAGTTGGAGGTTTAGGAACACAGAAATATAAAAACAAAGGGATTGCCATGCTGGATCAGCCCAGAGGTTCATCTCATTCAGTATTCTGCCTCTGACAAAAACTAGCTCTGGATGCTTCACAGAAAGGTACAAGAATCCCACAATAAGTAAATGTGAGATAATTTGCCCTTACGTTAGGTCTCATCCTGATCTCCAATAGTTAGAGATTGGCTTAAACAATGACTCTTCAGATTTAATATCTCTTCTAAATTTTGAAGGAACCAGTCATTTCTCTTAATCTTTTTTGAGTTTAAGGTTGGCCCTCTTCTACTCCATCTTCTACTTAATTCTGTTGGAGAACCAGGGTTAAAATTCAAAATTCTCTAACTCAGGAGTCCTCTGTGGGTTGATTCAAAGAGGCTTGATCAGTGTCACAAATAGTCATTGACAAATCTAAACTATACAGAATTCTTCTGTATTATCTCAAACTTTCTTGTGAACTTGACTTTTAAAACAGAAAGTGAAAATAAATTTGTGCTGCACAACTCTAATTTGCATTCTGGAATGAGCTAACTTTGCTTTAATTTACCATAAGTTCTCTTATCTTTGCAGCTTGCAGATTTTATTAAATTTGCTGCTGAATCCACTGCTGAGCTTTTATAATTTTCAGGAAGATGCTTTTTGTTGACTGGTGACAAAGGTGCTGAAAATTTGTCTTCATCTTGCCCACAGTCTGAAACTGGCTGTATAGCTATGTTCATTGTCAATCTCTTCTCTTTCTCTTGTTCTTTTCCACTGCACATCTACTTCTACTTTGGAGGTCTTCACAATGCTGAACAGGCTCATTTTTCTGAAATAGACACATTTTATACCCACCTGCCTTCCAGTTTTTCTTTCTTCATTTTTTTTATTTTGAAATTGTTCATGTTTTCTGCTTTTTTTTCTTTGTCCTTTTTTTCATTGAACCTCATTTTATTGCAGTTTGCATCCTTCTGTTTCTCTAGATTGCTTCGTGGTAGTTACTCAGATTACATATACGTCACACAGATTTTTCATTGTTTCATGTACTGTTCTTTTTATCTTGACTTAGCTTCAATATGTCCTGTGTTTCTTCCTCCATATTTATTGGTGTAATTGACAAATCCTGATGCATCATGAAACTGCTCAACACAACTTCTGAATTTTGGCCATACTGATTATAATCAATTAAATTAAATTAATGCTTTCTCTAGGAATTACGCTAACGGCAAACACGATAGTACAAAAATGTTGAGTTGGATGCTAATGACCATCAGCTTGGCCAAACAATCATTCTTTCAATTATTTTGGGTCTCTTTATTTTTTTGCGTCTGTTATTTTGGGTCAATTATTTTGGGTCTCTTTATTTTTCTTCTACTTTTTGAGTCTTTAGCAGACATGTTTGTGATGTAGTGGGGGTATCTTGCTGGTTGTGCTTGTGTTGTGAGTGACCTCCTCTGGCTGCTGTCTGCAGCACAGCCCAGCAGGACAGCTGCTGAGTCAGTATGTAAACGACCCCCAAACCTGTCTGACCAGCTACCCCCCAGGGAGAAAGGAAGGGGGAATGCTGCCCTGGCTGGGGGGCAGGGCTGGAAGTGACTGAATTAGTTTCTGTCTAGGTATCATGGAGGAAGCAGCCGAGCCAGGGGCTGGGATTTAAGGGCCCAGTCCCCCCACCCCATCTCAAGGAGGACTGAGGCATCCTGGGCCTGGCCCCTGTAATTGGATTGCATCTATGCTGTGCTGTATCCTGGAGAAGCAATAAACTCCCTCTATTCTACTGGCTGGTGGAGTCTGTTCATGCCATTATGGGGGTGCAGGAGACGAGAAAAACCCAATGCGCTGTCACAATGTTTTCTAGTTTTTCTCCATAATCACAAAGGCCACAAACTGATTTTTTTTTCATTTTTTGTTTTCCCCAATGAAAACTGGGATTTGCATGTTTTGGGGCCTGGTATTTTAGGAAAATATATAATTGAATTAAACTTATGATAAAACCATGAAAGTTGGCAGTGCTGGGATTGTAAGAAATATTTTCTCCATTGCCCTGAAAAAATAACTTCTGTTCCTTTAAGAAAACTCTGTTTTTTATTTATTTGTTCTTTTTTGCTGTTGCTGTCCCTGCTAGGCAGCTTGATTTTTCTTACTCTTTTTGCATCCTCGGTCCCCTCCTCTTCTTTCTTCATGGGACTGGATTTCTTTGATGGAGCTGCTGTGCTTTTGGCCTGTAGTCGAGTTCTTCTGCGAAGCACACTTTTATTGTTCTGACTCTACCTGCTTTTTTCCTTACACTCTTCACTTTCTCCTGATGCTTCTGAGTCACTTGGAGATTTTTTTCTCTTTCAGCTCACAGCTGGTAACACGGTCTGATTTAATAGCTGCCCCAGACCTTGGAAATGGATAAAATAAACCCTCACTTCAGAGGAGTTTTACTTACTTTCTCTTTCTTCGTTCCTTTCCTTTTTTTTCCCCCACTTTGGAGGTGGCATCCAGCCAGCTCTGGCACCTTGTCGTGTTATGATAGGAAGGTACATAGAGAACGGCATGAGTGATTGCAATAGAGATAAAATACATTTATTGATAACCAGGAAGTGACATAGATTGTTAACCATGTTAAATCGCCTTATGCCTTCCAGCATAATAAAATATCGTATTTGCTGCTGGAGGACCCCAATATTAACATCAGGAAGTAGAAAACCTAGAAGACTTGAAACATTCTGCAAGGGGGAGAGATCTCGGAAATTAATGTTTTCAAAGGTTTCTGAGAGGGGAAAGCAGATCCCTTTAATGCATTGGTATATATGCTGTGTAGAGAGAGATATTTGGGGAAATCATTTCATCTTTAATTATAAATATACATATCATTTTGCATTTAACTGAGATTCTTGATCATGTTTTGAATGTAGATGTTTGTAATTATAATACATGGTAGCAAGGATTGGTACCCGGGTGAATATGCTGGTTTTCTGCAAGTTTGTGCTAAGGAAGCAGGTTGGCAGTGCTGGAAATGTCGCAGAAGTAGCACGCTTGGCTATAGCAGAGGAATGGATTGCTTCACATTTTTCTCAGCTACTACTGTCAGATTCAGTAGCTGACACACTGAGCAGTGTTGACCAGGTCTGAACGGGGAAGGTATGCCCAGCCTTCTATCACCCCAACAGAAGGTCTTTGTAGGTAAGAAGGACCTCTGTGGGGCCCTCATTATGTTCCATAATGCTGCTTTTCTCTTTCCAAGAAGATTATTAAGCAGGGCTATAGTTGTGCAAAAGGAAGTTGTTAATGTGCCATGGTTATTCTGTTCCAGGGAGGAGATCTCTTTGATGCCATTACCTCCACTAACAAATACACAGAGCGGGATGCTAGTGGAATGCTATACAATCTGGCCAGTGCCATCAAATACCTTCATAGCTTGAACATTGTTCACAGGGATATCAAACCTGAGAATCTACTGGTAAGTGAAGACTTTATTTACTGTATTGTTACTGCTGAATTGGGCAAAACTTTACCTGTGCTGTTTAAACAGTCTATGTCGTTAGCTTTTTAACTTTCTTTTTCTCACATGCTAATCTCTTCATCATCAAACTGTATTTAAAACCAAACAGCAGTCTCAAAATATATAGGTGAGTCAGGCTCTTAAAAGTTAAACAGTCTATGTCTTTAGCTAGTTTTTGACCTAGGACACCACTATACAGGATAATTCCAGTGAATTTTTGAATGTGTTCTCAAGCTGTTTGTGAATATTTCATGTAATAGGGTGTTAGGCGCTTCCCTTGGAATAATATTGTACACCTTTACATAGTACCAAGCTACCCAGGGCCCCCCTACAGAAAGAGATTAATAGTATTTGTATTTTACAGACATATAAGCTCAAATGAAATGATTTGCCCAAAAGCCTATAGTATGTCAATAGCAAATCCAGGAATAGAAACCTGAAATCCTGTCTCATGAAGTGGTCTAGTAGGTCTTTCTTTTAGAACACTTTCCTTGTCAGACAGCCTAAATCTTCCTTTTTCTAATTTAATGTCATGGTGGTTCTTCACTCTTTACCAGAAAATTCATTTCTCCAATCCCTTAATCATTTTTGCATTTGTTCTCTGAATTTATTTTAACTTGCTGAGAATTGTTTTACAACAATACCATAGTTTAAATTGTAAAGAACATAAGTTCTCAGCTGTGCAATGTATATCATCTTCTGTGCTAAATATTGTTTGGCATTGGAAAGTTGTTCTGGTATGGTTAAAGTAAATCATAGTACATTTGCCGAACATTGGATTTGTTCAGTTCAGAGCTCCACAGTGCCTGGTGTCTGTGTAGTGCTAGCTGTTGTTGGCCTACATTTTCAGAAAATGTTAAAACTATGTAGGCCAGGGCTCTCATTATATGTGAACATGTACACCCCATATCAGTCTTATTGCTAGTGTTCCTAGATGGCTGCATGCATAAGTTCTAGCAATCACATTTCAGGATTTATTAATGCCATGACTTGGAATGCGTGGGAAGGTTTCCTGGCAAAAGACTCATCATACTGTTGTATTCAGATGTCTTAAATTCCTAAAGTTTGACAGAAGTAGCCTGGAGCATTTTTTCTTTCTTTCTTTCTTTCTTTCCCCTCCCCCCATTCACCCTCTTCTCGGTAATACCCATTGGGCTCTCATGAGTAATTATGTTGTTCACTTTGTTCCAGAGTATATTTTCCAGTGCAGAGACTACAAAGGTCATATGCTGCTGTTGATACTCAGAAATGGCTAGAAGGCATTAAACTTTTCACAAGGACCCTAACTTTCAAAACAAGCATTTGCATGTTAAAATTATTATAGCTGCACTGATTTAAAAGAAAAAGAGCTACAGAAGGATAGGGGGCATTTCCATAGAACTTATCAGGTATATAGTGCAGTGTAGACAGTGTGTGTTCCCACTGGTACTAGGTAGGATGAATTAGGTAGCACTCATCTGAGAAATATAAAGCATCATTTATACTAGGGCCTTTTAATTTGTTCTGGGAATATAAAAAGGTATTAGTATAAATGAAGTCAGAATTGCAGATTGTTGGTACATACTGACACCAGATGTGTTGTCTCCACATGTAACTGCTCATCTTTACAAAACAGAATTGTAGGTCATCTAGTCCACCCCTCGCACTGAGTCATAAACAATCCCTGTCTGATGTTTGTCCAATCTGTACTTAACATCTTCCAGTGGTGGGGATTCCATATCTGCCCTTGGAACCCTAGTTCAGAATTCACTTATCCTTCTAGTTAGAACGTTTTTCCTAATCTCTAACCTAAATCTCCCATGTTGTAGATTAAGCCCATTATCTCCTGTCCTACCTTCAGTTGACATGGAGATCAATTGATCACCCATCCTGTTTAAAACTGTCTTTAACACGTTTGAAGACTGTTGTCAGATACCTTCTTTTCTTAAGATTATTTTAAACTTTCCTCCTAGGTCTGGCTTTCTAAAACTTTTATCATTTGTTTTTCTCCCTTTTGTACTGTCTCCAATTTGTCCCCATCTTTCTAAAAGTCTGACGTCTAAAATTGGACATGCTATTTGAGCTGAAGCTCACTGGTGTCTAGTACAGCAGAATAATTAGAAGTCCTACAGATAATACTCCTGTTATTACTAGCAGTGAAAGTAACTTACAGTTTCTTACAGGTACTGTCCTATTGCGACCTGGGTCCCTGCCAACTCTTTAAATAGCTCCCTGCTGGCTTTTGCCACAGCTCAGCTGGCTCTTGCTGGAACGGCACACCTGAGCACACCACTTACTTTCACCTCTAGTTAATAAGCCTCAAAATGGTATTTCTCTTTTTCACAATGGCATGAAATTATTTTGCTCATATTCAATTTGTGATCCATTATAACCCTCATATCCTTTTCAGCTGTAATACCATCTAGCCTCTTATTCCCCATTTTGTAGTGATGCATGTAATTTTTCCTTTTTAAGTGAAGTACTTTGCTCTTGGTTTTATTGAATTTTATCCTATTGATTTCTGACTGATGCTCCAGTTTGTCATGGTCACTTTAAACATGGATCCTCTCTTGGTTTGGTATCATCCATACAAACCTAATCTCCACTCCGTTATCCAAATCAATAAGGAAAATGTTAACTAGTACCAGCATCCAGGACCCAACTCTGTAGGACCCAACTAAATACACCCTCCCAGTTTAACAGCAGACTATTGATAACTACTCTGATGAGGGGTTTTCAAAGAAGCTTTGCACCCATCTTACAGTCATTTCATTTAGGCCACATTTTCTTAGTTTACTTATGAAAATATCATGTGGGATTGTGCCAAAAGCCTGACTAAACATGTTGAGACATAATAGGTTGCTATGGCATCAAGTGATCTTACATGGTTAGAAAGTTAACATTTGTTTCATCAACTACATTACTGGTCTAAAATTCATCCAGGATTTGATAGAGTTGGAGACTGTGATTTTTTTTTTTTAAGCTCACTGCTTAGAGCTAAAAGTTTCTGAATTCTAATTCTGTATCTGCCAAGAACTCTCTGTGGCCTTAGGAATGTCTTACCCTTTCTGCTTCAATCAACTGATCTGTAAAATAGAATTGTATGTATGTCACAGGTGTATGATTAAGATTAGTTTCTTAACATTTTAAAAATACATTGAAGTTGGTAATGTTTGTACAAATGGTAACTATTGTTATGTTTACTATCCTTAACAAAGTCCATTTTAGAGAACTCTACGTGAGTTTTGAATGTGCTTAAAGTCTATAATGCGGTACCCAGGCATCCACTTGCTCTGTTCTCTGGAGCACACACCTTCCATGTTTTAACTGGAACATTTTTCATAATTGCTGCTATTTAGCACATTTATTTTGTGAAATCAGGAGATGTCTTGATAGCTATATAATAAACCCTAGAGAACAACTTCTTCGACTGTTGCCATCTGCAGTGATCACAAGTGCAGCTTAGAAAATACTGGCAATCTTTATAATAATAGGATACATATGGTGGCACACAATTATGTGTTTCTGAATTCAATTAGTGTTGTACAATTACCCAGTTTTATTGCTTAGTTAAAACAGTGTAGGCACTTCATAGTGGGTAATTTGCACTAATCCCCATCTCTCTAATTGCCCTTCGATACTTAAATGCAATAGAACATGGATAGTGTTTGTTCTGAATGAGATGAGCATTAAATTATCATTCACGTTCCTTGTGCCTTGACTGGCAATTAACATACCACTGCTTCTCATCAGGAGCACTTTTATATAACGCTCTACATAAAGTTATAAAAGGGTGGGGACAAGCTATTCTGTTCTAGCACTACTAGAAAATTAACTGAAATAGTCTCTTAAGGAAACAATAGAAGCCTCGTCCCCAGAAAAAGACTGGACAGAAGCCTAGAAAATATACTCTACTGCACAATTCCTCACTGGCAAAGGAGTGGATTCAATAACTTAAGAGGCCTTTTCTGTAATCAGTTGCTCAGATTGAGATTCATTCACATCGCCAGTGTGAATAGGGAAATGAATCTGTGAACATGCACTAGGTTAACCAATTCCATATATTAAAGTGGGTTTTACCCACAAAAAAGCTCACAATTCTATATATTTTTGGTAGTCTCTGAGGTGCCACAGGGCTGCTTGTTGTTTTCAAACTTGTTGAAAGTATTTTCCATAATAAAAGTCAATTGTATTATGGATGAACACTAGTTACAATGGCTTCAGCTGCAGACCTTTAAACCACTTCTTTATATTTTCCACTGGGTGTTTGATTAAAGTTTCTCATTGCTAGTTTTTAATTAAAACATTGGTTGAAATTAGATTTATTACTCCAATTTCAGCAAACATTTCATTTCAAGGACCAGATGTATTTAAGAATCTGTGTTTTAAGTAAAGCTGAAATTACATTTTTAATGTCCTTCACACTCATCTTTTGTGGACTGAGAAACAGAGATGTGTGAATCCATCTCAGATTGTTGGTCGTCTCACATGACAAGATCCAGTTCCATGTACTTATTAAAAACAATTAGAGAAAGAGGAGATTTCTGTGAATACTGACTCTCACCTCCTAATATAGAAACCATGATGTAATATGCAATATGTAATATTGATCTTTATGTACAACAAAGGAGAAGAAAAATTCTCTTCAAAGGATGGCTAGTGACTGCTGGGTTCAGTGGATCCCTAGCAAAAGTTTCAGTTGATGTGGAAGGGATTTTCTAGAGAAAGATTTGCACTAAGTGAGCAGATGAAGAGTTGCTGTTAAGTTTTACTGCCCATTTCTTAAGGAAATCTCAGAAGTTGGTTTCACAGGAATTTGTAATTCAATGAGACTTTTGTCTTGGCTCTGTCTTCAAGAGGGTGGTATACGTTAGATTCTGCAAGCAGACTGAACACATTTTAAAATGTTATCAGAGTGAACTGTACTAAATTTCACCACAATGTAAAAATTGGAAGACAGTACCCCCAACCAACTACTGCCTTAAGATGCTGGTTAACATTTTATATTATTAAATGTAATTATTTTAGTTTGAATATTTGTTTTGATATTTCGTTACCGGTCAGTGTTTATGTTTTGGGGAAGCAGTAGAAATTGGGATGTGTGTATTGCAGCTGCTATCTATCTGTACTGACTGCTTCTGAAACATAAAGTCTCATCTTGCACTAATTAAAAGGAAAATTAAAATAAATTATTAGTAGCATTTCACTGCTCAAGGGATCATGATTCAGGATTTTCATTGGCCCTCAGTATTGGCCTAATTCTGCTTTTGTTGTGAGAGTATACCATTCATTTCAATGGAAGAAGTGTTACACCAACACTGAGTATTTTTAAAAATTCCAGTCTTAGTGTTTTGCAAGCTCTCAAAAGTGAGCCTAAGTGCTTACTCACACAACATGATATCTGAATGTGTTGTTATCTCTCTATTGGCTCATCCATTTGAAGAATAAAAGCCTACAACTACTTCCAGCTAATGGAGTTACTCCTTTAGCTCAGAAGTTTAAATCCCTCTACAAGCCTTTATTTTGTGTATTAATTTTAATAAGATACCATGATTGTCAGTGTCAGTGGGGATTTCACCTATGAACTTCAAATCAAAAGCACTGGCCTCTACTATGCTGCTATACTTTTAGCTTTTAACAAGAGAAAGATTTTGTGATCTTTGATAATCAGCCAATAAAGGGATACCCAGCATATTTAGCCAATTACCTGGGTATGGTTATTCTCTTAGGATAGAAGCCATATATGAATCAAACCCTCCTAATCATGGTGATTTTTTTTTTAATGGCACTGTCAGTATTTTGGGAAGGGAAGAATCCGAAGGCAAACTCAACCTCAAAGAGTATTTCAGGAAGTTAGAAAATTATTTGTGCATCCATTTACCTAGAACCTTGCTGATCCTTTGGATTTTATTTCTGGTTTAGGTTTATGAACACCAAGATGGAAGCAAGTCTCTGAAACTGGGAGACTTTGGGCTGGCAACAATAGTGGATGGACCTCTTTACACAGTCTGTGGTACCCCTACATATGTAGCTCCAGAAATCATTGCAGAAGCCGGGTAAACTATTTGCAGTAAAGTTTCATTAAGTGTGCAAGGTGGAATATGTTCTCACCACTATGTCAGTTACAACTCTCTTAATTTAGGCTTCTCCCCACCTTTTATCAGGGGGCGGGGATAGAATGGCAGTTCTTAACTTTAAAGTAGAAAGTCAGCACTGAGGAAGAGGTGGGCAATAATTTTTGCAGGGGGACACTTAATGAATTTTGGTACATGGATCACAGGCCAGCTCTGGGGCTCCCAGAAGGGGTGGGACTGTGCTTTACAGAGAGAGAGAAAGAGAGTGTGTGTGAAAGAGAGAGATACTCTGAAATTTTCTGGTACAGATTGAGTGTATGTGGAGCACAGGTGGGAGAGTGTGCGAGGCAATGTATATGTATGAGATGGTGACTGTCTGTTCGTGGCACAGTGTGGCCCAGATTGTGTGTTACAATGACACGAAGTGTGTGTGCTGGCTGCTGCTGGGTAAGTTTCTGAAAGAAGCCATACTTTATCTCTTTAAGACAGGGAAAGCTGTCTGTTGTCTTTCCCTCTCCCCTCCTCCCTACTCTACAGAGATGGGGCATGGTGAGCTGAGTGTGTGAGAGAGAGAGACCTCTTAAGACAGACACTCCTCTAAGTCACTTACACGTGTCAGACTGGATCAGCTCCACTGTGTGTCTCCCGCTCCTAAACCCCTGCAATACAGAGATGGGGTACAGGAACAGGGGAATACCCTGACTTCAACTTTTCCCTTCACCCTCCCCTCCCATCCCAGCTCTGCACAGCTGGCAGAAGAATCCTGGGAGCATCTCAGGTAGGGGAAGGGCAGCTGAACATGGGCTGTCGGCTGTAAGTACGCACCCTCTGCTAAACAGCTGGGCGGACCAGAGAGAAATGCTTGGCGGGCTTGATTTTTCCCACCCCCCAATCTAGTGTGTAGAGTAAACATCCCCTGGGCAAATGACCAATGGTACCTTGCAGGCTTCCTGTCAGTAGCGTTCAAAAGAGCATCCAAGAAACCAGTACACTTTATCTTCTGTGTTCAGACGTCCAATGTAGTTTTAAACTGTAAATACCTGGCTTGGATTTGATAGAAATTGTTGCACAGTATAGAAAAAAATCAGCTCATTTAATAAAAATGTGTGCACTGACATCATTTTCTTTCAGTTGTGTACTGTAGTTCTTACAGGATTGGTGTGTCTAATCATAATACCTCTAATACTTTTAGATACGGCTTGAAGGTGGACATCTGGGCAGCTGGTGTGATTACTTACATTTTGCTGTGTGGCTTTCCTCCATTCCGTGGGTACGGACTTATTCAACTCTTAGCAGTGCACCTCTATGCTATGAATGGTCCATGTGCCTGTCCTGCACTAAGAGATCTGCTGAGGAAAAACATCTTTGCTTGCAATGCTGGGTTGTTGTTTTTTCATGCTCTGCCTCTCAATTTATACAAGCTACACAAATCCCCATTGTGTTGTTGTAAAAAATGCAGGCTCTTAGCATTTTATTTATAATCTACCTTCTAAAACACATGCACCCATGGCCAGCTCTGGGTGCCCTTGGCTACCATTTAAAAATACATGATGAAATCAGCAGATTCCCTCATTTACTCCCCAAACACAGTAAGCTGGAAACAGAAACATGTAAACAAAATGTAACTGTTCCAACAGAGATTTAAATCTGTAAGTAATTTTTTTAAGTTTCTCCTCACAAATCTCTGCTCTTCACTAAAGCAAAGAAGGGCTGGGTCTTTTGCCTTAAAGATAGGCAAGCTCGGAAATAAAGAGGGAACTATATTCCAAAGATGGGGGACGCTAACAGAAGGTTGTCCTACAAGTTGACTTCTTTCCCTGTCTTCTCTCTTTAAAAAGTAATTGTGTTCCATCTCAAGTGCCCCTGTTGTCCACAGCTGTAGCTATGCGGCATGGGGACAGGACCTGGCTCCAAAAGGCAGACTGAGTAAACTGCAGTTAAAAGAATTTTACTTGCTTTTTTAAAGTTTATATAAAACTACCTCTGGAAATGATGTTTATGTTTTGATTTTGTTTGCTTCACAGATGTGGAGATGACCAGGAAGTGCTGTTTGACCAGATATTGATGGGCCAGGTGGATTTCCCATCTCCATACTGGGATAATGTTTCGGATTCTGCAAAGGTAGATTTACAAAGTTGGTTTTCTTCTGATTTATGAAAGGTGCTTGGTATAAACAGTGTGTGTGCAAAAAGATTGTAAAGCTACTTTTCTCTTGTCTCCCTGTACTTGAGAAGCTTTAGGTCTAGATTTTCCCTTGAGGAACATATACAACTTCCTCTGTGTCACTACTGTAGTATTATCTGATTCTTGTCTGTAAGCTGTTCTGGGCAGCACTTTGTTAGTATATGTTCTGTATATAGTATTCAGTAGAGCTGAATGAATACATGATTTTTCAGATGGATGGCTAAATCAAAATATAATTTTGTTCTGGATCCACCCAAAGTGGAAAAGTTTTTTGGTTCAAATGAAACATTTCATTTTGTTTTTGGGTGTTTTTACTTTTAAGTAATGAAAACTAGCTAAAATGTAAAATAAACATTTAAAACCATGTTCAAAATATTTCCCTTTATGAGGGAGGGAGAAATCTATTTGCCAAATTCAATATGAATTCATAGATAGTTTATTCTCTTAAAATGCAATGTCTGGTTCATTGAAACTATTTCTCAGAAAAATTTTGCCCAACTCTAGTTTTAGGCATCCTGTCATCACCTGTTGAACAATTAAAACTTCCAGTAACTTGGATCAAAAATATGCACATCTTAGATTGAGAGCTCCTTGGGGAAGCGACTGTACTTTCTTGGCTTGAACAGTGACTAGCACAATGACAGATGGATTCCAGTTGGAGTCTCCAGGTGTAATTGTATTGTTAAACATAAATAATGCTCTGAGGAAAACATGTTCCATGATTAATCATATGAAAGAATTGTCCTGATAGCTCTGTCAAACAACCAAGCTGTACTTTGCTTGTAACTCCTTAGTGTTTCCTGTATATGGGACTCTGACTTGTTTTATCAATCCATTACAAGCAGTTCATTTTTTTTAGTCCTCTTTTTTTTTTTTTTAAGCAGTTTGCAAGTACTAAGGAAAAGCTTGATTCTGAAAGAGCTGTGGGTGCAGAGTATCTTTTAGGATTAGTCCCCGACACAATTAAACACACACAGCAGGGTTGAGTTTGGTCCAGGAGGTCAATTTTTTTGGAGCAGTCTCATTGGTACACTAGACTAGGAGGTGCAGGCGCCATCCCTCTGCCTCAGCCCCCTCCCATACTCTAATTCCTGTCCAGACTCTGTACTCCAACCCCTTGCCCCAGCCCTGACCTCCTCCTGCACCAAATTCCCTCCAAGCCTGCTCCCTTTCCCTCTGACCCAGCCCTGAGCCCACTCCTGCACCCTAACTCTCATCCAGGCCCCACCCCACCCCACCCCACCCTGCTGTTCCATGCCCCATCTTGCACTCCAAACCTCTTGGATCCAGTCCAAAGCCCCCTGATGGACCCCACTCCAGAGTCCACACTCCCTAGTCAGAGACCTCACACCCTTCCCACACACGCACCATCTTTCCTAGCCTGGAGGCCTCTCCTGCAGTCTGAAAGCCTATCCCAATTATAGGGCTGCCAACCAGATAGACAGGATGCCATTTGCAGCAATGGTGCCTGGTCCATTTCACTTAAGATAGTTGGCAACCGTAGGGAATCCCTGAGCCACCAACCCTCTCCCTCCCCGCCCCTAGCCCTGTGGGGCTGTGTGTGGCTCAAGACTGATTTTTTTCTGCAGGTCAGTGACCCCTGTTAGGAAAAAGATTCCCTTCCCTGATATATCCAATAGATTTCCCACTGTCACTTTCCTTGTCTTATCTTAAGCTTGGGGAATGCCAACACATAATCATAGGATAAATATCTACAACACTGTCCTTTAAGTACTTTCTATATGAATATTTAATTTATCACAGAACAATGCCAATGTTTTCATCTGCAGTGTGAGGATTGGGAATGGCCCTATTAAACACTCACTTTTGTTTCTGCTATACCCCTATTTTGGGAAATAATAAGGGGATGGGGGAGGAATTTTAGTTTCCAAGCTAGTAAAATTAACAAAGCGGATACAGTTCTTGGAGCCGAAAGAAATATGAAGTATTAGTAGGAGTCTTACAATCCGATGGTTCACAACCAGCGGTCTGAGGCCCCCTTGGGAGCTGCATGCTGCTTTCCATGGGGCTGCCAAACAGGGACAGCATTAGACTAGCTGGGGCCCAGAGCAAATAGCTGAAGCTCCACCACATGGGGCTGAAGCCTGGGTCCCGACTGCCTGGGGCTGAAGCCAAAATCTGAGGAGCTTAGTTTTGTGGGGCTCCATGTGGCATGGAGCCTGGCCAGTGGCGCAGCTAACCTCTTACACTCACCCTGGCTTGTACGTGCAGAAAAACAGTTATTGCGGGACATGTGGGACATGGAATTTTTATAGCATGTTGTGGGGGAGAAGGGTCAGTAAATAAAAGGTTGAGAACCTCTGTTCAGGGGAGCTGACAGACTTGCCAGGCTCCTGGGCAACGGAGGGAAGGGGGGCCAGCTCCACATTCTCGGAAGGGGGCTGGAGCAGCCTCTCCGTGCCACCAAGACCATGCCACTCGCCATCCAGATCAGAGCACTGGCAGCGATTTAAAGGGCCCAGGACTCCATCCATTGCTGCTGCCGCAGTAGCAGCAGTGGCTTCTGGTAGCCAGTTGCCCTCTTTGCCTGCTGCCCCTCCGTCAGCGTTCCTTCCTCTGTTCTAATGCCTTCCTTTGTATTGTGGCAAGCTTAATTTTATCATGCCTAAGATATCACTCATCTGTTAAGCATCAGCTCTGGTCTTCAATATCTAATGACAATTCCACAGCTCCTTTATCAAGCTTGTTCCATTACCTAACTACAAATAGTTTGGTTGAAACTTTCCCATTTTGATGGATAAGTTCATTACTTTCTGTTCTGCTCCCATTTATTTGTTGAGAATAATTGATGTCTGTCATTTCTGATTTCTCTTTATTTAGCATCCCATTACTGTTGTCTTCTCTATGCACACATGGACAGGAGAAAAAATGCATTAAATGCTAGTAGGAAATGGAGGGAAAAGAGTAATGAAGAATTTGACACTTTAAAACTAAGGTTTTAAGAGTTAGAAATATTTTTTTTAAAAATATCACTCTGCTATTGATATTAGGACCCAGAGAAAGCCAAATTCTAGATAAATCTACTACTGCTGCTTTGGAGAAAATTGGCTATTTTTTAAATGGATAACTAACCTGATTTCATGTGCCCATCTGTTTTGTACAATACGTGGGAAGTTCTTTCCTCTAAAACTATGGACTACAAAATTAACTCAGCACTTACAGGCTTCTAGCTTTTCAATGTATTATTTAACTGTTGATTTAGAAATTCACATTCAGAAGTTCAGCAGTTGATTTTTTTTAAATTACCTTAGCATATTTCCACCCTCTCATTAATTGAACATTGTGCTTTACTACAGTCAGTTGAAGATCATTTTTTCTGAATTAAATCTTTTGTTTTTCTTCATAAAAATGTGTTCTAAATTGAATCTTTTCTTCCATTTCACAGGAACTTATCACCATGATGCTTCAGGTAGATGTAGATCAGCGATTCTCAGCCTTGCAAGTTCTTGAACATCCGTGGGTTAATGTAAGTAATTTCAGGGACCACTGATTCCTATTTTAGTTGTGTAATTGTGACCCACTCACCTAGGCTATGTCTACACTGGTGGCTTCTTGTGCGAGTAATATGCAAATAAGGTTAAGTGTGGAATATCGCCGAGCCTCATTTGCAT
>CM057845.1:271282841-271317988 GCA_030068395.1 Apalone spinifera
TGCAAGTGGTACCTAGACCACAGCAACAGTTAAGATCAAGAGACCTCTACAGTACGGGCTGGGAGCCAGCTGGCTTTTAGCTCAGCGGGTAGAGGCTCCTATATTCTGCTTCAGAGGTCCCAGGTTCAAACCCGCTTGGTGTCAGTTATATAATCATTTAACTATTCACCATCAAGAACTTTAAATGCCAGCATTTTCTAAAATGGGTGGGCAAAATACAGCCTGAGGGCCAGATTCAGCCCGCCCAGCCACCAGATCTGGCCCACAGGCTGCCCCACTGGGACCCTCAAGCACAGAGCAGCCCCACACCACTTTCAGTAGTTGTTGGCTCCATGTAGCTTTCTGCTTCAGGTGCCAGGGGAAAGGGGAGAGGAGGAAAGAAGGCAAGACTTCATACACTGCCCCCAGCCAAATCTCTCCGCTCCTATTGGCTGGAAACTCAGGCAGGCAGGGAGTCTGCCTCGGGGTCCTGCACGGTTTCTGGCCAGAAGCCACCTAGATAAGCGCCTCCTGGCCAGACCCTGCCTTTTGCACTCCAACCTCAGCCTTCTCCTCCCTGCCCCAAGTCATCACCCAAACTCTCTGCACCCCCAACCTGCAGGTTACAACTGCCACCCTGACCCTGCACCCCATCCTACACCTCTTCCCTAAGCCAGACTCCTCTCCTGCACCCATACTTCCTCCCCAACCCTGCACCCTTAGCCCCGTCCCAGATCACAATCCCCTTCTTCATCCAAACTCCCTCTCAGATGCCACATCCTCTCCTGCAGCCCTCCTTTACCCTCAGCTCTGCACCTAACCTCCATCCCAGACCCCGCATCCCCTTCATAGAAAAGTACAGCCCTTGACCACTTACCAAAATCTTGGAGCCAAGCCCACATAAAAAATTATTACCCACCCAATCTCAGATACTTAAAGGGAGTGCAGTTCCAAAAAGAGCATTTGTAATTCAAATGTACAGACTAATTAAATAATAACCTAAATTAAAAAGTATCTGAATAGATTCCTCTATTCCTGAATGGAAATGGTGTGTAAAGTACCTACAGAATGCATGCTCAAGTAGTTCTATCATCCATACTGTTGTTCAGCTAGGAGCAATTTTAATAATTAATTCTGACCTGCACAGCCTCTCTGTCGTGTAAAGCTTATAGACATCCAGTTCAATGTAAAATCAGACAATTCTGCATTTTTGTGATCACTTTAAGGCAGAAGATTTTGTTGTTGGTGGTATTTTCTTTCCTTCTTGCAGCATAGATTCTTTTCACAGCATGTTTGTATCCCAATTTGTAATCATTTTTTTTTCGGAATGGAGATAATTGTCTCTGGAGTGTGTGGGAACTGTAGGAAGAGAGGTAAGGTAGAGATAGTGGAATCTCCATCCCTAGAGGTTTTTAAGTCTCAGCTTGACAAAGCCCTGGCTGGGATGATTTAGTTGGGTTTGGTCCTGCTTTGGGCAGGGGGCTGGACTCGATGACCTCCTCAGGTCTCTTCCAGCTCTATGATTCTATGATCTCCAGTGATGGAGATTCCACAACTTTCCTAGGCAATTTATTCCAGTGTTTAACCACCCTGACAGTTAGGAAGTTTTTCCTAATGTCCAACCTAAACCTCCCTTGCTTCAGTGTAAACCCATTGCTGCTTGTCCTATAATCAGAGGCCAATGAGAACAATTTCCCTCTTCTCCCTGTGACACCTTTTAGATACCTGAAAACCACTATTATGTCCCCTCTCAGTCTTCTCTTTTCCAAAGTAAATAAGCCCAGTTCCTTCAGCCTTGCCTCAGAGCTCATGTTTTCTAGACCTTTAATCATTTTTGTTGCTCTTCTCTGGACTCTCTCCAGTTTCTCCACATCTTTCTTGAAATGTGGTGCCCAGAACTGGATACAGTACTCCAGCTGAGGCCTAATCAGTGTAGAGTAGAGCAGAAGAATGACTTCTCGTGTTTTGCTCAACACTCCTCTTAATACATCCCAGAATCATGTTTGCTTTTTTTTTGCAGCGGTGTCACACTGTTGACTCATAGTTAACTTGTGATCCACTATGATCCCTAGATATTTTTCTGCATTACTCCTTCCTAGACAATCACTTCCCATTCTGTATGTGTGAAATGGATTGTTCCTTCCTAAGTGGAGTACTTTGCATTTGTCCTTATTAAACTTCATCCTATTTACCTCAGACCATCCTCCAGTTTATCCAGATCATTTTGAATTATGACCATATCCTCCAAAGCAGTTGCAACCACTCCCAGCTTGGCATCATTTTCAAACTTAATAAGCGTACTCTCTATGCCAATATCTAAATCTTTGAATAAGATAATGAACAGACCCCTGCAAAACTCCACTTGTTATGCCCTTCTAGCATGATTGTGAACCGTTAAGAACTACTCTCTGAGAACAGTTATCCAGACAGTTATGCACCCACCTCATAGTAACTTCATCTAAGTTATATTTGTCTAGTTTATTGATAAGAATATCATGCAAGACAGTATTAAATGCCTTTCTAAAATCCATTGCTTCTTCCTTATCCACAAGACTGGTTATCCTATCAAAGAAAGCTATTAGATTGGTTTGGAACAATTTGTTCTTTACAAATCCATGCTGGCTGTTACCTATCACCTTATTTTCTTCCAGATAGTTTCAGATAATGGAGCTCTGTTGATTTTTTTTTTTTTGACACCTTTGGAGGATATGAAACCTCAAAGCTTTTTTTCCCCCCTTTTCATTAAAGTACACAAAGCTGCATTTTATTAAAACTTCAGCAAGCTGCATGAAGAGTCAGAGCTGTTACTTCCATGAGTAAGAAGTCCCCAACTTGGATGTGTGCCTAGCTAGGGGTCACAAAGGAATGTTTGGGGATGGGAGTGTGATGTGCTCTGGTCCAGCCCCCACAGGGGACATGGTGATGGAGGGAGTGCCACCCAGCCCCGGCCCTGGCTTCTGTCCTCCAATCACAGCTAAGCTGTATCTCTGCACCCAGGCTCCCAACATGACTCCTAGCCACAACCCTACTCACAGCCCTGCTCCTGGCTTTGGCTCTGCCCTCAGCTGTGGCCCCAATCTTAGCTCCTGCCAACTCACGCCCCCACTGAATCTGTCTCCCTTTCCAGGAGTCATAGCCCCACTCCCAGCCCTGGAGGGAGGGGGTTGAGGACAATCAGGAACAGCCTGAGGCTGGCTGCAGCAGCTGGTGCCCTAGGCGGAAGGCGCGATCGGCGCCCCTGCCTGAACAGCCGTCAATGGCCATGACGTCATCATTGGGCGCCCAGGCCGGCGGCGCCCTAGGCAACTGCCTAGTTTGCCTAGGTTCACAGGCCGCCCCTGAGGACAATAGTAAGGCAGGTGTTCCCCTGAAAAGTCTGGGGAGTGCTGCCTTAGTGTCGCAAATCATACTGTTGTTAATACTCTGCAAGTACATCACAGTGAAAACATACAACATTCCTGTTTGTACTAGAGGAGGATTTGGTCACAGTTTAATGTTTTTTTTTCTCCTTAATCATTCGTTTATAGCATTCTACGCTCAGGAAATCATCTTCAGCTATATACTAGATACCATTCACAGCTTAGTCAGGCTAGAAATACTTTTCCTTGGACTAATTTGCTAGACAAGTTTTCTGGAGTTGAGTTCAGGAAAGTTCATAAGCACATGCCTGAGCCCACCTGTAATTGAGCTATCACAAAAATTGGGCTGAATTTTTGGCATAAATTTAAGGTCCATTGAACTGAATGAGACTTATGTTGGTTAGGTACTGTCCTGAATGGGGATACTTTCCTAAAATGGGACCTGGCGTATGTGTCAGAGCAAGAATTCAGAAGAGAGAATCTGTTTTTATACAGGGGCACTGTGAACCTATAGAGAGGACATTGGACTGGGAGTCAGGCCTTTCATTTTCCATTCCTAGATCTACCTCTACTTTCTTTCTACCTCAGTTTCTTCATCCTTAAAGTTGGGACAAAAATGTCTACTTATGTTTACAAAGGTCCTGGAGACTATAAGTGAAATTTAGTATTATTTTACTTGTTCTTCTTAAAATATCCTCATTTATAGAAGGAAAGTAAATACACATCCTAGTATAATATGTGAAATAACACTTCACTTTTCTAGGAAATCTGTTTAAATACCTCAAAGTACCCATATTTTGGACTTATTAATAGTGTTGAGACTAGTGAAATAGCAATAAAATGATGGGTAGCAGTGCTGCTTGGAAAATAGAAATAATTTTTCATGAAGATTTTCATAAAAAAAAATTTCTCTTTGAAATTTCATTTTTATAGAAATTTTCGGCCTGGTTATTCTATGTAAAATGCCTATTGTAGGCTATAAATAACTATTGCATTCACAAGTGCAGCTTTTTATGACTCTTTAATATATGATTATCTTGTAAATTGATGACATTGCTGGAATTTAGTTTGACAGTTTCAATAGTAACCAACAATCATTTCAGTTTCAATTTTGAGGATAACAATAGCTGGATTTCTGTTAGAAACAACAAAACTTGTATTGGTCAGAATCAGACCAGTAAAACTCTTCCTACATCAATAATACCCCAGCTGTTTTCAATTTAAAAAACAAAACCTGAAAAGTCTTTGGCTTGTTGCCATTGAGACAGATGGAGATTCTGGATTCTGAGTGCAATTTAGCAGCAGTTCTCTGCCCCCTCACTTGAGTTTATTTGGATTTGTCTCTCATATACAGAACTCTTAGAGCTAGAAACAAACCCACTGTTTTATACTTCCCCTACTGGGACTCTCACTGTTTCCTTTGCCTGCTCATATTCATTGTGAAAGAAGGAATTATAAAAGAGGTTGGAGGTTTGGGAGCTGGCATTTTAAACACTGGAAATGTTATATAATCCAAAGTGCACCAATGGCAAGTTGTGGTACAAATATACCCTGTTCCTGACTTCTGAGTAATAAAAATGTTTAACTTACTGTAATTCAATAAGTTATAATGGTGAAAAGGATGGATTACATTTTGTAAACCCTTCCCCTGTTAAAATGATAACCCAAAAAGTGGATTATTTTTTGTACACACCTGCTTAAAAGGGATTAGGAAACCTGTAGCTTTAAATCATTTCCCTAGTCTCCCTTGTTCTGTCTGACTGTCTGTGAAATAAATAAGTATGCACCAGTAAATTATAATGTGAGCATTCACATGCTAATTTTAAAACACAGTTAATTTTAAAAGATATTTTATTTGCCAACTGCAATATTTTTGGTCATACCATTGAGTGCTGCCCAAATCTCAGTGAAAACCTTAAAAGAAACAGAGTCAAAAGGCTTTCCCAGGATTTTTATTTGCTCTAATTTTGTTCTGTCGTTGTTTATATAATGGCATCTTCATATGGCACAGTTGGTGCTGGAAAGGACACTTTTTGTGACCAGCATGTGAAATGGATCTGAGTGCTTCAAGATAGTAGGACACAGGCAATCCTGAGCTTTGCTTACGGTTTTTTTATTCAATTCGTTTTTCTTTGCATCTTTACATGTCCTTTTGTGGAAACTGAATCAAATACAATGCATGCACTGTTCTTGATGATTAATATATACAGAAACAACACTGGCAGCCTCTTTCTGTTAGAGCAGTAATTGACTGTTTGCAGGAAAATCCAAATTAGACAGTTGTGACAATAAACAATTGTACATTGAAGTAGTATGTTGTAAATCCTAAGTCAAGGTCTTCAAGAGTAACAAGTGATTTTAGGTGCTTCTGTTTCTGGTTGTCCAACTTTTGAGATCCTGTGTAGAGGCCTATTTTTGAGAGAACTGGTGCTCTGCATTTTCTGAAACTAAGCCCTTTTTAAGGTGTTTTTGAGTTGAACATCCAAAATCACCAGTCACTCTTGACAGTTTTGTCCCTAGTCTTACAGATGAGACCACTTGTGAGGGGAAGTGTGTATATCAGATGGTTAACACATAGATTGGAACACTTATTAGTGAATGCCCTTTTGCAGAGGGGGAGGGTTAACATCTCCAGTGTTTTGACCAACTTCCTATTTGGAGCATTTAGCCTACATACAATTCCTCCTGTGGTTTCTTGTGGGCATGATATTCTTCTTCACTTCCCGACATGTGCTGTACCATTGCTGTTTGATATTAAGCAGCTGCCATGTTTCATCCTATATGTATGTCTGTTTTTAGATGTTGGATGAAGTGATTCCAGTTTGGAACCTGAATACCAATATAAAATGCATATCAGGTAATAGCAGTAGTAGTTAGAAAGTGTTGCGCTGGCAGATTAATTAATGTCTTATAACTTTGTCACAGCTTGAGCACCTTGTTCAAAAAATGTATCCTATGTTATGTGGCTCTTAAATATCCCCTCTGGAGCTTAGATTGTAGGTTTCCCTGTTAGAAAGTACTAGAAAATTTACCCAGTGTTGCCTGGGTCATTAACGCAAATTACGGTTTTGTTTTGTTTTTTTTTCATTTTAAATCATTGCTCTCAAGCAGGGCTAGAAATGGGGGGTTCAGTATGCAGGCTGCTCTGGGGGCAGAGAGGAAAACCCCTGCCCTCTGTCACCACAGCAGCGTGGGGCCAGGTGAGACATGCCCATCCCTTGCCACTTCAACTGGAACAGCCAGAGGAGGGGTGCATGTCCCCTGGCTGGAGAACACATACAGTCAGAAATATGTAGTAGATATATACAAACTCTCAGAAATATGTAGTAGATAGCTATCCCTTTCTCCATCCTTGCCCCCTACTGGCCCAATGGGGTTATAGCTGTTCCAGTCCCTATCTCTGCCCCTATGTGGTCATTCTACAGTATAATTGTCCCTCCTAACAAACCCCTCCTTTTCCATTCTATGATAAACAATTGAATTCTAGGTATATCCCATTATCCTGGCACAACCAAACCCTTGCCTTGCTTTAAGTTATGATAGGAGGAAACTGCATATCAGATGTGATGGTTCTAGTTCTCACCATTTAGGAAGAGTTCTTGAACAAATGGACAGACAAACAATCGCACATTTCTAAAATATATAGTAAGATTACACTGATCATAGTGATTCTTGTGACTCAATTCTTTAAACATTGAGATGCAAGTTTTGAGGATTTGTTTTTCCAATGAAGAAGAGGAAGGAAAGAGTTTATTTTGTAGACTAGCTTTCTTCTGGGAAAGATCAGGTTGGAGGAATACAGGTTATTTTAGGTGTCAGATTGTCAGATCCACTGAGTGAAGTCTCCCTTCTCCTAGATAATAATTAACAATGATATATTTTTAAAGCTGTGCATTTCACCATATTCTGCCAGCTAGCACGTTATTAAGGAGTGAGGAATTTTTGAAAACCAGTGTCACAATCTACCAACCAAACTAACTTTACTATATGCTCACAAAGCCAATGATTTACATCAGCGACTATGTAATGTACAAAGTGCTCTGAGAATTGTTACACAGACAGAAAAATGAATGTCCATGCTCATTTTCTGTTCTGATCTTGATCTGTTACTTCCCTGTGGTGTACTTTTGGTGCTAAAATGCTTAGTTTAAGTTTGTGATTTGATTATTGATAGCTACTGATGCAAAGAGCCCCTTGTGCAACTAGTATATAGAGCCAGGCAGCAGGACAGGGTGCTATAAGAGCAGGAGTGGATGAGAGACCTGCTGCTATAAGAGCAGGAGTGGATGAGAGTGGGATTACAAATAATCCTGCATGGGGCTGAAATGCAGTAGTTCTACAGGTCCGTCATTTTGTATGACTCAAGTTTACTGTTCCCTGACAGCTTGCATAATCTGATGGTGGGCAGTTCTTTGTACTGCTCAAGTGGCTCTATCTGGCCAGACCGTTTGGGCCCGTTACAAAGGCTTTGTAATTTGGTCTTTAACTTGAACTGCTAACTTGTATGAGAACTACAAACTGCCTTGTCTTTTCTAAATTTTAATTCAAGTTAAGAACATGCTTTTTCAGAGGAGAAAAGGCCACAACTGACTCAAACATTTTATTTTTCCTGCCTGAGGCCCATGTTTCTTTACCCCAATGTCCCCTACAGCTGCATAGGAACATATTGTGTAGTGCACGGGAAGAATTTTAGGCCCCTGTTGAGGTCTGTAACCCCCTCTCCCTCTTTGGGAAAGCTGTAGCTTCATTTAGCCATAGATTAAATATGATAATATCACAGTCACTGATGGTAATAGCAGTGTTCAGTGAAGCATCTATTATCCCATAGCTGGGTCAGGAGTCATTGGAACTGGCCAGGGAATCTCCTTCTAGACTTTATAAGGAGTCTTTTCCCAGGTTAGTGTTTAGTGAATACCATTGGTCATGCCTGGATCAGACCTTTAACTTTAAAAATGAATCCCCCTACCACCGTGTAAGGGAGTGAGAATTTTCTGGAATATTTTTATTAATCCTATGTGTGCTTCATTTTACCCCTCTGCTTTGATTTATTAAAAAAAAAAGTTTGATACCTGCTTAAAAGCATGCAGAAGACATGAGGTGTGGGTGTCACCGGCCTGGCAGAACTGGCTCATTAAAGAATTTGCTTGAGTGGAGCTCAAATCAACATAGCATCTACCATGACACAGACACCTCTGAACCATCAACAGCTGACAATGGCACACCCTAGCAACATACTCCAGGTTGAGAACTGAGCTGGAGAAGAGGGTGTCCATTGACTGGAAAAAAGGAGGCCTTTTTAGAGGGACTCAGGAGGTCAGAACTTGAGAGACGAAAGAAGGATGGGGAAGGGGAGCCAGTTCATCATAATACTGGCTTGACATGTGATATAATTTCTATCTGTCTGTGCTAACATAAGCCCTACAAAATTCTGTGTGCCAGGTAACTGATAGGCTACCTTGGTTTGAAAAGGTGGCCTATGTTACTATAAGTACTCCCTGAGAACATTGTACCCTGAGATACACACTACCAGCCTCCCACAGAACTCTGGTTTGGCTGGATTCACTGCAAGGAGCTATGCGCACAGATAGGGATCACTGGTGCTGAAGGCCCAGTCTTGGAAGTCATGGACCTTCCCCTGTTGGAACTGTGTGTGTCCTTGGGGCCTGGTCCACAAAGAGATTACTTCAGAGAGACTTCTTGTGGGCTGGAGCGTAGACCATGCCCAGTAACTCTCTGACAGCTCACATGTAGTTTGAACTCTTTTCCCCCTTTGTTAAAACATAACATTTTATTCAGCCAAATCTCACATCTCTGAAAATGGAACTCGACAAGGCTTTGGGGAGGACCTTGGAGCACACTGACTCTCTTACAAGGATAGTTTCCTTGTTGCATACCAAATGAACTGGGCATCTCTTCTTAACTCTAGTGATCTTCTAACTTCTATTGTTGTCTTCACTTTTAATTAATTAAAATGTGTTAATGGAACAAATGATCAATCTGAGATTCATTAATGGTGACATTATGTGGACCCATCAAATTGGCAGTTAAAAAAATGCACATTTTTAACAGTTTGAAAGAAAGTTATTAGGTAAATATGAGGAGAAAAATTGAGCTGTTCCATGACAATAAGGTTTCTTATAAATACCTTAGATAGATTTATGGAGAAGATGACATTGCATTAAACATATCTCAGGACACATTTTTGTTAAATTTTTTACATCTGCAGGTACCTCTAGGATCACCTCACTATCTCCCTTATTTTGCATTCTATCTATAAACTTTTGTTTTTTTCTCTGCAGGATGATGGCCTTCCAGAGAATGAGCATCAGCTTTCAGTAGCTGGGAAGATAAAGAAGCATTTCAACACAGGGCCTAAACCCAACAGCACAGCAGCTGGAGTTTCTGTCATTACAGTAAGCATCTGAAATACACAGCTATAACATTTTAAAAGTGCCCACAAAACAGTTGATGTACAGAAGATGACACCAAAAGACAGCAAGGGCTTGTACTTATTGTAAAGTGCTGCCCTCCCTTGTAGCAGAAACTACATTTCAGATGCATTTCAAATGCAGCTGTGCAAGAGGGTTGCATACCACACTACTCACAATATGTTAGCTGCATCCCTCCAAGCAGAGGTTAAATTGGTCATCTCAGCCAAGCCCAGGTAAATTTTATAGGCACATGCAGTACAGTATATGCCTCATGAAAATGTCTATTTTTTCTCCAAGATGAACACCCCTCCCCCACTCTCTCGCTCTCTCTCTCTCTCTCTCTCTCTCTCTCTCTCTCTCACACACCACACACACACACACACACACACACACACACACACACACACACACACACAAACGGATGATATTCAGAATTTTATTAGATTATTTATTCTAGTACCATTAAACAGTAACTATCTGTTTTATCCACATCTTTTACTTATTTTTAATACATCTGCCTGTGTTTTAAAGCTTTCTTTTTTATTACTCATGGTAATGTTAATTCTCCAGATAAAGTCACCAAAAAAAATCAACGACACATTGAACATAACCATTCCCATATCCAATTACTCAGTGTTTGTTCCCAGCTTCCATAAATTGCAGATGGTGTGACTGCACGTGTACACTGTCTCGTACTGTTTCCACTTTCATGTTCCTCAGCTCGGCCCCTCCAATGGTGAGTTAAATCAGCATGAAATAAACTCAGCTCAACAGGCACAATCTGGCTTGCAGGTGTGAACTATTTGTGAAGCAAAATGGATACTTTCTCAGAAGTAGTTAAGATTTCAAGCTGTGCCTCACTTTTTTTTATTAAAAGTTATCTCAAAACGGAAACAAATTACCCCTCATGCTTTTCTCTTAGATTTCCAACTTTCTATGCCATCAGCCAACATGCAGTCAGCATTTTTTATTTTCATTTTCAAACAATAATGCCACGGTTACTCTCCCACAAATAAAACATCACATACTCTCAACTCATTGCTCATATGAAATGCAGGTGTGTTCTGAACAGTCTAGTTCAGTTCAAACTGTGTTCTTTTCAAGTGGACTGCCAGCACGCTTGTCCATAAGAAGTACTGCTCAGGTCCTTTTTGTAAGGTTTTCAAAGCTTAAAAGATGGACACTATGCTTCCTCAATTTCACCTCTTACACTTTTTAAAATATTTTGGTTTGTCCCAGTTGATCTGGAAATGGATTGTTTACAGCAGTTTGCCATTTTAGTAGTGAAAAAGGCATTGGTAAAGTGAATCTTTCCATTGACAAACATTATAGAAATAAATGAAATAAAAGCAAAAACACTCACTGAATTTGTAATGTACTTATTTAAATTCTAATACATTTAATGAGAGCATCCTTCTGAGTGGATCCTATACCGTGGTGTGGTTAATTCTGGAGTTCTGCCTCTAAACCAGCAGTGTTTTTAAAATATTGTTATAAAATCCAGAAATTGGTTTTTAATTGACTTCTTTCAGTAACCTTCCTAAAACTGGGAGCATACAAACATTTGTAGTGCATGTGCAAAATTTAAGGCAGGCTAAGCAAATGCTGATTTAAATATAAAAAACCTTCTATATACTATGTATGTAACACATCTTAATAAATAGACTAAATAAAACCAAAGGCAAAAGAGCAAAAACCTTTAGCCACTGACCCTGCATTTAAAAACAGTTTAATGCTAGTTTGGCCTAGGATAGCTATTAAAATTTTATTTTCAGGAAACTCCTTTTTTTTTTTACCTATATAATGTCAGATGATACTGATGTAGAGTTTATTAACTAAAGCTGTTCTAAATGTATACTTTACAAAGTATATACTCCTCAAATGCTGGAACATATTGTTCAGCACAAAAATGTACAATATGTATATCTTGACCCTTTAAAAAAATCTGTTTTATTGTGCTGGTATGTGTGTGTACTGTAGCTTATGGAAAGGGATAGCTAAAATATAATATTTAATTCTCAGTTCAACTTCATGATATTCTTTATTATACATATACCCATATGGTAAAATTTATCATGCTATGAGGGTCTAGCAAAGGGCTGTGCGCTAAACCTTTAATGCAGAGCTTAAGTTAATAAGGATTGTGTGTGTTAGCTGGGCTGCCCTTCCCCCACTCCCAGTTTCTCTTATTAGGTCAGAGTCATTTGCAGGTGTATTTTATTTATATATAAAATACTTTTAGTAGACTGTTGATTACTTTAGTAATGCTCTAATATATTGTACTGACCCCTTTTGCTGAGGCATACATTGCTTTGGTTATATAATTCCCAGTATATGTTCATCCAAGTTCCAATCCTACAAACACTCATGTATAAACTTTACAGTTGTCATAAAGTTAATCATTTGCATAAGTATTTGCAGGATTAGGGCCCTAAAACAGGTATGACCAAAATATTTCATTTGGAAGCTTCATAACTATATGTTTTTTGTATCTAAATCTAATATTTCACTAAAAATGTAAAATGCATATTTAATAGCAAACATACATTAAATAATCTGTTTAAAGTTTAGCACTATAGTTTTTGTTGAATTCTCCAAGGATGCCGTCACACTCTTTCCTTTGAATATTTTAAATTAATGACTTGACTGCTTAGTTATAATGTCTCCAGCCACTAAAGAAGAGAGCTGGTAATTATTTCTCAAATAAAAACAGATGTTTTGAAAGAGGTTTTTTTTAAAAACAATACTCTGTCAGTACCCTATGGGTTTGTAATGATACTCTTTCTGTCTAAAATAATCAAGAAGAAATCTAAATCAATTTATTAAAAATATTTTAATATTCAAAGATGTATTGCAATACATTCTATTAACTGAGTATAGTTCAATTTGTGCTTATGTCTGGAATGTTAAAGCTTTGCCTGTATATTGTCACTTTTGTGCTTGTTTTTTTGGCATTATTAAGACAGAAGAAAAGACTAATGATAACATTATGTTAGGGTTGTGTGAGGTCCCTGACTTGGCTAGGGGAGTAAATCCCAGCTTGAGGCTCAGGGGAACCATGTAGCATAAAGAAAGAAAAAAGCTGTTCTGACAGCTGATGGGCTGCCACTGTGTCTAGAAATGGTAACCAATTCCTCTGTCTGCAGCATTCTGACTGTCGCAGGCGGCCTCTGTCATCTGTGGAAACCAATTGGTGCTGCTTTATCATGGAATGGGGGTGGGAAGAAAGAGGGAGAGAGATATTTAAAATGCATTATAGCGATTATAAAATAAAATTAAAAATGACATTTTAACTGGGCTTTTCTTAAGCTATGGAGAAGAGAAAACAGGTTTAGTCTATTAATTTTGCTCGGTTTGAGGAAGAACCTATGACTTAAATGTCATTTCATATCTGTTGTTGTTCTATCATTATTATTTATAACTTGTTTTTCTTAGCCTATAATATCCATGGTAACTAAAACGTTTGTTTCAATTCTGCTTAGGTAGATGTAACATTTTAAAATTCAGAGAATAAATCCCTTCCTAAAACACGAGTAATAACGTTCAGTTAGTTTGTAGTGCAATACTTTTTATTCTATTTTTTCATTACGTCTTTTGTGTACTTGAAATGCAGTATAATAGGGTGCCAGCAGGTGGCAATAGTAGATCAATCTACTGAAAGTCAATGAAAAAATGAAATATAGCTTCAAGGGCCACATCTTTTGAACAAGTAGTATCCTTTAATTCTAAATAAGGTGAAATGTGCGTTGATTTAACGTAACAGAAAAATATTAAATCTTTCTCTTTGCATTTATATTGAAAGTGTTAGTTAAATGTACATTTAGATGCAAGCTGCAGTTTAAATAACTAGTATATAGAGATATCTTGCCCATCCTGCCTCAATTTAGAATATGTAACACTCTTTAGCAGTACACCAAACTCTTAGTGAAATTCACAATGGCCTTTCCGTTTGTAGGGCAAAATGTGAAAGTTATTACATATTTCAGATTAAATTGGGCAGTAGTGCATCTGCCATGCCCGTCCCTCCACAATTATAGCTAATCCTCTGTTAAAAGCTATCCTAAACATATGATAGTGCATGTAGATAGGTTAGAGAAAATAACACATTTTCCTTTGTTCTATTCACATTCCTCTGCTAATGATAAATTCAATTTAGAACAATATATACAGCTTAAAGTTATATTTTTAAGCACACACTTTACCAGATTTTTTTTTACGTATTACTAAGTTCATTTTCCATTTTGACTTTAATTGATGTAATTTAGTGAATATTGTACAGCACAGCTTTCTGCCATTCTTTTTTTAAGCCCGAGATGTAAGGTAAAATATTAAACAATGCAATGCTGCTCATGAATCTGAAAAGTCTTGCTCTCCAAGGCTAACATTAAAAAGAAAAAAAAACAAAAACAAATAAAACCAAACTGGAATTGCCATGATTGATGGGGTATCAAAACCGGATTCTTTTAATCATACACATGCCATGATTATGAAGTGGTCTAATTTAAGCCTCCTGTAGTCTGTGTAGCCTGCTCCATGTAATGGCTAACACGGTGTTTTAAAAAAATTATTAAACCTCTGTTTAATTGCAAAAGATATTTTTTTCATTACAATTATGTGCAACTTAAAGGGGCACGTCTATATTTCGCGATAACAGGATATTTGTTATACTTTTAAATGAATGCTTACTGCACTGAGTAACCTATTTCGCAAACTCAATTTCAATTTAAATAAAATGGCTTCTAATATAGCAAGCTAGAAGCTAGGGCTAGTTTCTTTTTTTCTTTTATTCTTTTTCTTACTTTTTGTCTCCAGTGCATAGATTCAGGGTGTTAGATAAGGGCCTTGTGAAACTGAAAACAGTAAATATATTAAATAAGGAACAGCTTGGTCTGGAGTCTTAATTCTTTAGCATACTATCGATCCACTGAGTTGCCCCATTTCTCTCTGCTCAGCTGGACCACGGGTTTACCATCAAGAGATCAGGGTCTTTGGACTACTACCAACAACCAGGAATGTATTGGATAAGGTATGAGATGGTGCAGCTCCAACAGTCAGTGTTTCCATGGCAACGTGCTGGCAGTCTCCATTAACCAGTTCCTTCAGTGGATAAACATGCTTTTTGATTTGTTATCCAGTCCATATGCTGCTTTATCAGTTTCATTTTAATCTTGATTGAGATGCCACACCCCCTCATTCCCTTTCTTCACCCATTATTCACACTGACATTGCCAGCTTTCTCTTCATCGCACATGCTCAGTATCAATTTTCCTTATAGTTAAAAGGACAGTGTATATAGAAAATCTACTGGATATGCTGCAGCAATTCTCCCCCTCCCCCACTCCATATTGCTGGTTAAGGCATCTGCTTCCTGTGCACTTCTGTTTTTAAACACATGGAACAGCAACAAGAGCTCAACATTTTTTTCCCTCTTCTGTATGAGATATGGAACTATATACTGTCATTTTTAACCTATCAAACACAATCTTTACCTTAGATGGAACAATGCATTTGCCTAACATAGAACTACAAATGCTCTCAAGTTTACTGAAATATAATGCATTGTATGTGCTGGTAAGCTTGTGTTTTCTAATTATGCACATTTATTTTTGTTCTCTTTTTATTTTCAAAACCCCTTGTAGTTTGTTTTTATTTTTAGCAATATTGCATGAATCCATTTTTAATATTTTCCTATGTTGCGTAACTGTTTCAGGGTTGTTACTAGTTGACTTGACCTATATGATAAAATGGGACTTTGGCTGGGATGGTTTTTCTGAGGGTAAAAAAGAGGGATTTTGATGATAGCTATTGTCAGGTGCATAAATCCTCAATCAGTCAGGTGGTGTTTTCATCAAGTGTTTCTTTGCTGGCTATTGTCCCCTTATTGCTCATAGGATTTTACTTGTGATAGCTGGAAAGATAAAATGAGTTCCAAGTGAATACTTTTTCCTAACACTTGTAGTTGTTCAAGCCCAGATAAATACTTTTCATTGTGGAGGGTGGGGGAGAGCCTATTCTGTGTAAGGAACAATTCTACAAATTAATTTAATTAGCAAAATGGTAATATATACAATAATGTAGAAATCTGTTCCTCATATCATTTCACTGATTGCATGGGTCAGTTTACAGCACAGTTTCTACAAAAGTTAGCAGGCCACCGAATACACTAAAAATATGCCTTTGAAAATTCAGTATATTTTGAAATGGATGTGGAGGAGAAAAACAGCTCTTCCTCCTTGTACCATTCAGACATGCTGGTTATAATGGCTAATTCAGAAATGGTTTCCATACAAGTGCTCAAATTTCTACTGGTTTGTGCAGTTAGCACCTTGTTACTTCACCTTTTGTGCTTGAGAATTATTGACACTTCCATAAACCACAGAATGTACTTTATTAATCTATTTTCTTAATTGACAAAGTGCGTCAGGGTATTCTAGTAAATAAAATTTTGTGTATTTTGTAAAAATAACATCCTAAATGAGACCTCACTATGGCATCTGCTTTTTCTCTTTATTGAAATGGAGGTAATAAGTTGGAGATTTAGCAAAGTGTAAACTACAGAAGTCTTACTGTAACTTTTTCATTTTGCTCACCAAGAAAGATTATATTTTAAACCTGCTAATGGGTAGCAGGTTTAAAACTAATAAAAGAAAGTTCTTCGTCACACAGCATGTAGTCAACCTGTGGAACTCCTTGCCAGACGAGGCTGTGAAGGATAGGACTATAATAGAGTTTAAAGAGAAGCTAGATAATTTCATGGAGGTTAGGTCCATAAAAGGCTATTAGCCAGGGGATAAAATCGTGTCCTTGGCCTCTGTTTGTCAGAGGCTGGAGAGTGATGGCAGGAGACAAATTGCTTGATCATTGTCTTCGGTCCACCCTCTCTGGGGCACCTGGTGCTGGCCACTGTCGGCAGACAGGATACTGAGCTAGATGGACCTTTGGTCTGACCCAGTACGGCCGTTCTTATGTTCTTATTTTTTGAATCAAATAGAACTTTATCAAAGGGTTAAAAAGATTTTGTTCTGACTAGCATCACTATCTATGTTGTGCCTGCACAGACTTTTGCTTATATAATCTTTTGTTTTTATAGGGAAGATAAAATAATTGTTTCCATTTATCATGTAGGTATCTATTTAAATAATTTAAAAAAAAAAGTCTCCAGCCAGCATCAAAGAGAGCAAATCACTACACAGAGGAATTTGTAAAAAAAAAAAAAATTATTTATTTTAAATCTGAGAGGCCTTGACTCAGTTTAACTACGTAGCCAGGTTTTAAAATAAACTACATCTGCGGGCTTGTGGAAGATTCCAATCCAGCAAATAGGTAAATAAATAAACATATAAAAAAAGCCATTTGACTAAAACACTAGTAATGGCTTCCATCAGCATACAAAGTGACATATCGGTGAATAATGGGCTGGAGCAGACTGGTGATAATCTCTCTTATTCATATATAAACTGCTGTTTTCCAGCTGGGGGCAGTAACAATGTTTATAATTAGTGTGGTTCTAAACAGTGCACCCAGCGTGTGTAACCAAATTGGGAAAGTGGTGCTAAAAACTCAGATGTATATACGTAATTAGGAAATGTTATAATACCAGATAGTCCCAGAACTAACATTATTATATACGTTATCTGTATTGATTGCAAATATTTCCTCTTTCATCTCCAGAGGAACAGGAACATTAAAATAATCACTGTAGTGCCCAGTATTTTAATGTGAAGAGTAGAACTATTTTCAATCAGAAATGTTTATGATATTCATAGAATTTTCCAAGTTCTTAATGATAACACCTTCGGGGTTAACCCCTTTACTGTTATACAACAGTTCATTTGCCAACAGCCTTGAAAAAGCATCTGTGTCATAAGTATAGTCCATATATGGAGGCAGACACAAAGAGAAATGTAATGCTTACGTGTTCTTTCATAATAGAGCTTTTGATTTCTTGTCTATACAACTGATCCTTTTTTTCATTTGATCCTCTCACATTCTCCTCCAAAAAAGACAATAATTGCCTTTTTAATAAACCAGCAAACCATTTCCTTCAGCCTACATGTATTTCTCCATAATGCGCTCAAGATTCCTACTTCTGCTTTTCAATGCTAACTTTGTCCCCCTCAGAGCCTGCTGCTATTCTTCCTCTGTTGCCACAAAGAGCACTGCAGTATTTTAAATGTAATGTCTTTGTTTCCAGAAAATATTTCCACATGGAGATGAGATAGTAAACTTAGAAAAATCTCTTCCTGAAGTAACAATTGCAGCAGATATTGTACATAGTGACTGGCAAAAGTATTACACAGTGTTTTATATATACAAATAACAGACAAAGTATGATAAACCAGTTCAGTAAAAGCAGCCTAGATAAAAATAATGTTAGATCATATAAATTGTTTAAGTCCCAGATGTGATGGAAGTTTTAAAAGCTGCATATTTTATTGTAGGAAATGTACTCCCAATGACACATACTTTCCTTTTCTGCCGTTATAGATGAGCATTCTGTTAGTGCAGATCAGTGAACACCTACAGTGCTCCTTATGCAGAGAGATTGTTTTATAGCAGCACCCATTAGTGAGCTCCTTTCTAAAAGGCCAACAATCAATATACATTTATTGCAAGTTATCAACTTAGTTTGTTTTGTCAGTGAACATTCAATAATAAAATTCTGACAGATTTCCTCTTATAAGAATTTCTATTTAGGGTATTTAATTGAGGATTTTTAACAACCTGAGTGTTTGGTGAGTCTGCTGATCTTCATGGATGTAAGTAAGAATTTTAAGAGGGAATGATGCCTTTGGTCTTAAGTCATAGAAATCATAGACTAGTGGAACTGGAAGGGACCTTGAGAGTTCATCAAGTCCAGTTCCCTGCCCTTGTGACAGGGCCAAGCACCATCTAGATCATCCCTGATCGATGTTTATGTAACCTGCTCTTAAATGTCTCCAGTGATGGAGATTCCACAACCTCTCTAGGCAATTTATTCCAGTGCTTAATGACCCTGACAGTTAGAAAGTTTTTCCTAATGTCCAACCTAAACCTCCCTTGCCACAATTTAAACCCGTTGCTTCTTGTCCTATCCTTAGAGGCCAAGGAGAACAATTTTTCTCCCTCCTTCTTGTGACACTCTTTTAGGTACTTGAAAACCACTATCATGTCTCCTCTCAGTCTTCTCCTTTCCAGACTAAACATACACAATTCTTTCAGTCTTCTCCCAAGTTTTGCACAGTGCCATATATAGGTATGTCACATCACCTATATAACTTGAGCCCCTAAACAGAAGCCCATTTTAACTTCAGTAATTTGCATAATTTAGCAAGAGATGGTCAGTGCTTGCTTTGCCTCTGAATTTCCTTACTCTTGCAGCTTTGTTTGAATCTATTTTTTAACCTATTGTTGATAGTGTTATTTGAACCTTTTGGTTTTTGAGCATTTAAATTGGAATATTAAAAATACTAGAGAGCAGGTGTACCTAGAATACTTAGTATATCTTTGCAATATGTCCACTGGCATGCTATATAGTCTAGTGAAGTTAATATGATATCAAGAAAATGTGTGGGAAAGTTATTGAAATATTATGTAATGACAGTGGCAACTGCATTGGGCTTATCCATTCACTTGTAACAAAATTGTAACATCCTAACAACACTAATCCATGTAATCATTGACTTTTAAAAACATGATGCTCACAGTAGCTGCATTTTTTCAAGCTGAATAACTCAATTCAGATTCTAAGATCCCACTCTGTTCATATCGCACCTCATTCCCCATTACGTCTAGTACAGTCATCTACACCTGGAACAAAGTCAAAATGCTATATTTATAAGTTATGTTCCCTTGTTCAGATGTAAGTGGCTACATAAGTCTCAAGGTGGTGGGCAATCATACTTTATCACAATGTTTACTTTTTTCAAAGAATGAAGCCTTTCTGTAAATTTGACTCTGGTAAAAACAAACATCTCAAGTCATTTAAAATCTATCTCCCACTCTATGACTAAGAACCACAACTGATTTACAAACTCGGTAAAATTGCACCCATGGAATTTTGAACCAAGCTTCGTGTATACAGGTAATGTGTAAACCAGCTGAGAAGTCCTATCCCCACAGAATGGGGATGTTAAATAATAAAGATAAACTGAAATACAGAATTCTGAATTCATGTATTATACTATACTATACATGCACTATACTTGCCTTTATGTACCAGTACAGTATGGAGCATTTGTTGGGTGTTTTAAGGTGTGTGTGTGTGTGTGTGTGCGTGTGTGTGTGTGTGAGACATCATATATATACTGGATACACCTATGAAGAAACAAACACAAGAACTCATGCTCTGACACTGCAGAGCTGCTGCTATTGCTACATTTGTGATCATTTTTATCACCACAAAATCTACTGTAATAAATCACAACGTATTGAGGTCACCAAGCAGAACCTTATGAAAGTAGAATCAATTTACCCAGCTGGGAACATCTAAATATCTGTTTTAAAAATGATAAAACAGGAGGAAAATGTCAATATTTCACTAGTTATGTCAATTTAATTCCAAACACTAACAAAGCATCTCCAAAATGGCAAGCATGTTACAAATATTTCCCTGCAGATGGAGAGTGAGAGAAGGAAAGGGTTTCTTAGATTAATGCGTGAACAGCTGCATCTCCAGTTCAGTCTCCTAGCTGGTATGAATAATGGATGGACTCAGAGGCAAAATGCATGCTGATGTTCTTTTATTAATGAAATGAAGATTTTTTTGGTGACTAACAGTAAATTAAGAGAAAAGAAAAACAGTCACTATTCACATTAATAAAATACAGTTACTTAAATCTAGTCATTACTGACCTGACAGAAAATATGGCCTAACTACAAAAAAGGGTTCTTCCCATTGCAAATCTAGCACATATTTTAAAGCAAATGTAGTTGTGAGCTCCTATCCAGATACACCACATTCAACATTTGTCATGGAGAAAAACTGAGTGGTTTGGGAGTCATGCTACAATACCAGTTAGAGAGCAAGAAAAAGATAACACACATGAAAAAAATCTTGGAGTAAAGGTAAATGCTCCATATTAGTATGATCAGTATAATGATAATAAAATGCATCCTGGTTGCTTCAAAATGTATAATACTATTTCACATAAATAGCTTGTTGACCATTTGGTACTAGGTGTCAGAAATACTAAATGTTGATGCAAAATACATTTGTGCTTAGTGAAGGATGTTTCAGACCAATCAGCAGCAAACTATTGAGGGCACTCCACTTTCCTGCTATTGGATAAGTAGCTTTATGTTTCCTCAGATGGATTGTAAGAGGACAGCTACATCTCTTGAGTAAATAAGCTATAGTTTCATTTGGTTACCACCAATATAATCGGTCCTCAAAGTTCTCCCACTCTCTCTTCAAGCTGAGGGGGGAAATGCTAAAATATGGTAACGAAACCTGGGATTTGCAGCCTTGTGAGGCATAAGTGTACTTCAGAGCTTCTTCTTATTTATTGAAAAGATAGCTTAAAAGTAGAGATGCCCTGAAAATCCATAATAGACCAGTTCATGCACCAATGAACCTTGCAGCTCAATAGCAGATGGAATAATAAATCTAATAACGTAATACTATATTTGTTGAGCATCCAGGCAATGTATTTAAGAGGCCTTTGTTACAAAACAGGTTACCAATTTTAATGACAAATTAACTATATTTAGAATATTCCCTGAGGTGAGATGAAAAGAAAGTAAGTAAAAATATTATTTACAAAACATGCATTCTTTTATTTCTGCAGTGCACAGCACCATTTGCCAATATTCCACACAATTATCTGTTGCTTTCTGAACTTCTTCAGAGGAGAGTGATAATTGTGGCCTCAAAAATAAAATATTTTTAACAGTGCGAGTAATTCAACATTAGAAAAAGCAAAGGTCATAGTGGATTCTCCATTACTGACCTTTTTAAAATGATGATTAGGTGTTTTTTTCTAAAATATATGCTCTAAGAATTGTTTTGGGGGGGATTCTATGGCTTGTATTGCTCAGGAGGTCAGAGTAGATGACCACAATGTGTTCAGAATGCATTTTAATGAGATTTTGTTCTGTTATAGAAGCCATAGGTTCAAAGTGTGTGACCCACACCTAGAACAGCATTGCCCCAATCCTGCACCCTGAGTGGGAGTTGGGAATGCTCAGTACCTCTCAATATTGAGTCCACTGACAGAAGCAGAGACAGTCTGTGCTATAATTACAATATATGAAAGGCTGGAGAATGAAAATATGTTGTATTTTCACCTCAAATTTATACTGATCAAGATTCCACCACTTGTCTCTTTCTTGCTTTATGCATTTCTCTAATGAGTCGTTTGCTTGGGTAAAAGGATTGTTGGTGCCTCTCCAAGAGGGAGTAAAACACATAATGCCACAAAGCTAGAGACAAGTCTTTATAGATGAGAAGCAAATTGATGGAATTCAAGAGAGAATTTGGGTTGAGTATCAGAAAAAAACTTCCCAACAGTGAAATGTGAGACGGGACATAAATGCTAAAATTGTGGTCTAGGAAATAATCCTTAATTAGTAGGGGTTTGAATTATGCGACATAATAGCTTTTTTATACCTCTGAATGTTTGATCCTATGAAATTAAAAGTACCCATTCATTTATTTGTGTGTTTTATAAAATGCCCCCTAAAGATCTTTTAACAATGACAATTGAGTAAACTTTTGGATTTTCCATTATACACCAAGATTACTTTAAATGCAATAAATGTCATGATACTTAGTTATCTGATGGGCAGAACTTTTTAGATGGTTTATAATTTTGTTCTTTTTCTGAAAAAAAAAATCTAACACTGGATTAGACTTCAAAATAAGCTGTTTTCTATTCAAAAGCATCTATTACTTCAAGAATAACTGTAGGGTGACATGATGTGATATAACCTTTAAATAAACTCTTATATCTTGTAAATGGGAATCTGTAAGTTATAGAATAATAATATATGCCATTATTTGCAATTTTCATACAGAATTCTATACTATATGCTGTATATTTACAGTGTGTAAATTGTCTAGATATTAATCTATTTCACATGAAAATATAATCATCAGCCCAGTTGGTTTAAGGCTAAGAAATGTTCAGGATACTGAAAAATACTAATTAATTTTTTAAAATAAAAGATCAGTGGTAAACAAGGATATCAAATTTCAATGTTTTTAACTCTTTGTAATAGTTTGATATAAAAATAATAGTTCAGCAATTCAGCCTAACTAAATCCATTTACTATAGTGGCTCTGTACTCTGTCCATCTTTCTGTCTTTATTACATCATTTCTGAAACTTGATTGCATTATTTTAGGACATAGATTGCTATAATGCTCTTCTGCACTACAGTGATGGATTTAGTTTTCATTTTGTTCTAAAAAATAGTCTAGCTTTAAATGTATCTCTGTTCTCTGATGAGGCTCACAGTATAAATGGTAAATGTTCAAGAAGAAAAATGGTCACGTATCTCCCAAGAGAAAACAATAAACCCTTTGAAACAGAATAACCTATTGGCTGCATTCATTTAAAGAGTGACACTTGTGCTAGGGAAAAATTTTCTTAAATATCAGACTTAAAACTTCAATCCATTCAATTTCTACATACAGTTATCCTTACCTCTCCACTAGAGATCAGATACTTGTGAATGTTTTAAGGACTTTCTCATTAATGTTCCTTCTTTTCCATTTACTCTTGATCCTGATTTTTGAAAGCATACCATTCAAGAAAACAATTGATTTCAATATCTGTTGTAGTGCTTTCCTGAATAAAGACCATAATTTTGATTTTGTAACATCACTCACTGTAATTTCAAAGTGGCTACAGAATAAGATCCTATATTCTAGATTATGGGTGAAATCCTGGCTTCCTTGGAGTCAATGGCAAAACTCCCATTGACATCATTGGAAGATCAGACTGAATGAGAAACTTGTCTGTGAATTGCATCGGTTTCATTACACCATAAATCTTACACAGTAGCATGAAATATGTCATGAAATGCTTACACAGTAGCATTTAATATGCCAATTAAATTGAGACACCTTTGGAAAAAATAATTATTTTAGATAAAAATGAGTGTGTACTTTACTTAGGCCACAGTCTATACTGTCTTCTGGGCAAGGTGATCAGATTGATTGCAGTCTTCAGCAAGAGCTCATCAGTGTTCTTCCCCAACAGCAGAGCCTTAAATGATTTAGCCTGAGGAAGTTTTAAAGAGCTGAGTTAGCATCTTTCTTTGTTACCTTTCTTAACTGACAACTTCATCACAATCCATCTTTGTTAGACAATCTCACTGATTTGAACATTGGTGAATAGGTATCAAGCTTGACTGGGTCAAATCGAACAGACAATCTTATATCTATACTTTGTCTGTAGGAAAAGATTTATATTTTGAGAAGGAAGAGGGAAGGTCAGCTGGTATTTGGCTTGAAATCTGGATTTATTACCCTATGAAATTAATAGCATCCAGAAGTTGAACATATGGCATCTTTATATATGGTACTAGATACACTTGATGTCATGTTGCTGTTTAAGTTTTGGGAAATGTGCTTTTTAAGAAGTTTAGCTGTGTTGTGTGCTAAACCTTTCAAAACTAACTGAATCAGAACAGGTTTAATTTGGCCTGAACATTTATTATCCCTAGTAATTGCAGGCCCACATACAAATGCATGTTTTTCATTAGCTTTGCATTTCACACACAGCCTAATTTCATTTATTCTCATTTTATGCCCCTGCCAGACCACCGCTCTTGATAAGGAGAGGCAGGTTTTCCGACGAAGACGCAACCAGGATGTGAGGGGATGTTTTAAGGCTCAGCAAGCTCCACCGGAACTCAACTCTGAATCGGAAGACTATTCACCGAGTTCATCCGAGACTGTTCGCTCACCTAACTCACCCTTTTAATAAAACACTTTTGCTCAAAGTCTTGGCTTAACCCTTTGAGATTCTGAAAATCCTCCCAACGTGTGTGAAATGATTACATCTGATCTATCTAGTACTAATGTTTGAATGATGGAACAGAAAAGGGTGTTTACAGTATCTTTGTAATAATAATTTCCTAACTGACTGAACTGATACTTGTGCTCTGTCTAGATTGTGACTTGCTGCTAATATGATCCTCAAAGGGTTAAGACTATTTTGCATTTTTTTAAAGATAAGAGCAATGAATGTTTTCATCAGTCATGCTAGGACCTGCAGTTTGTAATTTTAGCACATGTTAACCCTCTGAGTGCATAATAATCTTAATCTTGATGGCCCACCCTGGGGCTTTAACTTCCCTGCACATATCCTTCTCTCCCCCCACTCTCCCCATCTCCTTAATCCTTTTCCCAGCATTCTGACCAAAACCATATCCAAATCCTACTCCATTTGAGGAGGTGCGAATAGGGGCTTTTTAAAACTTTGTTTTAGTGCAACGTCTTCTACATTTCTAAGATATTCTACCACAGAGTGCTGACCTTTACTAGTGGGTACCATACAAGATAATGGGAAATGGGTAATAGGACTGCCTCATAACAATCTACATTAGGTGGTGTGATGATACCATCAAAATTGTTGCTTCCACATTATTGGCTCCTAGTGGCTGTTGTGTAGTAGTGATAGAATCTTGAGAAGTGGGTAAAGGGCACATTCTATCATGCTTTGATATGTAAAGTTCTAAGCTTTTCCCCTGCCACACACACACACACAGGTACAGATGAGGGAAAGCAATTAGTTTCTCCATAGCACTGGGATTTTGAAGAGGAAATGCTCTCAACATAATCCTGTTTTTTCATAGATACACTGATTACAATGAGGAGAGAGACTTTTGAAAGAGGGAAAAATCCAACATTAAAGGAAGAAGAATTACCCTTACCATAGCTATAGTATTTATAAATTGGAAATACCTGTCATGTTCATATTTAAGAAAAGCCATTGGGTGAAATCCTGCTGTCCTTGTTGACATCAATGAGAATCTTGTCTTAGAATGGGAAAAACTAAAAACTTCATCTAGCATATTTGTGCTATTATCTACAGAGGGGCTGTGTGTATGATAGAGAAACACACGTACAAGGGTGCTAAACCTCAAGTCAGTACGTTAGAATTTCATTTCATCCTTGTACAAAGAAAGTCTAATTTCACAGAGAAGTTCTACATCACAAACTTTGCTTCAGATAGGATAATTTGAGTGAAAACAGCCCCATGTTCACACAAAAGTGACCCCAGTTGAGTGAAAAATGAGACATTTCCAAAATTATGAATAAATATAAGACCTGTGCAGAAAAAAATGAACTTTGATATTTCACATGTAGGCTTTACACTTTGGGGCTGTGTTCAGAGGAATACTGATGAACAAAGGTATTACAAAGGTATTACAAAGGTAATTCTGAAGCGGAGGGCATGTAGGATTCATCCAACTATTGATTTGCATTCCTAAAGTACCAATCACTGGAGTAGCCAGGTGCCATCTATTTTTGCAGTCTCAAAAGATTCACTGATGGGCGCATGTGTAAATAATTTAGGTCAATCCTTTTCTCTTCTTTATGATGTGCCCACCTGTGTACGTTTTTATATATTAAACATTTAACACATTTTGAACAAGGGAACCTCACTTCATTGGCTTTCGTTCAAGTGAAACCAACCATTGATTAGAGTTATTTGGTTTGAATCTATTCATTTGATTTTCTGGGAGGATCCCCGATGTCTCTGCATAGTCCCATTGACTTTAATGGGATGCTGCACACGATGTAAGTGTCTCAATCAGAGGTCTTTATAGGTAACAAAAGCATCATTAACAGAGGAACATTGGTTAAAGTATAAATGTAACTGACCCCAGCAGAGAAACTTAGCAGGATTCTGGAGAACTCCATAGGGATAATGGGAAGGAGGAATGAGTAGCCATAGCACAAATAAACTTCAGAGGTGGGAAAGTGCTTCTTGGCAATTGTGCTTCCCTTGTCAAGGTCATGGGTTGAGGGGCAAGGATGAAAGAGCCTATGTAGTGGCAGATAATCGGACCCCACACAACCACCTCTAAAAAGTCACTGCACAAAGAGGCTTCATTGTAGATATGGAACCATATCCATACGGGTGTCACCCCCTGAGAAGCAATACCAGAGCAATTGCATTACATATGGATCATCCACTCTGGCAGAATAGTAGATAGGATTTGGGCAATACTAAGTGTGTACTTTTACATGGGCCTAGATCCTGAGCTGGTAAAACTCAGTGTAACCATGCCAAACTCAATGTTGGTTTACAGCAGATGATTTTTTTTTTAAATATAACCCCTCACATTATAATGCTGCCTTCCCTTTGGAATAGATGCAACTTGATACAAAAATAAAGTTACGCATATGGCAATCAAAAGTGCTAATTAATAACGTGCTTGTTGACTATCAGCAAAATGTTGGCAGTTTCAAAGGAACAAGGTCAATGATCATTTTCCTGAATCAAGCAGAGGAGCTGAGAAAAAGAAATTATAAAACAAACACTTCATCTGATGTATGCGTAGTGTCATTCAAAATTAATTTGCGATCTTCCTGTCTCCTTTGCTTTTGTTTTAAGCTCCAGGGCTATCACTAAAATAAGATGTTTGGCTCTATCATATACTGTATTGCACCACTTAAAACTTACATAAAAATAATCCCAGCCCCCGAAATCTCCACTCATTCCCCAGCCCCTTGCAAATTTCTGATTTTTGGCTCATGTTTTACTGACATAAAGGTGAGAACATTTTACAGTTGTATTCTTTAGCCCCCTTAGAGAATGTGCACAAAATTGTTGAATGGCACCTTTTCATGGTTTCAAGAAAAGCTATCTGAATATTCTAACAGTTTTAAAAGAGAAGGCCATCCACATTGGATTAGAAAATTAAGGTTTCATATAATTAATAGTCAATGCTTGTTTGCCAAAGAAACACAAGGCCATTTTTTGCTTCTGTTTACACCTTTGTAACCCCCAGGATAATGGGTGTAACTGAAGACAGAATATGTGACCCTTAGAATATCTAAACTGTAATCAAGGAAACTTCACAGATTGGGAATTATAGTTTCTTATTTGAATACACTTAAAAATCTAATATGAAAGTATATAGCATAGTAGTCATTTTGCTGTAAACCATGCCAAACTCACTTTACACATTTTATTGGTGCTAAACATTAAAACAAAAAAGAAAATACGCATTGCGTTTACATTGTGTAAATGCAGCATTCCATTATTTTTTATGCATATTGCAAATTGACTATCTCTTCTGGTGAGTTTACCTGCAGTAAACTAACTTTCTGATAAATGCAATACTCATATGTGGTGATGCCGTTCCCATCTTTGTGCACCTTGAATATTGTGGTGAATAAATTTAGAATGTGATTTATCAAGTGAAAATGGAAATCTTACTAGCATTTATCTGTAAAAAGAACCAGGATGATATAGATGTACTCAGAGGGTTAACAGAAAAGCACAAGGCATGCTGACTACATTGGTGTATCCAAACTGCTTTGCTTTTTTAGCCAGTGTTTGCTAATTTTTCAGAAAATTCTTGGAAAATTTAAGGTTTAAAATAATTTAAGTGTTGTTGTTCAAGGAATTTCTATAACCAAATTAATCTTATTTTTAGTTTAACTTCTCACAGGAATCATAGGTATCATTAATGCCGTGTAAGTCTGTTAGTTATAAATTCCACTAATTCCACAAGTGATTCCAGATTTTTTTAAGTACTTAATATAGAGCTTACAATGGTGGCATAGGTGACTGAGACCGTCTTTCTTTGTAATTTCAAGAGAGTCCTAAGAACCAGCTTTTCAGTTTGGTAGTGTACTAGTGAGGGAAAAGCAATCTCATTACATGCATTGTGTAAATCTTTGTAGATGAGAACTGTTCATATGAATGAACACACTTTTTTTTCTTGACATTGTAGCAGAAACTGTTTACTTGTTAATGATCAACCAATACATTAATTTGCTTCAGACTGTTACAGGGAAAAGTGAGATTCTAGTCATTGAAAATGTTATTGCTTTACAGTATCCCTCATCTAATTTAAATGTGGTGCATACTACAATAAGCAAAGCCAAACCTGTGAATAAACTACTTAAAAAGCATGGTGGTTCTGTATTCAGTGGAGTGCTTACATATAGTAGTGTGTAGCACTGAGAAGGCTTGTTAGGTAGTGTTGAAATAGAAAGCAATATATGTAATATGAATAAGAGCTAAACTGCAATCCTTTAACCTCTGAGACATATTTCATTTATTTATTTATTTTTAAAAAAATGGCTCTGAGGGTCACAATGCTACCATATGACCACAGGTCAAGTACATTAAATCACTGTTATTTACTGCCCCATGAGACACATTAGCAAATGGCATCCTCTGTATTTAGTTTAGATTGTGGGTAGAGAGAGTTTTCTTAATAGCATTGCAGTGCCTGTTAGCACTGTCATAGATACGGCTGTGTTAGTATTTCCATTATAAACTCCAAATCTCAAAGGTTTTTAGTTTGATCGTAAAAATATGCTTTGGGCAAGTATATGGCACATGATTCTTCAGCTTTGAGTGATTCTTCTCCTAAAATATGAGGGAAATAAACTTGGCCATTTTGACATTTATGTTTGAAAAGTATGTATGAAAAAGGGAGATTCAGATCATTTATGTGTGGGTGATTCAAAAATGATTTCATTTTCAGACACGTTTTATAGTTCTGGACTATGACATCATAGAATTCGAAGGGACCTCAAGAGGTCATCAAGTCCAGTCCGTTGCCCTTGCAGCAGGACCAAGCACTGTCTAGATCATCCCTGACACATGTCTCTCTAACCAGCTCTTAAATATCTCCAGTGATGGAGATTTTACAACTTCCCTAGGCAATTTATTCCAGTGTTTAACCACCACAGGAAGTTTTTCATAATGTCCAACCTAAACCTCCCTTGCTGCAATTTAAGCCCATTGCTTCTTGTCCTATCCTGAGGCCAAGGAGAATAATTTTTTCTCTCCTCCTTGTGATACCCTTCTCAACACTTGAAAACTACTCTTATGTCCCCTCTGTCTTCTCTTTTCTAAACTAAACAAGCCCAATTCTTTCAGCCTTCCCTCATAGCTCATGATGTTTTCTAGACCTTTAATCATTCATGTTTTCTAGACCTTTAATCATTTTTGTTGCTCTTCTCTGGACCTTCTCCAATTTCTCCACATCTTTCTTGAAATGTGGTGCCCAGAACTGGACCAATGTTCCAGTTGAGGCCTAATCAGTACAGAGTAGAGTAGAAGAATGACTTCCCGTATCTTGCTCACAGTTCAAAACTTTTGGATGCTTTGAAACCCAGTAAGAAAACTCGGTTATTGAGAAACTATTCCAGCAATTTTATTGTAACGAAAAAATAACAGGACTTTAAAGTTCACACAGTAACAGTGTGTGTTCTCCCTGTTCTGTGCTGATGAAGTCATGTAGTTTAACAGCAGAAGGGACCGCTAGGTCATATAGTCTCATTTCCTGCATACCACAGGCAACCATCACTGCCACCCTGCACCCACATATTAAATGCAACAACTAAAATTAAATTACAGTATTATAGTCCACAGAATAGTAAACTATTACATGCAACAGGCAGCGAATGTGAGGAACTGAGGTGCATTTGTACCCGAGGTTCATGCAATGGCAGGGAATTAAATGTAACTTCCACTACTACAAACGTCAGTTACTCTATCAAATGCTGAATATGGATTATGTAGAACGTCTGTGTAGCATGTAATCGTATATGATTCGATTGTCCTCTCACATTTAGAACTTGCTCCATGGAAGAAAATGGGATTACACTAACACGAAATACGTGTAAGCAGAAGAATTGGGCCCATTGTCCCTTAAATGACAACCTTATCATAGTAAGATGAGGACTGGATCCTTGAGAGTCCAGAACTGCAAATGATATCAAAAGACTGTTTTAACAGTTGAATATGCATTCTATGAGTTGCCCAGTAAATTTTCTCAGTTAGCCTAACAAATCTATGTACAACAGGCAACCTCACTGTTCAGACACTAATCTGAAATAAATTTACATTTGCCAAGGAAAGCAGTTAATCAAACACAGATGCATGTGTGTCCACTGTTTGTTAGGGAAAAATAGGTATTAAAAATTCCACAATACACATTATTAAAATATTTCCAATGTTAGACCACACCAGTTCCATTTGGCAAAACACAATGTTCAAAAGGATCTTTTTATGTACACATTTTTCTAAATCTGTTTTTATACTTGAACAGTCCATGTTTAGTATCTTTGGATTTTCATGCGAGATCAAAATTTCATCCAATCCTGTGTGCTCTCTCTCTGACCACGGTCAATATTGGATGCATCAGTGGTAGGAACAAGAAAACAAATGAATGAATTGTTATGGAATGATCTATCCACAGTAGAGCCATCATCCTAACTCTGGTTAGTGATTGGCTTATGCCCTGAAACATGAAGGTTTATCCTTTCCAAGACAGTTTAGCCTGAGCTGGATTTCGGACTTAATCGATTTAAACACCAAACATCTTTAAAACAAGTGTTTACACAATAGCTGACTACAGCGTTCCCTCTAAGCTGTGGGATAGCACAGCTTCACAAGTTAATAATCAGCCTCACCCAGTCAGTCAGCTCCTTTTAGGGAACCCTGACCCTCTGCCTGGGCGGGGCTGATTAATCACCTGTGAAGCTGTGCTGCCAAGCAGTTTAGAGAGAACACTGGTAGACTGTATTAACTAGTTACAATGATTTTACAACAGACAACAGATTTTAAAGATACTCAATGCCCACATTTCCATATATACTTGCCTTTTAAGCTACATCTATAACAGAAATTAAAACTAATGTACAAAGATATTCAGAGAATGTTAGGGTCATAAGCTGTTGAAAACTGTGCTTTGAGATATGTAATATTTATGGTGCATTATAAACTATTTGAGTGAATGAACCTTAGATGTATGCCCCTGACATAATGAATTAGGAGTTAAGGGTGAAATGCCATCTTTAATTTGCCTTGCTGTGTTCAGGTTTAGCAACTGAAGTGGTTTTCTAACAAGGGACCTTAGATCAATGAAAGATTTTCTGCAACACATAAACACAATGGGCTGAACATGGAATGAAATAACAACGGTCTGATCTTTCAAAAGTGTATGGTAGATTTTATTTTCTTTAGTAAATCCCACATACAGAAAGAGGCAATTAAATCTCTAAATTATGGATCTGAATTTAAGACAATTTGATGTAGGCCATGAATTTTACCTTGTAGTTGCTTTGGAATTACTTTATTATAATTGTGCTTTACATTTAAGGTGAATTCAATTTAGGAAAACTTTTAAAATCAGTTTTTAAAAGAAAATCCTGTTGATTGAATTACGTGTAAATATAGTCGGGATTCAAATGATTAATTTCCCCCCAGTGAGATGTGATGTAAAGTAAAGGGAAAGTCCTGAATAATTCCCAAAGGACAATTTGTCATTTACAATGATTGGTGTGTATTCAGGAAAAAATAATTATTTAATCTGGTCCAAGGTTAAAGACATATCCGTTATAACTTATTTTTTATTTTATTAAGGAATTAATAATAGCTTTTTATATTCTGCCTGAAATAAATTATTAAAGGATTAGTTGAGTGTGAAATTAAATAGCACTTTTCTCATGCATGCTAAAGAGATGTCTGAAGAACTGGTCGCATTTAAACAAGTTTCCAAATGGTTTTGATTTTGTTCAAGAGCAAAATCCAATGTTCCCTTTGAAAATACCAAACTTAGCAAGTGCTAAGCGGTTCAGATGACAAAGGTTAATCTTTAATTTTCATGCTACTAATTGAATAACTTTCAAATGATATGTATCAATGTATAAAGCTGAAATGAAGTCAAGTGGCATTTTTTCAAATCCCACTGTTTATGCTAATAAATGTAGGTTAATATGGGATGAGATCTGATATGTTAACTTTATAAGCTAAGCTTTTATATTGTTGCTTGTTTTTATGTAAAACATTTACTTTCAAATGATAATAAAATAGTAGAAAATTATGTACCCACCATTTTACTCAAGACCTTAACTGCAGTCTGAACTTGCAATGATTTCATGTTATTCTAACAGAATGATACTAGAATGTACTTCAATTGGCAATCAAACTAGTAAGGAATTATATCCAGCTGCGTTCCTAAGGGATTTTGCACAAGGCTTTAAATATTAGTCATGCAACCATCTTGTCGTTTTCCCCACCTAAACTTCTACACTAATGTACATGACATGATTAAAAAATAACTATGCAAAAATTTCCCACTTTACATATTAACTTCCCAGCCCAGGAGTTTAGTTTGGATAAGCATATGGAAATCAAATATAGCCTTGGACTTAACTTCTTTTTTACCAATCCACATGAGAAGTGTGAATATTGTTTTACTGCAAAATTTTGCTAATTACCACTAATGATTGGAAGATCCATTGTCAATGACTGAATTTTTGGGAATTAGCATGTGAACAAAGACAACACAACAAAAGACCAAAGGGTGATGCGTCATAAAATGTACTTTCATTTGTTCTGATAACTTTTGAATATTCCATTAAAACTAAACCAATTATCAGGAAATGTACAGGGAAGTAAATGATAAAAATAAGGAAGTGTTAAAAATATGACACCATTCCTTTTTCTGTGGTTACCTTTGCTGAAAGGTATGGGAAGTGATAGACCAATGAAAGTACATGAATTATCCTGACTGCACTGTTAGTTTGTATTTTACAGCAACTTCATAAAAAGATTTCAGATGAAGCAGACAAAGAACTGCAAAACTAAGGAGAAGAATTTGTCTTCTAATATGAAAAGTTACTCTGTCCTAGAAATGGTCGTTACAATCTTGCAATGCCAAGCATACACCTCTGATGCCGCAAGTTGCCTGTTCTAACTCATCCTGATAAAAAGAATGTGTACTCACTCAATATTTCTACAACATCAAGCTCTTTCTTGGGTCTTGAGACCAAAGATTTAGTATTAAATCTTATATATGATACTGTGAACATTCTGTACGTTTAACTACAGTTCATTATGTTGGGATCTTTCAAAGCGGTGATTATTTCTAAGTGAGAGATTGGATAAAGAAAAGTGCCATATTGGAAAAAATGTACAGTACCTGAGCACAGACCTATTGCAGGCACTTCATAAGTGCTCATTCACATTTAAATATCATATGTGCTCAAAAGAATGTTAGAAGGGGTTACCGAGTTGTGTGGTGAGGAAATGCTGTGTTCTCATGTGGCTTTAGAATGTTAGAATTTTGGGGTGTTTCCAAAGTGTCTTACAACAATGTCGAATTTTGGGGTGTTTCCAAGTGTAGCGGAGCGGGCACACAGATTGGCCCTCAGGCCATATGCCTCCAAGCAATTATATGACATAGCTGTACTTGATTCTATTTATCCTACATAATGATAGCTCTGTCCTTTCTCATTGGAATGGCAACAAATAACTGCAAAATAGTGGTGGTCATTTTAAAAATTAGGACCAACACTGAATCTTCTTGCAGCCCTTTTGTACTGACGTAGGAAGTTAGACTCTCAGCACATGAATTCTTAGTGCCATACCTAGCTACCTCATATCAGAGGTCATTGTAATTCCATTAGTCTTCACATGCTCAAAAAGACTTCAGTTAAAGTATATTTATTTCATGAGATACATTTTAGAGCATGGGTATCACTTTTTAATAATGAAAACTAAAAATTAGACCTCTCTGCTCCTAGACTGCTCAAGTCATTCCACAAAGAGAGAAATCACTTTTTTTTTTCCTGAATTGTTAGTTCTGTGAAAAGATAAATCCAGTGACCCTGAAAATAGATCTCCTTTCACTGTTGGCCACAGCCCTAATCCCATCGTTCTCAGTAGATGAGATGAAAGCCATAATTAATGTGCCACCAGTGAGTTCTCATTATTTCCTCAGAATTACCTATTCATTTATTAGATTATCTTGCTTAAGTAATGAATTTGACAGTCCTGGTTCCATGTTAAGAATATGAAATACCTTCTGTGAACAGGTGACATTATTTTAAAGCCTAAATAAATGAAGATATTTTGACCAATTTTTTTTTAAAGGGAACTCTACAAAAAGATTCGAAAACCCTCTCTCATCATTGAAATCAGTGGGCCATATCTAGGGTCAATTGCAGAATCAGGACCAAAGGAGTTTGATTTTTAATATGCTTTATATCCTAATGCTTTCAGTAACTTCAGTGGGAGATGAATTTTAGGTTCTTATTTGCTGAAAACTGGGGCTTGATTTTTATTTTCATAAAGTGAACAAAATATTTATTGCACAATTTGATGTCCATAGTTGCCAATAAACCAAATAGTCACAAATAGGCTGCGTCTAGACTGGCCAGTTTTTGCGGAAAATCATCTGCTTTT
>CM057845.1:271336327-271363241 GCA_030068395.1 Apalone spinifera
CCCGCTCCCCCCAATCTCCTCCCAGCCAGCCCCACTTCCCTCCCAGCTGATCCCTACCCCCATCTGAAATCAAGTGTGTCCGGTAATTTTTTGAAATCATCTGGTAACCCTACCTCTGGACCGGGATTTTCTGCCAGGTGATTCTCTCCAGGGGCTTGCTGATCACGACCATCCATCCTCCCACCAGCAGCTACGCTGCTATTTATGCTCCAGCCCTCTCCCCCTCCTATTTCCACAATGAGCCCAATCCTTCCTTTTCTTTTCCTTTCCTTTTCTCCCCGGGCTCAGCGCCTGGCCAAGGGCAGAGTGCAGTGGCAGGAGCTGCCTTTGGCCATGAGAGCCCGCTTGCCATATCCTCTGTGGATGGGCAGAGGGGGGACAGAAGAGGCGGGAGCTGAGGAAGTAGCGTGGGCCAAGGGATATGCTGGCTGCCATTTCCCGCCACTCCCCTTGACCCAGAACAGTGAAAGGCAGGGCCTGGGAGCTGATAGGTTCCAACCCTGCAGACGCTCCACATGGATAAAAAGTCCCAGCATGCCAGCGCCTTGCAGTGCTGGGAAGTGATCCTGGGAAGTGCTGCAGATTCTACTGTTCTCTGCTGGGATGTTTGTTTGCTTGCAGAGTCTGAGTTTGTTTGCTTGCTGGCACAGGGCCTCTCAGTTTTCATTGGCTGTGAACAGTGAACAGCAGCCAATGGGAGCTGAGACGCAACATGCTCCATAGTCTGCATGTCCCTCAACCTGCCCTGAAGCTGATAAGCTGAGACTGTCCTCTGGATTCGGCTTATATATGGATCAGTAACTTTATACCATTTTTTTCTCTTTTTTGAAATGACATGTTACATGAATATGTCACCCCGCTCTAACTGTTCAAAAGCTATTAGAGTGGTGAGAAGGGTTTAGTTGGGCCGCTAGCAAAAATGAACCGGTGGATCCAATAACATTTTATTTAATACAAATATATGGCATGTCAAAGTTGTTACATTTCAATGTGGACACACTGTATTATCTCTCTCAGTACTACTATATTTGTTTAGATAACATGAACTATTATGCATTTCAAATGATTATCAAGTAGTGGAATGTTCAAAAAAGAGCTATATTTTTGGGGGATGGGGGGCTCCATAAAATTTTAATAGATTGAAAAGGGGTCCATATGCTTGAAAAGGTTGGGAACCACTGGGCTAAATCAATTAAATCCATGAAGTGTTGCTGTTTGCCACATACAATCCACACTGAACTAATTGGAAGCTGAGACAGGGACACACCCACTATTTTGCATCATGTGGCATGATACACCAGCCTTGACACACTAGAGCACACCAGAAATGTCACATATAACATATGGGTCATTTCTGGCATAGCTGCTAATAGCAGCCAGGTCTTTAATATAGTGGAACCAACTCTCATTCACTTTGTCAGACTGCCTTTCAGAACGAGTGTACCAAATTACTACATGACAGAACCAGGAATAGAACCCAGGAATCCTAGTTCCCAACATTCTTCTGCTGTCTAAAAATAGTTGTGTAACTCACTGGCAAATATTTTGTGATTAATCATCATATAAGAGATTATTGGGATAAAGTCATGTGGGCATTGCATCAAGATTTGGTAGAAAGATTCAGGCTATCCAAAAATGTGAGATGAGCTGAAGAAAACAAATTAGATCACTTCTGAAAAACTATCCTGGAGAAATAATCTGTATGTTTACAAAAAAAAAGGGGGTATGAGTTTCTCCTATTAAATGTTGCTGCAAGAAGGAAATATCCATAAGTGGAAGCAGAAGCCAAAGAATACTATAGAAGCACAGCAAACCCGGAACGATTTTAGTAGAAACAATATATCAGGAAAAAGTGTCAGGATTTATTTATTTATTTTTAAAAATAGCTGGAAACAAATACTGAGAGCAGAATATCCATTTGGCACAGACTGTATACACTGCTTTAGCCTGTGTTGCCTCTTCCCACCAGAAGGAGTGCACTGCTCCTGCCCTCCCTTTACTTCTCCTGCCCTGAGACAATGAAATTAAAAATAAAAATGGCTAGTAGTGGACTTCCTGTTCTGGGGGTAAAAAAAGTCAAAACATTTATTTTTGATATTTTGACACAAATGGTTTATTTCAACCTTTTTTACATAAAAATTGTCAATCATCAAAGTGAATCGCTTCAATGTTTTACAGACTGAATATTTTAGCATTCCAGTATGCAAAAAAAAAAAAAACTTTAAAATGTGCCTTTTTTTGCTCCCATTTGGGACAAAACAAATATTTGAAATTGCAATTTTTTCCACAGTGGATTTTTAATTTCCCAGCCAGCTCTAATAAAAACCTACCATCTTATCCTTTCCAGGAACAAAAGCATGCAAAACAAAACAAAACAAAACCCCTAATATTCTTACACACCCTTTAAAAAAAACCCACACACTGGTGAATAGGCAAGAAGCATTGTTTTTCAAGCCTATATGAGTTGTTGCCTGGCTAAACACTCATCAGTCTCTCTCAACTATGATACCATGCAACACACAGTTGAATACTGGCCATGCTCTGTCCACATGCCATATGGCAGCAAAGACTGACATCCTCCTTTGGCACTTACATCAGAAATCACATTTGATCCAACCCACCATGACTGACTACATTTATCACCATAAACCATGTGCGCCAAATGACAAAAACCTAAACCTGCAGTTACTCTGTAACCTGATTCATAATACGAATGCTCTAAGAACAGACACATTGTAGCTTTTAAATGAAAGCATCAAGTTTGGTGCGGTCTAATTCATAGCAAATGAGTGAAAGGAATTCTGCTCTATTTTTATGTAGGAAATTAGGCTGGAAAGAACTGTAGCTCTCTCTTGTCAGTCCCATGGATTTTGCCAGGATGAACCCACCCCATACAGAAATGTTATGAGCCCCCAGCTGTCCATCTGTTCCAGTCTTAAATTCTTTGATAATTGTGTCTTTAACTACGTTCCTTGGCAGCCTATTCTTTAACCCAATAACCCTTTGAGTAGAGAGAAAAAAATATTGTGGCTATTTAACCTAAATCTCTTTCTCAAATTTTAATTCTTGTCCACATTTTTTTCTCTTTGCTTTTCTTGGTGAGACCTCAAATTTGTGGTATAAATCATTATTAATCACAGCTCCCTTTTGTTATTGGCATTCTTTTGTTCTTCTAACTCAAGATCTTTTTTCTTTTATTTTACCAGTATGCAGGACTTTATCTTTTAAGACATTTGTCATTTGTTTGTCCATTTCCCTAATCCATTTTTTTTCTTCAAATGTTTTAGCTGATCCTTGATGTCATCAGTGAATACGAATATCCCAAAGCTTGTACTAGCTTCAAGAGGGCAAATATAAGTTTTAAACCAGAACTGGTCTCAGCATTGTTACATTTGTGATGACATTGTTCATATTTACAACACTCTGTAATCCTTCCTTCCATTAGGTTTCAGACCAGCATACAATCTGCATTAATCTTGATACCGCAATTATTTTTATTTTGTTAGTTTGTGGTGCAGAAGCTTACCAAGTATTTCACTAAAACTTTTTTTAGGACTTTTGATGAACTATCAGATATATTAGATAAGATCTGATTTCTTGGCTTTTAGTTAATTCTTTTCTTTCGAAGCATGATCCAGCAGCTAGAAGAATGCACAGTATGAAATACTTGTGTCTAGCCCAAGGGTGGGCAAAATTTTTTAAATGGGGCTAGTTCAAAAATTTTTGAAGTGGTTGTGGGCTGCCTCAGACAGAAGGGATGGAGCCTCGGACGGAAGGGGCGGGGCCTTTAAATAGCGGGAGTTGAAAGGGCTTGCATCTCCCCTGCAGCTCGCAGGCATCATGTTAGCAGAGAACAGGAGCTGTGAGCCCTTTCAATTTCTGGTATTTAAAGGGCTTGTTGCTCTCGGTCTCACTGCTAGTGCATTCCCTGGGAGCTGAGGATGCTAGAGCCCTTTCAACTGCTTCTATTTAAAAGGCTTGCACCTTCCCTGGGGCTGTTGCCTGACAGCTGCAGGGAAGGTGTGAGTCCTTTAAATAGAAGCAGTTGAAAGGGCTCGCGAGTCCCTGGATCCCAGGCAACGGGCTAGCGTGGAGCCGGGAGCTGTAAGCCCTTTTAATTGCTTCCATCGAAAGGGCTTGAACCTGCCGGATAGCTGCCAGCCAATGCAGCTGCAAGCCCTTTAAGAAGCAATTAAAAGGGTTCACAGCTCCCGATGCTGCTAACACGTTGCCAGGAAGCTGGGATGTGGGATCCCTTTTAATTGCTTATATTAAGGGGCTCTGACCTTCCCGCAGCCACCAGGCAGTGTGTTGCCTAATAGGCGTGGGGAAGGTGTGAGCCCTTTAAATAGAAGCAGTTAAAAGGGCTCGCACATCTCCGGCTCTCAGGCAATGCACCCTAGGGGGTGGGGCTTGGAACTGCCATGCGGGCCGGATCAAAGCCTTAGGCTGGCTGGATCCAGTTCGCTTGAGAGGCTTTTGCCCACTCCTGGTCTAGCCCCAATTTTAGCAGACTTGCTGAATAACTTTGTGCATGTATGTAACCTCTTTCTGCCTCATTGCTCCCATCTGTAGAGTGGGAATAGTGCTGCATATCTACCAAGAAATGTGTTGTGAGTAGTGGTATATAAAGACTAAATGGGATCTGGATTCAATCTACCTCAAGAATCCCATCCCCTTACAAGTGTTCACTTGCAATGTTTTTTCCAGCTATCATTAAAGCTGAGCTAGAGGGAAGCTGGAACTCAGCCCACAAACTTAAATATAAATAAACATTTCTAAAAACATAACCTCGCCACCAAAAACAAAAAACAAAACAAGCACACCCCAAAATAATTCAACGTGGCCATTCAAAAGAAAATCCAAAAAAGGACTAATGTGTAAGTAGGGTCTGAATGCGTTCTTACAGGACAGCTAGTGACACACTTGGGAAAAGACTTCAGGAGCAGATTGTATAATTGGCCTAGACGTGCCTATGCTGCCTAGGTGCACAGCAGGATGGAGTTGCTTTGCCAAAATGATCCATCCTGGCTGGTTTGGGATTACAAATCACTCTACTAACTGGTTGTTATCTTTATTGTACAAGCAAAGAGCAGCAGAATTGCACTTAATATGCCCTGACAGGGGGGCCATGACTTGAGCTGTTTGGAGAATGCCCAAACCTTTGCATTGTGTCTCTCCTCTATCAGAGTATGCAGTCTGTGGGGACAATACTCCCCCAATATTTGCACGTCTTCTTTTCTGCTTTCCACTTAGATTCTTTTTTATTAGGGCTCCCCAGGACTATACAGAGCCAGAGAAAAGGCCTTGCAAGTGTTGTGATTAGAGGCTGAGGGAGTTGGGTCTGTTTAGTCTGCAGAAGCGAAGAGTGAGGGGGGATTTGATAGCAGCCTTCAACTTCCTGAAGGGAGGTTCCAAAGAGGATGGAGAAAGGCTGTTCACAGTAGTGACGGATGGCAGAACAAGGAGCAATGGTCTCAAGTTGTGGTGGGAGAGGTCCAGGTTGGATATTAGGAGAAACTATTTCACTAGGAGGGTAGTGAAGCACTGGAATGGGTTACCTAGGGAAGTAGTGGAGTCTCCATCCCTAGAGGTGTTTAAATATCGGCTTGACAAAGCCCTGGCTGGGTTGATTTAATTGGGATTGGTCCTGCCTAGAGCAAGGGGCTGGACTTGATAACCTTCTGAGGTCTCTTCCAGCTCTATGGTTCTATGATTCTATGATTCTAGAGATGTGTGAAAACTGATTTTTCAGTTCAGTGGCCAAATTGGGAGGAAAAAAAGTGATTTAGATTGAACGAAACGTATTGTTTCATAGAATCATAGAATTGGAAGGGGCCTCTAGAGATCAACAAGTCTAGTCCCCTGCACTCATGGCAGGACCAAACACTATCTGTACCATCCCTGACAAGTGTTTGTCTGGTGTACTCTTAAATATCTCCAATGATGGAGATTCCACAACCTCCCTAGGCAATTTTTTCAAGTGCTTAACTAACTACTCTTAGGAAGTTTTTCCTGGTATTCAACCTAATCCCACCTTGCTGCAACTTAAGTCCTGTCAAGCTTCTTGTCCTATCATCTTGTCCTATGGAGAAAAATATGTTTTCACCCTGCTCTTCATAACAACCTGCAAGATACCTGGCAACTATTATGACATCTCTTCTCAGTCTTCTTTTTTCTAGATTAAACAAACCCAGTTCTTTCAATCTTCCTTCATAGGTCATTTCTCTAGACTTTTCATCTTTTTGTTGTTGTTGTTGTTGCTCTTCTCTGGATTTTCTCCAGTTTGTCCATATCTTTCTTGAAATGTGGCACTCAAACTGGACACAATACTCCAGTTGAGGCCTATCAATTCAGAGTAGAGGGGAAGAATTACTTCTTGTGTCTTGCAACACTCCTGTTAATGCATCTCAAAATCATGTTTGATTTTTTTGCAACAGCATTACACTGTTGACTCATATTTAGGTTGTGGTCCACTGTGATTCTTAGGGTACATCTACACTGTAGCCTTCTTCCACAAAAGCTTATACAAATGAAGCACAGAGTGGAATATTGCCGTGCTTCATTTGCATAATTAATTAGCAGCTGCTTTTGAGCAAGAGGCTTTTGCGTAAAGGAGCTGTATAGATGGCTCCTTTTTGCGCAAAACCCCCGTCTTGCGCAAGAGCCATTCGTCCTCAAAAAATGAGTAAGAACGGCTCTTGCGCAATAGGGGTTTTTTGTGCAAAAAAGGAACCGTCTACACAGCTCCTTTTTGCGCAAAAGCCTCTTGCGCAAAAGTGTATGCTAATTAATTATGCAAATAAAGTGCAGTGATATTCTACTCCATGCTACATTTGCATAAACTTTGCGGAAGAAGGTTACAGTGTAGACGTAGCCTTAGATCCCTGTCTGCAGTACTCCTTCCTAGGTAGTCATTTCCCATTTTGTACATGTGTAATGGATTGTTTCTTCCTAAGTGGAATACTTTGCATTTGTCCTTACTCAATTTCATCCTATTTATCTCAGACCAATTCTCCAGTTTGTCCAGATCATTTTGAATTATGATCCTGTCCTCCAAAGCACTTGCAACACCTCCTAGATGTCATTGCTTGCCATCGTGCCTATCTTGACTATGCTTTGGAATAGATGGTTCTTGTGCTCTTAATAATGTCTTTTTGAAAAACTGCCAACTGTATTCAATTGCTTTTTCTCTTAGACTTGCTTCCCACAGGATCTTACTGACCAACTTCATGAGTTTGCTAAAGTCTGCTTTATTGAAATCCATTGAAATATATTGATGTTTTCCCTCCTACTATTTCTTAAAATCATTAACTCTATCATTTCATCATCACTTTCACTCAAGCTGCCTTCCACTGTTAGGTTCTCAATCAGTTCATCTCTATTTGTCTAGTTGTCCTCTGGCTGGGAATCATAATTCATATCTCTGAAGTATTTTCAGACCCACAGATGAGTGGTGCTGTATGTACAAATTAGTACCATTGGTTGTGGTATAGTGACAGTTAGTACTAGTGGTGGTGCTAATTCTTTTGGAAGGCTGATATTTTGATGTGTCCATTCATCTTAAGTGTCTAATAAGAGAAATCTCAGATTCGGGCACTCAGAATGAACAGCTATTTTAGAATGTGAGCATCAGTTCCCCCTCTAGGGATAAAGCCTCATTTTGGCAACATACCTTGAATTCTTTTTTGCTATTACCAAGCAGAGGACTATCTGAAGTCTTCAGCTTCATCAGAAGAGCTGGTGAGGAAAGGCACAGGGATAGTAAATCAATGATTCTTCAAGTTGTAGGTCAGACTATAAATCTCTTGGCCAGTTCATTACATGTTTTGTGCTGCATTGTCACAGAACGGTCTAAGGTTTCCATCCTTGAAGTACATAGCCTGGGATCCTGCAAGCACAAACAGCAGCTGGCTCTTATCAGCTTTAACCCATGCCTTGAGCTGGGAAACTACTAAGCGGTAAACAAGTTTGACCTCAGGCTTAGCTCATAAGAATGTTGAAAGTGGCGTTGAGCCAGTGCGCGCACACCTGGTAAACAACTGTAGTGTAACTAGCATAGGGAATCCCGTGCTCGGTGAGTCTCACCAGGGACTTAGACCTCAGAGGGTGTCTTGGACTCCCCCAGCTAAAGCCACGTACACTGTGGCCTGGTGCAAGGTGACAGGAACGGGACTCCCCGCAGACTGAAGGAGCGTAAGCATTTCTAAGTGCCTATTACTCTCATATGCATTACTCTTCCTGTGCTTATTGATGTGTCACTTTGAGGTAGCTGTGTAACCATTTGGCAGTATTAAGACTGTAATAGTAGTGATGTAGGCTACTTTTGTTTAGACTGCAGGCTTCTTTCAGAAGAAGCTTTTCTGGACGAGATCTTCCAGAAAACCTTATTCAGAAAGAAAGCATCTATACTGCCAAAGTGCATAAAAAATGTGATCTGCTATTTTGAAAGATAGCATCTATACTGATCGGAGTGGCCACCAGGGCACCTGTGCTTTTTCCTGGAGACCTCTTCTTTCAAAAAAAAAAACCCCTCTTCTCCACCCACACACACCTTTTTCTGAAAGAGCTCTTTCGGAAAAGGCATTCTTCCTCATAGAAAGAGGTTTACTGCTGTCGGAAAACCCCTCTGCTCTTTCAAATTTTTTTTCAGAAGAACAAGATTGCAGTGTGGACATAACTGAAGTTTTTTTTGGAAAAACAGCCATCTTTTCGAAAAACTCTGCAGTATAGACATACCCGTAGTGAGATTAATAAAAGCAACTATCCCTAATCAACTTTGTTGTGAAGTGAATCCATAATCTTGTTTGGCCATGGCCTTGTGAGTTAACACATAGGAGCTGTTCCAGGATCTCGAGAGAGGCCAGAGAATCTGAGGGACTCAAGCTGGTGTGGCTCCCCAGTGGCCAGGGTGGGGGAGAGCTGGGGTTGCCTAATCCCCACAAAAGGGGGGTTGGCGAGCGCAGCGAGCAGGGGGCATAGCTCCTAGTATATATAAACACACTTTTTGAAGAGTTGTAAAAATAGTATTACAATGCCCAGAACACCTCTGGCTTCCATTCCTACTAAGTTAAACAGCAGTTCCTGTCTCTGCTGACCTCTCTATCTTATATCAAAAGAAGCATTAATGTCATAGAAAACTCAGAGAACAGATGACAAATTTTCTCTTGACAAACACCTGGCTTTGATGGAATCCTGTCAGGTTTATGTAAAGATTTTTCACAGTTGCTCTCCCATCTGATACAGAATAAATTCAGTAACTCAAGAGATTGGATGGCTATTTGACATGGTTTAGCGTGCAAAAATTCAGTATTTGAACCAAATCTAACTAACACACCAGGCTAATACACAGCATATTTCCTGATTTCTCCATGTAATGTAGATGTAAAGATTTTTATCTAGGATACTGGCCACTAGATTTCAAGATAGAATCACAAACAAAATCAATTCACGAAGACTAGATTGGTTATATTCACTCCAGACATGTTCTGAAATGTCAGACACTTAATTAATATACTCTAGGTCTCCCGCAGATTTAATCTTCTCTCCGTCTGTGTCTAGATTGATGCTGGAGAAGTATTTGACACTGACTTTCAGTTTATAACTTCATACTCCTTTTAATTTCAGAGCATTGATTTGTTACCTATAGACTTCATTCTATTCTACTAGAACAGGAAAGAACAGGAAAGAATGAATATGTCCATCATCAGTTTCACTTCGGAAGGGAATAGGAAACATGATTATCCTCTTAAAAGTTACCTTGACCATTCAACTAATTGCCCTTCAGTTTGTCTCAGCAAAAACTGCAAACTCTTCATCGGGGTGGGCAATAATTTTGGCAGGGGGGCCACACATTAATTTTTGTACGTAGTTGCAGGCCAGCTCCACCATCTGGAAGGGGAGGGGCTGGAGACTAGCCTCCCCCCAGAGCTCTCTGGGACTGGAAGTTTTGAATTAAAAACACAGCAAAGGGCTCACAACTCCTGACTCTGCTGCTACTGCATTGTCTGGTTGCTAGCTGGGGTTGCTGTGGCTATTTAAAGGGCTTGCAGCTCCGGCCCCTGCTGGAGTAGCACTGTGAATGGAAGCCCATTAAATAGCTACAGCTATCCCAGGCGGCTTCCAGGCAATGTGGTAGTGGCAGAGCCGCGAGCCCTTTAAATTGCTGCTATTTAAGGGCTCACAGTTCCATCTCCTGCCAGGATAGAGCCATGACTATCAGCTATTTAAATAAGATCAGATGTAGTCTGCGGGCCGGATCAAAGTGTTAGGAGGGCTGGCTCGTGCCCAGCCCTGCTCTTCATTGATTACTAAAGTGATTTTGAATCTCTCAGATGAGGAGGTTTCTTATACAACCCTACTGTAAGGTGTCTGAGATGCACAATAAAAGCAGGTATTCCGTTTTTGGATTAATTCTCACAAATTAGAGAGTCATGGCATGTGATTGTCCTTCTGCAGAACCTTTGGTGTATGTTACACAGTATTTAGAAAGAACCATCAAGAATATCTATTTCTTAAATGCACCTAACTGAACTATACTCCACACAGGCAGAAGACCAGGCATCATTATGCAGAGCTCTCTGCCCAATGCACAGCAACAATCAAAAAATAAGCAATATGTTAGAAATGGGACGGAGAATAAAATTGAAAAATATTATAATGCCAATTAATGCAAATCAACATGATGCCTTCCCCTGAAATATTGTGCTCCATTTAGGTTATCCCATTTCAAAGAAGGATATAGCAGAAATAGAGGGGAGTCTAAGATGGGTCACAAGAAGAAAAAAAAAAACGAAGAAAGGGAAACATTCCATAGGGGTGAGCAATTGAAAGTCTTGAGAATATTTCCTTTAGGGAAGAAATGAATAAGGAGGGACTTGATAAAAATATACATATATAACAATGAATGGCAAAGAAAAGGTAGTTCAGGCACTATTATTCACCCTTACTAGTAATAGAATAAGGGGACAGTCAATGACATTGAAGAGCAGCATATTTCAAACTGATAACATGAAACGCATCCTCTCTTACTATGCAATTTATCTGCAAACGTACTGCCACAAGCTGTCAGAGAAGCAAGAATTTAGTAAGATAAAAAAAGGCTAAATATATTGGTACAGGAGCATGCAGTGTTACAACAGAAAGATTCTGAAACAAACCTATCAAACGCTCCAATAAACATTTTTAAAAGCGTTTTGGAAGGATTATATCCCTTCATGGGTCAAAGCATAAACCAGCTTTTCAGTAGACCAAGTTAGGGAAAATTTTCAGCTGCAGGCAGTTAATGGCAAAACTGCTTCCTCCAGAAACCTATTGTATTCGTCAGTGCCTGCGACCGGATATTGGACAGCTGATGTGATCTGTATGGCAACCGATATGTACAGAATACTCCTGATTTTCTGAACCCCTCTTATCTTAGGGGGGGCATGCTCGGGGACATGGAAGCGATTGAGATAATGCAGATATTATGATGACAGAGCAGAGGTCTCCACCCAGCTTCTGGGGAGGCCATCTTGCTGCTGAATGGCTCCTTTGTAGGGTTACCAAATGTCAAACTGGTTAGGACAAACACCTGTTGGGGATGATCTAGCTTTACTTGTTCCTCCCTGAGCATAGGGGCTAGACTAGGTAATTTCTCAAGGTCCCTTCCAGCCCTACATTTTATAATCCTTATATTAAGTGGGGAGTATGCTTATAAAATCTGTGGTTGACATCAAGGTGAGAGAAATTTCAAATATCTGGGAGGACAAGATTAGAATTCAAAATGGCCTTGACAAACTGGTCTGAAATCGATAAAATGAAATTCAATAAAGCCAAGTGCAAAGCACTACACTTGGGAAGTAAAAATCAAATGTACAACGATTAAATGGTGAATAACTGTCTAGGTGGTATTACTGCTGAAAAGGATCTGGGGTTATAGTGGATTACAAATTGAATACAAGTCCGCAATACAAAGCAGAATAGAAAAAAAATCTTTCTGGGATGTAGCAACAGGAAAGTCATTTGTAAAATATAGGACATAATTGTCTCTGTCTATTCCAAATTGTTGAGGCCTCAAGTAGAGTACTATATATTTAGTTCTGGACACCACTCTTTATGAAAGTTGTGGGCAAATTGTTGAGAGTCCAGAGGAAAGTTACAAAAGTGAAAAGAGGTTTAGAAAACTAAACCTATAAGGAAAGGTTAAAAATTGTGTATGTTTAGGCTTGAAGAAAAGAAGAATGAAGGGGACTCTAATAATAGTCCTCAAATATGTAAAAGCAGTTACAAAGGCCATCAGTTGCTCTCCATGTCAGCAGAAGGTAGGACATGAGGTAATGGGCTTAATCTACAGAAAAAAAGGGGGAAAAACTAACTGTAATGGTTGTTAAGCACAGGAATAGGCTTTCAAGGGAGCTAATGGGATCCCCCTTACTAAAGGATTTTAAGAATAGGTTAGAGAAATACCTGTCAGGGATGATCTAAGTGTACTTGGTCCTGCCTCTATATAGGGATGAGGGGCTGGTCAAGGTGACCTTTTGGGGGGTCTCTTTTAGCCCTACATTTCTATGGTTTACTTCATTTCGGCATTATTCAGGTTTTTTTCTGTTTTTAAATTTTTGTTCTTCTGGCACTAGCTGTCTGAATTTTGCCTGGTATTTATTCAGTCCTGCCTTCAATTAACTAAAGAGTAAAGAATGCAGATTAATGAAACCTCTTAAAACATAATCATTAGCAAGGCTCACTAATTGAATGTACTGTAGTTGTAAAACAGAAGAAGTTCAGAATTCAACTGCCTTCTTAAATGGTACTTCTTGCAGGACTCAGACAGCACCTGTTCTCTGGAGTGCCTTGTGGTTTCCAAATTGTTTGATTAATGCTTTACAGAATTGGATTTGATTATATAAATCTTTTAAAAGTGACTTGGACTCAGATTAATAAGGAGCCTGCTTTTCTCCCCATCTATATCACTATAGCTGTGATCAGTTGAAACACACTTATCTCCTTCATTCCCCCCAATTCAAGTGAGAGATGGCTGGTGGTGACAAATAGAGTTTAATGAGGGTGCTTTGACTTTGAACATGCGCTCTGCTTCTACATCTGTTAGGGCATGTCTACACTGTGGGTGAAAGTCAAGTTAAGATACTTAACTTCAGCTAAATTCATTGAGTAGCTGAAGTGAAAGTAGCTTAACTCAGTTTTGGGCACTGTCTACACAGCAGGAAGTTGGAGGAAGAACACTTTTCCTTTGACTTCCCTTACTCCTCATGACATTAGGGTTACAGAAGTCGGAATAAGAAGCCTGTTATTTTGAAATAATTTTGAAATAATGGGCTTGCTGTGTAGTCGTGAACTCTGTTAGTTTGCAATAATGTGAGTTATTTCAAAATAAGTGTGCAGTGTAGACATAGCCTTTCGGTTTTGCAATATGCCCTGAAAGTCAACAGATCTGGGCACTATGTTTTCTCAGAAGCTTTACTTGAGGGACTGGGGTATGGATGGTTTTATTTGTGATTTGGTGAGATGCTTTCTTAGGGGTTGGGAACCCCTCTCAGAATGTTGTATAATCCTTCTTCCAGGCAGAGCCAGCAGCAGTCAGGGTTGGGTACAATATTGAGAAGTATTTTGCCATCAACCCAACATAGAATTGGCCCAAGCTCCCATCCAATCACACGGGCTATTCACACAGCACTACTGGATATCTCTGAGAGGCAGTATCTCCCCACTTGCATGCAGAGTCTGAGTGTAGAACAGAAACTTTTAATAAAAGGGGGGAAGCAACTTGGCATTCATTTGGGAAAACACTGCATACGGGATTCATAAACATGAGTTAAAGCTTCAGCCCAAGTAGGTTGGGCAGTATCCTTTCCCCTTCAGATTCTTAAGTCCAGCAACTTAAAAGTTTATTTCATGTACCGAACTCTTCCTTGCACCGCACTCACAGTTGCTTCCCTTGGTCAGTGCAGAGTTGGAATTCAGAGGTGCATTTGCAGAGATCACCTCTTACTTTAGGAGGAGGAGAGGAAGTAAAGAAGTATCTTACTTGCTCACTGGCCATTCGCCATCCAGCTGCTCACTGCTCTCCTTCGCAGTGCCTCTCCACTGCTGCCCACTGACAGTCAGTCACCATCTGCTGCCAGCCACCTCTCAGCTGTGTCCTGTGCACCTCAGTAGCAAGTGATTTCAGCTCCCAGTGATATTAGCTCTTAGCAGGCAGGGTAGAAGAAATATGCCTCTACCACAATTAACATAAGAAAGAAAGTGATTCCCAATAAAGCCACTTAGCTCTATTCTTTCAGGGGGGAGAACAAGTCAAACCAGATTAGGCAGTACTCCTGGAGCAGGCCCACCAATGGGGGCGGGAAAGGTGTGTGGTAATTCAAAGGGGATCTGGTACAGGGTAATTCAAGGGGACCAGAACTCCCAGACCAGAACTACAATAGCAACAGTGACAGCTGGAGCCTAAGTCCCCTTTGAATCACCACCGGAGTGCCTCACCAGGTGCTCCACGTGGCTTTGAGGACTATGGGAGGGGGTCACACTCTGGGCAGCATGAAGGTATGGCTGCCGCCAGCCTTGCCTCTTCTGGGGCACAGAGCCAGAACCACCCCCTCTCACCTTGCCCCAAACCCCACAGTGGCCGTTGACCCCACTGTCCTGGAGCAGGTATTTAGCCTCCTGACCAGAACAACCTGCATTAATTCTTCTTACTCTCATAGAGCACTGAAAGTTAAGCCCCTGCTTAGCAATGTTCTTTCTGCTAACAGTAAGCCCTTCCCCTTTAGCACAATTTAGCACAATCCTGTTTTTCTGTATCCCCACAATAATTACAATTGGTAACCACATTTCAACTATCCCTGCATTTAATACAAACATAGCTAATACATTTGGGTCACAAATTAAGTTGATTAAAATGAGCAAAATACTACTCCATCATCTAACAAATCTAAGCAAAGCAGGAACAAGCTGTTTTTACATAGACACACCCAGGGAAGCATTCCTTCAGATCCTGCAAACCGTTGCTATACAGAAAACCATCTCCTTGTAAGATCCCTACATAGTGCAAACTGGTCAGTGCACCACATCTAAGGCCTATGCTGCTAGGTGAAGTCCTGATACTGAAAACTGCTGAATGCCTACAACTCTCAGAACTCTCATGGTTGACAGAGCCATGTAAAGTAGTTTACTCAACATACTCAATGGAGCAGGGATTTAAATAATCCCCGCTTCATTAAAATAAAAATGGCTGCCGCGCTGTGCCGACAATCAGCTGATCCGGCACAGCGCGACAGTCTAGCCGTGGCACGACGACAAGGAAAGCCTTTGTCGACCACTCCGGTATGCCTTGTGAAACGAGGTTTACCGGAGCGGTCGACAAAGGCTTCCCTTGTCGACCGCGCCGCGTCCAGACTGCCGCGCTGTGCCGGATCACCTGATTGTCGGTACAGTGCGGCGGCCATTTTTATTTTAACGAAGCGGGGATTATTTAAATCCCCGCATCATTGACGATGTCAAGTAAACTACTTTACATGGCTCTGTCGATGGAGCCATGGAGTCTAGACACACCCTCATTGTCATCGATGTGTGCTAAAAATGCACAATGCCAAGGCTGAGCTAGCAGAGCTGTTAGGCATAAAATGTATTCGTGATCAGAGTCAAAGCTACAAACTGAGCTAGAAAACGTGGCTTGGACAGACAAGAACAATTTAGGAACATTATACAGGAAGGACAGTCCTTCACCACATGTGAACATACCATGACCAAGAAGATGGTCAAGGGGCCTGGGTGAAATTAGTTCTTGGATGAAGAATAACTGGCTGATGCTAAACCTGAGCAAACCAGAGGTGATACTGGTGAGCAAAAGAAAGCATCTGAAGTGTTTGCAGACACGTGGAGTTTCCTTTTGTTGCAGATACATACTCACAATTTGTCAGTTCTTTCATTGTTTAGGTTTATGCTTGTATTTCTTAATGACTCCAAGGTACATCTACACTGCAAGCTTATTTTGGAATAGCTTATTTCAAAATAGAGCATCCACACTACAGGGAAGTTTCAAAATTTAGACCGAGGCAGGCTCCCTTTATGTGGACACACTACCTCGATTTAGAGCCCCAGGAGGCACTGGGGAGGAATAACTTAGAACGGCTCTGGTGAAGAGCTATGTCAACATATCAGCAGTGGAGCAACATATCAGCAGTCCACAGGCACCCTCTTCTGCAAGATCTTTTTTGGAAGAGGCCTTATTCCTCATGGAATGAGGTTTACCAACGTCAGAAAAAGCCTCAGTTATTTCGATTTTTTTTTGAAATAACACAATTGCTGTGTGGACGCTAGTATTGTTTTTCTGGAATAACTGCTGGTATTCTGGAATAATGGTGCAGTGTAGATGCACCCTAAAAGCGTTCACATAACGGCATTGGAGAGAAATGCTTTATACCATCTCTGGCTTGACTAGGAGACCCTATTGCATCTTGGCAGAGATGACTTGGCTTAAGTTATTAATCCCTTTGTCACTTTTCAGCTAGACTATATCAATGCCATATAACGAGGCTTGAAACCTTTTGCACTTATGAAATTCCAGTTAGTACAAAAGGCTGTAGCACATCTCTTCAGCAACAGTGGTTTCTGCAGAAACATTTCTCTTCTCTTCTCTTCTCTTCTCTTCTCTTCTCTTCTCAGCACTGGTTTCTTATAGCATTTTGAATCAAGTAGAAGGGATCAATCCTTACTTTAAGGTGCTTCATAGGCTAGGCTCAAGGAATCTAAAAACTGCCTAAAGTTCGAGGAGGAAGATCATGGTTGACACATTCCCTCCTCTGCCACAGTGGAACTTTCTACAATAAGGGTGGTATTTCTCTGGGCAAAAGACAAAATTGTGTTGGGGTGCAATCAGAGACTGTGGCAACAATGAGGACTCCTATGGCGCCTTAAAGTCTAACAGATTTATTTGGGCATGCATCTGAGGAAGTGTTTCTTGCCCACAAAAGCTTATGCCCAAATAATTCTGCTAGTCTCTAAGATGCCACATGGACTTCTTGTAGTTTTTGCAGATATAGACTATTATGGAATGATCTCCCACAAGAACTAAGCACCATCATAAAACTCACCACCTTTTGTGCCTTTGTGTGTAAGGCACATTTCTTAGACCTGGCCTTCTGTAACATATATATACAAATGAAGAACCTAGAAAGGTTTTTCCCCGGGAAGAGATAAGAGGGCAAACAAGACATGATAGATGTCCGTTCTATTGGTTAATGCACTATTAGAAGTACATTAGAAGGCATTCTGTTTGATGGTACTGGGTGTGGGATAAGAAACTATGCAAACTAGAATAAACCAGAACCTGAATAGCTTTCAAGGTGGAACGAGATGAGATAAAGAATAAGATCAAGATACAATTATTTATTTGGTTGGCAGTAGGAAAGCAATGTGTGAATAGGATGCTCGTGTAAGAAAGAATTCAAACACATTTCATACACTTTTCTTTCCTGTGGAAGGTGCTGAGGAGTTTCCAAAGGCACTTTCCAGGCAATGGCCTTAACTGGAAAACAGCCTATGGCTTTAACTGAGACTGAGCTCTAAGGAGCAAATTATGAAACAACGTGAGAAACTCACATTCAGTAAGTTTCCAGGAGCAGCTGGTATTAATCTAAGGAGTCTGAAAGAAACAGAGTGTGAAAGAGTGGAAATACTGATGAGCCTGTACTGTGTATAACAACTATTTCTGGAAGTTGCTTAAAAAAAGCAGGGGAGATTCCAGGATTTACCAGCTGGAATTCTCCTTTCAGTTTCTGGGATGGAATAGTAAAGGCATACTAGGATGGCCCTTGGCTAAGCATAGCTTGTTTAGTTTGTAGATGTAAGGGTGCATCTACACTGCTCCAGTAGCTCAAAATAAGCTATGCAATTTGAGCTACACAAATTGGATAGCTTATTTCGAGTCAATTTCAAAATAGCTTATTTCAAAATTTGGTGCTGTCTATGCAGCACTTATTTCACAATAAACCGCTATTCTGAAACATCCTTTAATCCTCATGGAATGAGGTTTACAGGGACATCAGACTAGTGAGCCTGTTATATTTCGATATAATGGGTGCCATCAAAAGACACAGAATAGCTATTTCAGGATACCTCTGTTATCATGAAATAGAGCTGCAGTGTAGATGTAGCCTAAAGGAAAACTACATGCCTTTAACTTATGGAGAGACAAAAGGAAATGGAAAAGGATTGATTACCTTGTTAAGTCCTAGGAAAAGATTGTAGTGAATGGCTGTTTATTAATGTCAAGAAGTCAATAGTGAATAGGGAGTTGGATACATCTGCAGAAAATACTTGTTTGTGGAAGGAACAAATACTATAGAAAAGTTGCCAGGAAATCTAAAGGATTTACACTCACTAAGGCTATGTCTACACTGGGAAATTATTTTGAAAAAAAAAACTTATTTAGAACTAATAACTCCCAAAATACCTATTTCGAAACAGCACGTTCACATTGCCAGGCTTCATAGAAGTAGCAGAGATTTATATCAAAATAGCGTGTCCACACTGATTGGAACCTGAATCACATTTAAAGCCCCCTGGAAGCACTCCGGGGTGGGCATCAGGAGAGTAGTGACTTTCTGTAGCTGCTTCCTGAGGCTAGCTGAGACTTGTGCTTAAAGGGCTCCTCTCTACAGCCGTGTCTCACACGCCTCTTCTCCAACTGCCTACCCCCTGGAGGGACAGCAAATTCATGCTGCATGCTCTGGTTGCCCTTGCAGAGGCCATAGCACCCTCATTATGGAGCCAGAGCTACTGCAAAGCAGTGCCAGGCTCTTTGGCCTACTCCTGTACCTCATGGAGCAGTTCATGCAGACTGCCCACATGGTGCTGTAGGACTCCCCCAGGCCCAAGATGATGTGCCACATTCCCTTCTGTCCTCCCCTACACTCTGTGCAATGCCGCTTCTTGGTGGGGGGGGAGACACGTTCAGACTGGTTGGACCCCCAACATCATGCAGGAGTGGCACAACCAGCAGTGGCTCCAGAACTTCCACATGTGGAAGGCCACCTTCCTGGAGCTCTGCGAGTGGCTTGCCCCTGCCCTCCAACAATGGAACACCTGGATGAAACCCACCATCCCCTTTCAGAAGCACGTCACCATTGCACTTTGGAAGCTCATCACACCAGACAGCTACCGCTCCCTGGGGAATCAGTTCAACATGGGGAGATTGATGGTTGGGGCCATGCTCATGCAGGTTTGATTCTTTTACTCTTGTACTAGGAGGGTGGTGAAGTCCTGGAATGGGTTCCCTAGGGAGAGGGTGGAATCTCTATCCCTAGAGGTCTTTCAGTCCTGGCTTGGCAAAGCTCTGGCTGGGATGCTTTAGTTGGGGATGTCCTGCTTTGGGCAGGGAGTTGGACTTGGTGACCTCCCAAGGACTCTTGGAACCCTATGATTCGATGATTTTATGATTCTATAGGTGGTCAAGACTATCAATGCCATCCTGCTGCCGAGGGTCATCACTCTGGGGAATGTTGACCCCATCGTCATTGGCTTTGCCACCATTGGCTTCCCCAACGGTGTGTGTGGGGCCATTGATGGCACACGCATCCCTATCGTGGCCCTGACCACCATACCACCAACTATATAGATAGGAAGGGGTACTTTTCCATCAGAGTTGGGGATTTCAATATGCCCATGCGCAGCCTACCCATTGCTCCCCTGACTTACGAAGCCCAACACAGGAAGCCTGGACCCCACGAAAGAGCCCTTCAACACCAGGCTCAAGAGGTACCACATAGTTGTAGAGGTGCCTTCAGCCGCTTCAAGGGGAGATTCCAGAGTCCCCTCACCCATATTCTGGACTGCGGCAAACAGAATATCCTCCCGGTGGTGGCAGCCTGATGGATGCTCCACAACATATGGGAGAGCAAGGCAGAGACCTTCCAGCCAGGGTGGGGGGCAAAGTCTGAGCAGTTGGCCAGGGCTTTTGAGTAGCTAGGCACCACTTTCATTCAGCGAGCCCATCAGGGGACTGTGCTCATTTAGGAGTTCTCAAGGAAGAGTTTCAGCCAAGACCACCTGTGAGATTGCCCCTGTGTGCCTTTCCGCTCCCACCCCTACCTTCCCCTGCCTTCCTTTCCCACCTTCTCATGCAGACCAAATAATAAAGCCTTGTTTGTCTCGATAGACAACTCTGTAATGTTTATTTGGGGAATATACAACAGGAGAGGGACTGGAGAAAGAACCTGGAATGGGGGAGGACAAAAGAGGAGGAAGAGGGGCTCAGGGATGGAGCTGGAAATGGCACCTGCCTTGGGTACCTTGTGAGGCTTTGGCTGCCTGGGAGGTCCCACTGCCATGTGTTCCAGGCCTTGATGGCCCCTTGGGGGAGGGTAGTAGGAGAAGCCAAGAGGGTGGGGGCAGGTGCAGGGGAACGTGCATGTACTGGGAGTTAGAGGGGGCAAGTTCTGGGAGTTGGAGGGTGGGTGCAGGTGCAGCTGTTAGGAGTTGGGGGTGCAGAAGCGGGTGCTGGGAGTTTGGGGGTGGGTGCTCCAAGCTGAGATGGCCAAATGAACACCACACATCCCCATGCTGCCTACTGCCTATCCCCATGTGTATATAGACAAAGTGATGCAACTCACCCGAACTGCCTTCTCTGGGCTCATCTGAACCCTGGGATACACCTCTCAGAGGGGAGAACCAGCTCCAGGCAGATGACGACCTCTTGGCTTGAGCACATGGTGTCCAGGCTGGCCTGCTCTTCCTCCTCCTCCTCCTCCTCCTCGTTGTCAACCTCCAAAGCCCCACCCTCGTGGAGGATGATGCCAGGCAACCTCCAAAGCCCCACCCTCGTGGAGGATGATTGGCCAGAGTCGACGATGGGGGAGGGGAGGTGACCAGCCTCCCCACCCCTCCCAGGATGGCAACCAGCTTTTCGTAAAAGCGGCAGCTCTATGGTTCCTCCCCTGAGTGGGAACTTTGTTCCCTGTTTTTTGTGTAAGCCTACCACAGTTCTTTTATTTTCATCCGCACCTGGTTCAGGGTGCGGCTGTGCCCCTTCTGGGCCACACACATCTGCATTTTGCCTTCTGGTATGGAAATCCTGGAGGTTTGTCTGCTCACCCCAGACCTCAATAAGATCCAGGATCTCCACACCAGCCCAAGTCGGTGCCCTTTTTCTTCTCTGGCTAGGGGCTTCGGTGGTGGCTGCTGGCGTGCTGGCAGTTGTGCGGGGCTTGGCAGGAGTGCTGGTGTCTGCCATGGCTCCTTAAATGCAGGGTGCTTGTGGCATGGGGCTGCCAGGGCTCCTGTGGTGCCACAAGCCCTTTCCCTTCTGCCCACAACTTTAAAGCCTGCCGGAGAAGGGGAGCATTAGAGTTGTCAGGACTGTGGCTAGAGTAGCCACAAGGGTAGCTGTGAAAGGCCTCTGAAGGCCTATTATTTTGAAATAACAGCAGCTGAGAATCCACACGAATGCTGTTTCGAACTAATGATTTTGAAATAAGCGTTATTCCCCATCACAAGCAGGGGTTATTGTTTCAAAAATAACAAGCCCGTTATTTCAAAATAATTTCAAAATAACGAGCTTGCTGTATGGCCGCTCACCTTGATATTTTGAAATAAGGGGAGTTATTTTGAAATAACATCCTAGTGCAGACATTCCCTAAAGGACTGGGAAGCAACATTAAATGTTAAGAAGCAGGAGGTAAGGAATGGGCCTAATGTAAACAAAACTTCTTATTTACACTGATGGGCTCTGAACTTGCAAGAGATTTTAAGAGGGATAAAATTGAGAATTGTCTTGAGGAACAGTTGAAGCAAATGGATTGATATCTATTGGTAAATTGAAACACAGCCATCTCACAGTTATGGAGTGGAACATAACTTTAGACCAGCATATAGCAATGTTACACAGGAACTGAGCATGAGAACTGAAAACAGGATACCTTATCTGTTTGCAATTACACAGGCATATCTGGTAAGTGTAAGCAAAAGGACTAAAAATCTAAGAAATCTTGTTCACTCAATCAAGACAGAGTCAAGATTCTAGCATAAATAAAAGTGGTGAGCAATATGGATGGTGGTATGTGTAAATGTAGCATTGCGGCATGTTAAAATGGTTGTGCCCAAGTATTTTATACCCTTTTGATCTTTTGTACTTGTTCTAATAACAAATTTCAGATCCAATTTAAAAGCAAACATTCAAAATCTTTTTTATTTTATAATTAAATGAACCCGTGATTCATCCTTAATTTGCACAAGGCTATTTAAAAATCACTCTTAACAACATTTCTCTAGAAGCTAGATCTATACACTGGGGCAGAATTGGTGCTGCTCATTACTAATTGGTGAAGCTTTGAGACAAAGAGTTCAAATTTATCCCACTCCTTAGTCCCTTACAATGATAATCTATTAAAAAAAGAGTAGTATAGTTTAATTATCAGAGCTCTGTTCATTAAAGAAATACTTTTCCTGCAGGTATTAAAATCGTTATTTGTAGAACCATTTGACTTAATTAGTCAGATAACTACATAAATAATGATTCAACCTTTTCACCAAGCCTGGAAACTCTCTCGCTGTTGATTCATGTACTAGTTTATACTGGAACTCACTTTATCTCCTAACCCTTTCTGAATATTGTAATTTACACACATTTATCATGGCAATGTGTGAATGATGTGACAATGCTTGAGTTATGAGAGTTTTTAAGCAAGGCAACTGTTGCATGGGGCAGTCTCTCTCTTTTGGCTACAGGCATCAACTATCAGTGGTTGAAAGACCACGACAACTGGTACCTTTATTAGCAGAAATGGACAGCCACTGATGTCCATAATACTTACTATGTTGTTGCAGTGCCTTTCCAGCTGTTGGACCAAGAAGTGTCCTCTTTCTGGTTCACAAAAGCCGAGTTGGTATGCTGGGGTAGGCATTCATTTTCATGGCTACCCTCAGGGCTGGCCCGAGCCATTCTTGCGCCCCCGGGCAGCGGGCGCGCGGCACATGCGCAGCCTCACCTTGGGTGCTCAGCACCTGATTGACATGAATGGGGCGCCGCGCCCCCAGGCACACGGCGCATGCCTGGCCGCACCTCCGGGCACGCAGCGCATGCGCGGCCACGCCCCCAGGCAGCAACCTATGCGCACGGTGCCCCTTACCACTTCAATCAGGCACCCCCCATAAGTTGGCACCCAGGGCAGCAGCCCAGCTAGCCCCCCCTTAATCCAGCCCTGGCTACCCTCTGTGTGCTTTTGCCTATCAAAGCAGTGTCTCAAAGTGCAGCTGCAACCACTATCTAGCAACTACTTGGAGCCACAGGTGACATCTGGCTATGATTTGAGGACCCATGGAAATCCCCTCCCCCCAAAAAAGTACTGCTGTCTGACTTTCTGCTTCTATACCCCATATGCTTCCTTATCATAGCAGAACCCTTCGATGCAGATAAGAATTATTTTCTCCCCATTGTATAGTTGAGTATCCAATTCACTGAGGGTGTGTCTACACAGCAGGACTTAATTCAAAATAAGCTACGCAAACTGAGCTACGTCAATTGCATAGCTAATTTCGAAATAGCTTGTTTCAAAATTGAGAGAGTTTACACAGCACTTATTTCAAAATCGAGCACTCTTCCTCTGACTTCGCTTATTCCTCATACAATGAGGTTACAGGAGTAGGAGTAAGAGTCCTCCAGCTTGACAGTATTTCAACATTATTTTGAAATAACTGCCTGCTGTGTAGATGCGGACTAAGTTATTTTGAAATAATACTGGTTAGTTTGAAATATTGTTGCTGTGTAGATGTACCCTGAGATGCCCAAAATCTGGGTTTCACACTTGTGCTGAGGCATGTACATCATTGAAAAGGTGGGTCATGATGACTTGCCCAATCTCCATGTGTCAGTGACAAAGCTGGGACTAGAATTTAGGAATTTCTGGATCCTAGTCTTATGGTCAATCCAATAGCAAATCATGTAGCTGTGAGAGAAAGCCAGCCAAATGTTCTTAGTGCTGACAGGTGCTTCTTTATGGCTTCTAAGCTGAACATTAGTTAGTGAGGTGAACAGTGTCATTCTGTGAGTTCCTGTGGTATTTTATGCCACTCCCATATATGGTAAACTATTTAAAATGTTAACGAGGAGTCCTGTGGTACTGTAAAGACTAACAAATTCATCTGGGCATCTATGGCCATAAGAGGCCCCAAAAAATATTTTAGTCTTTAAAGTGCCATGGAACTCATTATTTTTGCTAAAATGAGCGTGTGGAGACTGTGCAAACATAGTTAGAAGCCCAGCCAGACAAACAAGGACAATTGCTAGGACAAACAGGGGGGATGCAGGCAAAGGGATGACAGGAACAGCAGTAGTGCAAAAGTGAAGTAACTTTACCAGGTATGCCAAGCTAACAATAGATCTGTTGCTGAAATACAGAAGGGCTACCGTTATGGTCAGCTGTGAGCCATAATTGACACAGACCCCACCAGCACCTAAAGACCACCATGGATGCACTGGAGGAGCCTCAGACAGAGATCCCTGTCACAAGCAGTGAGGCAGAGGAGGGTGAAAGACGTGATGGGAAATTCCCGTGATGCCATGAGCCAGCATCTATTTGAGACTTTGCCCTCATCTAACCAGTCCAAACAGGCAAGAATTGATGACCCTAATGAAAGGGACCTCAGGTAAGTGAACATGTGTATGCTATTTTTGCGATCGGGGCTTTTTTTGCGGAAAAGAAATGTCAGCTGTCTACACTGGCCCTTTTGCGCAAAAGTTTGGGCAAAAGGGACTTTTGCCCAAACGGGAGCAGCATAGTTTTTCTGCAAAAGCACTGACAATCTTACATCAGATCGTCAGTGATTTTGCGGAAATTCAAGCGGCCAGTGTAGACAGCTGGCAAGTTTTTGCGGAAAAGCAGATGATTTTCCGCAAAAACTGGCCAGTCTAGATGCAGCCATGGTGATTGGGGGAACTCCAGAAAATTGGAAGAAGCCAAACGTAGTTCTCATCTTTAAAAAAGGGAGGAAGGAGACGCCAGGGAATTACAGATCTGTCAGCTGCACCTCAGTCCATGGAAAAATCATGGAGCCGTTCCACAAGGAATCCATTTTGAAACACTTGGAAGAAAGGAAGATAATCAGGGACAGTAAACATGGAAGTCATGCCTGACCAACCTAATTGCCTTCTATGATGAGATAACTGGCCCTATGGATATGGGGAAAAGGGTGGATATGATATCCCTTGACTTTAGCAAAGCTTTTGTTATGGTCTCCCATGGTATTCTTGCCAGCAAGATAAAGAAGAATGGCTTGAATGAATGGACTATAAGATGGCTAGAAAGCTGGCTTGATCATTGGGCTCAAAAGGTAGTGATCAATGACGCAATATCTAATTGGCAGCTGGTATTGAGCGGTGTGCCCTAGGGGTCAGTCCTGGGCAGTCCTGGGGCTGATTTTGTTCAACATCTTCATTAATTATCTGGATGATGGGATGGATTGCACCATTAGCAGATTTGTGGGTGACATTAAGCTGAGAGGAGTGGTAGATTCACTGGAGGGCAGGGACAGGGTCCAGAGTGACCTAGACAAATTGGAGGATTGGGCCAAAAGAAATTACGTTAAACAAGGAAAAGTGTAATGTCCTGCACCTATGACGGAAGACTCCCATGTACTACTGCAGGCTGAGGACTGACTGACTAAGTGACAGTTCTTCTGAAAAGGACCTGGGGGTTACAGTGGATGAAAAGCTGGATATGAGTCAACAGTGTGCCCTTGTTGCCAAGAAGGCTAATGGCATATTGGGGGTGCATTAGTAGGAGCATTGCCGACAGATCTAGGGATATGACTATTCCTCTGTATTTGGCAGTGGTGAGACAACATCTGGAGTATTGTGTCCAATTCTGGGCCCCCTGCTACACAAAGGATATGGAAGTATTGGAGAGAGTCCAGCGGACAGTAACAAAAATGACTAGGGAGCTAGAGCACATGAATTATGAGGAGTGTCTGAGGGAATTGGGCTTATTTAGTCTTCAGAAGAGGAGAATGTGGGGATAACTTTATGGTAGTTCTCAACTGCCTGTTAATTCCAGGCAGCAAGTAAACAAAGCATGGGAGACTGCACTATGGAAAGAGACATTACTAGGGCTTGTCAAAACAGTGCCTCAAAGCCACCATGATTCTAATAGCCTTATAATCTGGATGCTCAAAATCAGTTACCAGGCAATCTATATCCATGCTCCACCCTTGGGGAAGATTTTCATCCTTAGCTTTACAAATAGTATGCAGTTTACAGCAGGTTATGACCATGGGAATATTTTCCTCATTGATGTCTAACCTGGTGTAAAGACAGCACCAGTGAGCCTTTAATCTGCCAAATGTGCATTCAATGGTCATTCTGCACCTGCTCACCTTATTGAGAGTTGAAGTGCTCCTTGCCCAAGTTTCAGGAGTATGGTTTCATGAACCATGGAAGTAAGAGGGAAGCTGTCTCACTGGGGGCATTTTAAACACCCTCCATTGGAATCTTCTTGTCTGGAAAGAAAGTCCCTGCTTGCAGCTTTCTGTACAGGCCAGTGTTACTGGAGGTGCATGTGTCATGTACCTTCCATGACCAACCTGCACTGATGAGTGAAATGACCAAGGTGATCCACAAGCATTTGCATTACCATAGAGAAGTACTTCTTTCTATTGAGATACTCTTGTCACAAGAGATCTGGGGTCAAAACTGGGATATGCATGCCATCTATCCCCCAGCCACAGTTAGGGAATCCCATTGCCACAAAGCCATCCAGTATTTCATGCACATTGACCAGAATCACAGTCCTTCATAGCATACAGAACGCAGTTGGAAACCCATGGGATGGTGGGACAGAAAAAACTGACTCATGCACTGATGAGCCCATACCCATGGGCTGTGTCTAGACTGGCAAGTTTTTCCGCAAAAGCAGCCGCTTTTGTGCAA
>CM057845.1:271363341-271373562 GCA_030068395.1 Apalone spinifera
GTATGAGCCATTCCTCACTCTCACATGTCCTGAGGAGGTGGAGAGTTGCAGAGTGGAACCCACAGTGCCCCATTTCCTCTCAATTCTAGCGCACCAGCTGTGGATGTGATCTGCCAACACTAGCAATGCGCAGGCCATTCTACTGTCTCCCTGATATCAGGAATTAGGTGGCACAGTAGCTGTAATGGCAGCTCTGTCAACTAGCTTATTTGCCTATGCTGCGAGAATCCTCCAGTGGTCAGCTGTTCTTATATTCTGCACTTGAACTATGGTGTTGATCTAACTTACTGTTGAATGTCAACTCCACAGAGCCTGGATCATGTCTTTCTTTCTTATGCAGTATCCTGCATCCTGAATGTGCTCAATAAATAAGAAGCTACTTTCAGGGTGACTAAATATTTTCAGAGCAAATTTTGCAAGAAATGGCCAGGATCCCAATAGGATGGGAAGTCCAGAATCCAGTTTATTTTAACTGGAGCATGTGGAATTTGAAATAGGATGTTTATGTGTTCTCATGTGAATCAAAAGGATTCTCTAACCCAGACACTTAGCAGGATGTCACATTCATATGTTAGTTTGCCTGATCCTCTCCTATAATTTGCCTGGATTTTAAGATGTTAATTGAAAAAAATATTGCTGTGTTAGTGGGGAAAATATATATTCCTGCAGCCAAATGGTGCTATTTTCAAAAGGAACATTTTTATGTGGTAGTGAGAGTGCCTATTCTACACCCAGCTCAGACAGAAATAATCAGTTTAATGTGAGTATGTACCATCATGCGGTCAAGCTTTAGGTGAGAGCAGATTTACACAGAGAAATCAAAAGGAAATGGCAAGAGCAGTATTTTGCTGGGTTCCCTGACAATGCACGGTCACACAATGGAGTGCTGCCAACTCTAATCTCTTAGCTTTTTCTTCCTCTTCAAAAAGCTCTCTTTTATTTTTTTTAAAATTAGTTTCCAAGGTGCCCTTCTGCATCTGTTAAGTATTGATTTTTAACAGGGCACACATGTAAACGAAGTACACAGGCATATTCAAAGGAGTCAGAACTCTGGAAAGAATATTCTCAGCATCAAGATTTAAAGATCTATCCAACTAATGTTATATTTTACCTAGTATATCTTATATATAGTGTATATGTTTTGGTAAATGGTAAGTAAGGGTATGAGGGAGAGGCAGATGGGAATGGTGTGTGATTGGGAGAGATGCTACAGTCTAAATATTTGAAGGGTATAAGCAAAACAAAACAAAAAAAGAAGAGGAATTATTTAGGTGGGTACCAAGGATTATAACTATGAGTAATAGGATGGACTGGAAATTTAGACAAAACGTCAGAAAAACCTTCCTCACAAAGAAAGGTATTAGGCTGTGGACTAGTCTATCAAGAGAAGGGAGCAGATGCCCTATTGCTTAGGCCATTTAAAACTAGACTGGACAAAGTACAAGAAGAAGTACCACAAGTTAAGCACTCAGATATTAGGAGTGTGGCTGGTTTTGCAACACTTTGCATGGGTCCCCTTGAGTACACAAACTCACTTGAGGAAGGGACATAGTACCTTCAGCTGCATGCAACTGACAATGCAATTTAGCTAGCACCACCAGTGGTAATGCTGGGGGCTATCAAGTTTCTGAGCTCTACCCATCTTAGGCTACATCTACACTACAATGTTTGCTGGAAGAGGCAATGCAAATGAAGTGCTGATCAACATTTTCTCGTGCTTCATTTGCATAATCTCTTCCGATCTATTTTTGCGCAAGGGGTTTTTGCACAAAAACAAGCAGTCTAGACATTTCCTTTTTGCTCAAAAAACCCCTTTCGTGCAAAATCGTTATACCTCCTTTTTTGAAGCATAAGGATCTTGTGCAAAAGGGGGTTTTTCTGCAAAAAGGAAACATCCACACTGCTTGTTTTTGAGCAAAAACAGATCGGAAGAGATTATGCAAATGAAGCACGAGAAAATGCTCATCCATGCTTCATTTGCATTGCCTCTTCTGTTAAACATGGTAGTGTAGACGTAGCCTCAGTGTTCTGACTTGCTCCCATGGTACTAAGGTAGGGGGTAGGCATTGGAGAAATGAGCAGAGATGAGAGGAGAAGCGTTTTGGGCGGAAGCCTCAAGACTCCAGGCCTGGTTGCAGATGTGCTCCATAACAAGATGATGCTAGAAAGCAGAATGTAGCTAGGGCAGATTTTCAGCTGCCTGCCTGGCTTGTCTTCAAGTTTTTGTCAAACAGAAGCACCAAGGCATCTTGACACCCCTCCCTCAATTCCCATTTGGTTCCTTCTGATAAGCGGATGGGTGAACAACAGTCCTGGTTTGGCTTGGATAATCCAGGATGTAGAAAACTCTTCCCACAGAAGTGCTTTCTCACCATCAACCCAGGGCAGTATGTCTGGCAGCTGCTCTGCAACAGACCCCCAACCCCTGCCAGCTGCTTTTCTCAGATGCAGGCATCAGGATCCTAGTTTCAGCCTGGTCCAGTCCATTCTTAGAACTAGATATGGGCAAAGGAGGTAGGGAGACAGAAAGGGTGCATCTAGACTGGCAAGTTTTTGTGCAAAAGTGGCCGCTTTTGTGCAAAAACTTGCCAGCTGTCTACACTGGCCGCTTGAATTTGCGCAAGAACACTAACTTTGTAATGTACAAAATCAGTGCTTCTTGCGCAAATATTTTCACGCTCCCGCTCAGGGATAAGCATACTTGCACAAGAGGGCCAGTGTAGACAGGCACCTTAATTTTTTGTGCAAGAAAGCCCAATGGCTAAAATGGCCATTGGGAGCTTTCTTGCACAAAATCGCGTCTAGACTGGCCACGGATGCTTTTGCACAAAAGCACTTTTTGCGCAAAAGCATCCGTGCCAATCTAGATGCTCTTTTGCGGAAATACTTTTAACAGAAAAACTTTTCCGTTAAAAGTATTTCTGCAAAATCATGCCAGTCTAGATTCAGCCAAAGAGAGTGGACCACTGAGCAGAGGAGAGGTCACACTCCTCAGGCAGAAAGGGCTCTGTTGCCAGGGAAAGATGGAAGAAGCCATGGGAGGGAGTCTTTGTGATGAGAAAAGGAAAACCATATGGAGGAGCATGGAGTAGCAATGGGAGCCACATTATTTTAAATTTGATGTATTTAGATGCCTGGAGGACAGTGGTGCAGAACTCTTAGACACATGTATCTGCACTTTTATATAGTTACTGTTATTGTTGATTAAGGATGCTTCCTATTGTTTGTGTTATTCTTTGATCCTCATTTGAATTCCCCATTTTCCCACGTATTGTAATTTTAATCCCTTAATTCATTTGTTAATTAAAAAAAGGACATTCTAGAGAAGTTATTTACATATCACACTGGGAGGGTGCACTGAGGGATTACTCCAGCACACTGGTGGTAGATATGGGAAAAGGGTTCCTGGATTCTCTGAAACAGGGGCTACCCTAATAGAGGGGTCACCTTTGGATTTATTTTCTTTAAGTTGCCTTTGTCCCCTGGGTAACAAAGCAGACAATACATAATCATCCATAATTCAATGTTCACACAGGAAAGGGCAATGGGTTGATTTGCTAAGAATAACTTTAAAGATCCCTATTTATTTCATGCACTTTGTGTATTTACACCATTCTCATCACCATGGTAGCTGTGTCTTTTAGAGGTATGAAAATTCTGGAATGTAAAAGCCTGTGAATAAACTGAAACAAGTGGGATTTGGCATTTTGTACAAAACACAAAGGAAAATCAATATTTTTTCCTGGTACATCTTGCAGGTTTTCACTCTGAATCCAAACATGCATCACAGAATAAAAGGCACAAACTCTCAAGGTCAAAGTGTAAATGCTGCTTGTTGCAACATCTGTTCTTGCTTACAGAAGGAAGTTACATGGGTGTGAGGCGGAGAAATCAAAAGTATTTTTTTAAAAAAACATGAAACACTGAAGAAAATAATTTCTTTTGTCTGCCACACTCTCTACCCCTTCCATTTTTCGAAATCTTGTTTTGTTTTGGGTAGAGGGAGCGGAAGAAATAGATCTCTATAGATCGTTAGCAAATGAAAATAGACAAAAGATGAACAAGAGAATTACAATCTAGGAAGAATAAGTCCCATTTGAGCAGTGAAAGAAAATCTTCCTTCTTCAAAAGGTTTCCTTTCCTGAGGACAATCCCAAATGAAGACACATCACATAGTTTTCATAACAGGCTGCAACTTTATTAATGATAAGAAAGCAAAACAAACCTAACATTTCCTACTCATTAATCTTTGCCGTTCTAAATAGGACCTTAAATGCATCCTTACATTTGGATGACCACCTTAATGCCAATTGACTGTGCTTAATGCCAATTGCCAGTACTTGGTACTTAATGCCATGTACCTGGCTCATTCTTGCAGGGAAATTCTAGTGTTACTAGATGGTTGGGTTTTATCCATGGCCACCTAAGTTCAATATTTCACCTTAGCCCAAACTGCTGCCTGGTTTTAGAAGTTAAATACCTACCACCCAGTTATGTGTCCCCTTAGAAGGCATATCTGCTTAGCTTTATAATGAGGCCTACTTTTAGCTAGGAAACTGTTTTAATAACCCATGATCTTGTTTACAGAGAAAGAACACAGAGCCTGTCAGTGTATATACAGTAGCCAGTGCAGAAATGAAAGCATCAGTGAAAAAATTTAGACATCAAAATTGGGTGATGATTGAGAATCAACAGGGTCAGGAATCAAGCCAGTGAATACTCAAAAGCTTCCATGCGCTATTGCAGCTGTAGTTGGGTGATTTTCATGGCTACTTCTCTGGATCAATTGGCTGCAGTTATAGTGCCAGAAGGCCCCAACTATTGGCTGCATTCCAGAAGGGGGTGAGCTAAGGACCCAGTTCAGAGGTTTATTTAATCACGTAAACCCTGACAAATCTCTCCTGGATGTAGGGACAGGACAAATTCTAAAAGATTGCTCTCCCTGTAGTGGGACCAGTAGAGGCAGGGGTAGCAAAGTTGTTTTGACATCAGCAGACCATTGGTTTGTGGGGAGGGGGAGGGAAGGGGGTTTCAGTAACTGCTCGTGGTCATTAATGAACCCCTGGCACTTCTTGGAGGCATTATGTTATCCCAGTTGTCCTGACAAAATCCCAATTTCCTTTTTCCTGCCTAAACTTCCTTCTCAGCTTCAACTGCATACAGCAGTCTTCACTTTCCAGCATTGTTTTATGTTTTACGAAAGGGCTTTGCACTTGACTTCGGTGGGAACAAGCTCAGGCCATTTCAGGACTCAGAGTTAATTCACGTTCTAATTCAACTATTGCTCCAAATTCAAATCCCAGCCGGACACAAAATCCTTTAACTCAAGTGTGGGGGTGCTTTTAACTTAAGCAGGCTGGCTTGTCAGTAGCTCGTGTCAGCTGATTAGCTATACGCAGGTGGATGCCCAGGTTCAGATTCTGAAGCCCATCCCCCACCTCTCTATGTTTCAGATCCCAAGCTGGATATCTGCGGCAAAGTGCATGGAATGTTTCCTCCAATGGCTGTAGCATATTTTCTAATGCCGATCATTTCGTTAGCTCGGGTGCAAGAGGGCAGCAGTGTAGCTATTGATGTTCCTCGTGATAGAAAAAGTTGTACCTGCTCATGTAATTTAATGCAGATTTATAAGGAGGCAGCATTAAAGTAATATGTGTGGCCTGGATGTAGGCATTCTCTAATTTATGAAAATGCAAATTACAGTAAGACGGTAACAGGCTACAATCAACCTTACTGATTCAAGATTAAGTTAATATTCTTGTTGGAATATTAGTTGGAGTGAATTTTTTTTCGTTACAAGAACAGTTCATATTTTATTACACCACAAATACTCTCTCTGATATTTTGTAGGGATAAAGTCTTGATTATCAATGAAAGTAGGTATAGGAGAGAGGCTCAGTGACAGGAATTTCAAAAATTTGTCCCAAGCTGCAAAGGTGGTCTGGGGGAATGGGTGTTTTCTTTTCTTTTCTTTTTTTTTTGTTTTTGTTTTGTTTTGTTTTGTTTTTGGATGACCTAAATTGCTTTTTAACCCAATAATTACTATGAATATTTACCCAATATTTAGAGGGTCTATTGTTTATCCATTGATCAAATATTATAATTGTGATCATAATAACAATAACATTAATAATAAATAATAATAATAGAAGAACCATCTAGACCACGCCACGTTGTGGACTTATACAGAACTTTAGGATCACCCACTTGGTCTTTTATAATTCTGTCTGAATAGCACATCCTGCCATGTTGTTTAATGTCATGTCCAAGACACTAGCAAGGCTGCACTGAAACAAAAAGAATAAGGATTTTCATTTTTACTAAGGCAAGTCTAACTAGCCAAACAATTTCATATTTGTTCCATTTCTCCAAACCTTTTATTATTTTATTTCATATCAGAGGATAATTTGTCTTAAAATATTTTATGTTTCTCCACAATATGTATCCCTAAATATTTTAAAGATTCCATTATCCTTTTAAATATGTATTGCAGACAACACCTTGTTTTGATCTTCTTGGGAATATTGATTTCTAAAATTTCAGATTTATCAGTTTATTTTGAAGCCTGATACCTGCCCAAATTCCATAGTCAATCATTCTGTAATTTTTAACAAGGCTTCTGGATCCTGCTAGTAAAACAAGACATTATCAGCAAACAATTCTATTTCTTGTTCTTATCCTGAAGGCGTATTGGTGTCCTTCACCAAGGTTCTGTTTCTTACACTTATTGCATATGGTTTTATTGCCAAAGCAAACAATGGGGGCTTATAATGATCAACCCTGTCTTGTAGCCCTGGATAAATTAAAATATGGCAGTTGATGACCATTAACCAAAGCAGATGTGCAAGAACAAGAATAGAAGGCATATATGCCCCTATAAAACTGATTTCCAAAACTAAACATTACCAAAAATCTGTGTGTGTTACTTCAAGTACAGCTGGTCAAAGGCTTTCATGGTATCCAGAGAAAGCAGTGCACAAGAATTGTTAGAATTAACAGTATAGATCCAATTCATAGTTCTTCTAATACTATAAGAAAGCTGACTGCCATCAATGAAGCCAGAATAGTAAGACTAAACCTATTTGAGCAAAATGACATAGTCTGTTTGCTAGCACCTTGGCATAAATTTTAGCAATCCATGTTAATTGAAGAAACAGGTCTTTATGAGACACAATTTCTAGGGGTTTTTTTTTTCTTTCTGGAGGCATGACTACAATTTTTGCCTCTTCATACGACTTTGGAATCTCATTCTCCTGCAATACGCTGTTAACAATTCAGTTAAAAAAGGGACCAACACTTAGTTTGGTGTTCTGCAATACTCCCCAGAAAACCCAGAGGGACCTTAAGCTTTATTGGATTTTAAATTTTTAATTACAGTTTCAACTTCATCTGTAGCAATTTTCCTATCAAGAGCTGCCACATCATCCTCTGAGAGGCGAAGTGGCTGCACACATCTCAAATATCTATTATTAAGTTCAGGATTCAGATTTTACAAAGGATGGAAAACATTAGCAAACATTTCAGAGACGTGTTTGATGCCCATACTAAACCTCCCTTCCTATTTCTTAGGGGGATGGCTGATTTTATCCTGCTTCCTTTTTAATATTTTGATTAAAAGTCCTTCAGCTTTACTGACCTTTTCATAATATTTTTGTTTAATTTTGGTTGGTCTTACCTGTGTATGACATTTTTATCTTTCATCTCATTTCATTTATTTTCTTCGACACCTTTTAAATCCTGTAAATGTATGTCTACTTTCCAGAAGTAGAGTTAACCAAGTGTTCTTTTTCAAGAGCTCTCATCTTTGGTGTGATGCTTTATTTATAAGGATCCTCCTTACTACTGCCTTTCCAGCAACCCAGACAACATTTTTAACAACCCCTTTCTTGTCATTTTCTTTTATGTATGTCTGAAAAATTCCATCAAGATCTTGGATTCTAAGGCAGGGTCTCTGACAGTACCCAGTTTACAATATGAACTGAAGGATATCTGTGTCCTCTCAATTCTCCAACCAGGTGTGTCTTTTATCTTGCTTCACTGGGAAGACACCCACTCCTGGTCTACTCATACACAACCTCCAGCAGGTAAATCACTCCCAGCAATACTGTATGGCTATGTCTATACTGCAAGGTTTTTGCGCAAAAGCAGCTGGTTTTGCGCAAAAACCTGCAGAGCGTCCACACCTCAAATGAGGTTTTGCGCAAGTAAATCAGCAGTTAAACGGCAGAACAGAGGGCTTTTGCTGGTGTAGGTAAACCTCCTTTTACGAGGCATAACTGCTTTTTGTGCTACAGCTATTGTGCAAGAAGGCATGTGTGGACGCTCCAGAGGGGTGTTTGCGCAAGTATTGGCCTCCAGGGAAAAAAAATGGTGGCCACTGGGCCACTCCAGCCAACTCAATCAGAACTCTATTGTTCCTGTCTGCTGGCACCCTTTAAAGCCGCAGGCACGCTGCACAAGCCTTGTGGCTGCAAGTTTGCAGGAAGCAGGAGTCTTCAGCATGCCGCTCTGCTGCAGCTACGAATGGCCTCATGCCAAGCTCCCCAAGACCCTTCCAGGGACCAACCACAGGGGTCACAGGACCCCTGAGGGGGACCAATAGGCCCCCACCTGGAGCAGGCCAGAAATCCATATCATCCTTGAGTTGAGGAGGACTCCCAGCCCAAGAGGAGGAATGCAGAGATCTACTCCTGCATGGCTGTATCCCTGGCGGAGTGAGGTCACCCTGCCCAGAGCATGGAGCAAGTGAACTAAGTAAAGGAGCTCTGTTAGGGGTATGTTAAGGCCAGGAAGTGGAGGGGGCGCTCAGGGACAGGACCCCAAGCCTGCCCTCACTACCAAGAGCTCGACCACATCCTTGGATGGGGGGGAACCCTCTTTCCCCTCTATCGTGGATGACTCCAGGCTGGAGCAGCCCATCCACCAGCACCCAGAGCATGTCCCTGAGCCAGAGGAGATGGTGGGGCAGGTCCAGCCATCGATGGAGGAGGAGGAGGACAATGACCAGGATAGTGTCCCAGGAGCCAGTTCCTGCCAGCCTGGATGTCTCCCAGGACTCCAAGGAGGCTTGGGAGGGATCCTCAGGTACGTTGGCCCACACAAACACACATAGGGCGGGAGAGGTGGGCACATAGGAGGTGGGGGGGCATACTATCATGCGGGCTGCTAGGCCAGCACATGCTGCTGCAGTCTGGGCATGTGCAACCACATGCAGCGGGAGGTTGCAGCAGGCGGTCACAGCAGCCAGCCCCTCTACATGCCTGGGAACCTGCTGCCAGCCTCATGCCTGGCCACACGAGTCTTGCCCCCAGGGAGGAGGGGGAGAGCACAGCCAGCTGCAAGCAGGCTAGCCACAAGGGCGCAGGCACAATGCCCACACACACACACACACCCTGGAGTACAGCTCACAGCACACAGGCCTGCCTGCACGTGAGAGGCAGCAGTTGCTCCCACTTGATAGCCCAGCGAACCGCGTGTGTGTGTGTGTGTGTGTGCAGACCTCATGGAGGGCCAGGCTGCTCACGGCTCCTCTGCCACCCATGAGGGGATCCACTGTGGCTGTACACTTCCCTTGCCTGCCTGGCCGTGGTGTGTGTGTGTGTGGAGGAGGGGGGCTGGCAGCATGGTCCTCTGGCCACCTCAGGGCCCCTGTAACACAGGGTGTGCAGTGCAGGCCACCTATGGCCTTGCACCTGGGACATCCCCATCCTGTGGGCTGCAGACTGCTGCGATCGCCACTCACACAGGAGGGCACAGCCTCAGGGAATGTGTGTGCAGGGTGGACTGAGCGCCCCTCTTTCTTGTGTCTTCTCCACAGCCGGACCAGCCGGGACGGAGGGCCCAGCCACCCCACCACCACAGCCACCAGCCAGAGGCTGACTGAGCCGCAGACAAGCCAGGCCTGGGGAGGAGCTGATGTATCAGCACATCCGGGTGAAGTGCAACATACACGCCACCCTGTCACACTGGCTGAATACTGACCTGGCATGGCAGCAGCAGGCATGGAGTGACCTCATGTTGCACTGCGACACCTTGGTTGACATCCTGTCCCGCCCGGGGGAACAGGCACCTGCTGCCACTGGTCCCGCCTTCCACCCTCCTAGCTCCCTCCTATACCCGTGGCCCATCCTGCCATGCCTCTCTTCCCTCCCCATGCCATGCCTCTGCTCCCTGCCTTCCCCTTGGCCATGCCTCCTCCCCTAGTCATGCCTTTGGCCCCTC
>CM057845.1:271393787-271412549 GCA_030068395.1 Apalone spinifera
CAAGTTTTTGTGCAAAAGTGGCTGCTTTTGCGCAAAAACTTGCCAGTCTAGACATAGCCCAAGAGTTTACAATCTAAATAAACAAGATAGAGGAAACAGCCATGAATAGAGAACATGAAACCTAGAATTTGGATGTGTGACTAGATCTGGGGTTTTAGTTCAGGTGTCTAATTCCTTGTACATCAGCACAAACATCATATTGGTACACTTTGATGTATATTGGAGGAGCAAAATATAAACCTTTCATGATTGAAATAACCAATTTTTTAAAATGTTTTCAGGGGACAAAAATTTAAATTATTCCCATGTCCAGAAATCCATGTTGCAAAACATATTTTAAAATCATTTGCTTTCGTTTTCCGTTTCTTCTGCAGACTGAGATATTTTCCCAGATCACTTCATTTCTGTCTTTGTGTAATTTATCATGAACTTGCACAATGATCATGGATCTTTCTCTAGAGGGGGAAACAAACATTTGTTCTCTGTGATTTATTTGATAGTTTCAAATGTACCGCAGGCAACTTACCTTTCCCCTTCATCTTTTCTTTCTGGCTTGACCAGTTGCATGAGGCAATAAATGTATGCTTGCAGGTGTTAAATGTAAATTTGTTTTCTGCAAGTCTCGTGAGTGGGATCTTCCTTTTTGTCAGATACAATATCAGTCTTTAGTTTCTACTGTAGAGCTCCTCTTTCAGTCACCCTTAAAGTATTTTTCTTTTCCTCCCAAGCAGACTAATTTGTGTTGGTGAGACAATGACAGTTCATTATCCCCTATCAAAAAAGTTATTCCTTTATTCCTCTTAAGACGTGTTCTAAATGGGAAGCAGATTACTTTGAAGAGAGTGCCATCTTACCTCACTGCTTAGATCTTGTTTCCGGCAATCATTAGAAAGTCATTTTCATGCATTCCCTAGGAAATGTTACTCTTTTGACCATTCTTTAAACCTGTAAAACACTGAATACTTTTAAGCCCCTTTTTGTTGAGTCTAAAGCATTGAGACTCATCTTACATTTAAGAATGTCAATGCACTTTACAGATATGAATGAGAATGGAAGGGAAGTTACCATATTCATCTGGAAGATGGGGTAGAGACAAAACCAAGCGTTTAAGGGAATTGCCAAAGGTCACAGCAAGTCAGTGGCAGTATAGCCAGAAAAAAAGAGAAAAATAGTGAATTGGATTATTCAAGTTACATGAGGTTTATACAAACAGCTATTGTGTAATACCATGAGGATTGATCCATACAGGGCCAGGTTCACAAAAGAACTTAGACACCTAGGCTGTGACTACACTGGTGCGATCTTGCGCAAAAGCGGCCGCTCTTGCGCAAAAACTTGCTGCCTGTCTACACTGGCCTCGTGTTCTTGCGCAAGTAAACTGACGTTCTAATGTATGAAATCAGGGCTTCTTGCACCAGAACTCTGACGCTTCCGCTCAGGAATAAGCCCTTTTGCATAACTGTTCTTGCGCAAGAGGCCAGTGTAGATAGGCAACATGAATTTCTTGCGCAAGAAAGCCCTATGGTTAAAATGGCCATCAGAGCTTTCTTGCGCAAGAGAGCGTCTACACTGGCAAGGATGCTCTTGCGCAAAAGCACATCTCTTGCGTAAAAGCACATGCCAGTGTAGACGCTCTCTTGTACAACTACTTTAATGCAAGAACTCTTGCGCTAAAGAGTTTTTGCGCAAGATCACGCCAGTGTAGATGTAGCCTTAGAGCCCACAAGTAGGCACATAAGTCTCAGGTCTCAGAGTCACTGTGATCCTCAAAACTTCCGCTCAGCTGCAACCTAACCCATGAGACACCTGAACACAACAAGCACCTACATTTCTGCCCAAAAAGCTTCCTAAGCACCCAAGTTTCTGCTGCTGGGCATGCCTCCTGCACCTCAGGCATTCATCGACACCTGCCTTATGGACAAGCCTCAACATGATCCTCAAAGGTAGGGCAACATCAGTCTTATCTGCAGAGAGGTGTGAAATCCTGATCCAAATCCCTTCTCATCAGGTAGGAGGAAGAAGGGAATCAAGGGTTTTTCCATACCCTGGCTGAGAAACCTTCCCACTGGGGTAAAGGGAAATGGCCTTCTCTGTTATTTTGTGAGCAGTTACAAACTGGCTTATGTACCTAAGTTGCCTGACTTCAGGAGTTGGGCTCTCAACTCTGGCTTGGTAGCAGACGGAGACACCTCCCTGCAGCCTGGGCTTAGGTGCTGAGATCCCTCAGAGCGTTGGGGCTTAGACCACACGCCTCTGATTGGTGTGGTGCCCATTGGCTAGCTTAGACGGCTCCCCACCTAGCATACTGGCTTTAGTAGAGCCTAGGTTCCTATTCCTCCTCAGGTGCCTATTTGTCGTCCTGCAATGTATACGGAGCCTAGACACCTAAATCAAGTTTTTGTGGACTACAGTAATTTTCTTGCTCTGCACTGAAACACCTAAATCCCTTTGTGGATCATATGGCTTAGTGAAGTGCTTTAAGATCTTTAGATTCAAGGCACCACTGAAGTGCAGTGTGATATTTGCAAACTACTCAATACAGAGACCACCTCGGAGAAATGCTGAGGAAAAGCTTAGGCAGTTTGAAAAATGCTAAGAGCCATCACTGTAATTTGAAGGGCAGTCTGTGCCAATAATTCAGTCCTATGGCTGCTGCCAGGCCCCTAATTCTGAATGTGCAAGCTCTTGTCTTTTGTGGAAACCAAACTGGGCTGCCTGTTATGGGCCCTAACCTTCCCTTAGCACAATAGCCTGGCCCATGATACTCAAAGTAGGACAATATTGTCTAGCAGCATTACCAACACTTCTATTGCTTACTGTGTTCTTAGAAGACATTGAGGGGTAAATTAGAGCTAAATAACAGCACAGAACACTGAGAGCCAGGACTGGTGGCTATAAACAAACTTTATGGGACAGCAAGAAACTTGGCCACACCCATGATACGTGGAACTCCAGCTAACTAAAATCATGCCAGACCAGGGATGTTGCTAGACCAGAGAGGTTCAACCTGTATCTCCTTCTGTTTTTCTTGATTTGTAATTCTTGACATGACTGTCCATTATGGATGAAATCAGCTCCAAGTTCACGGTTTGTGGTGCTTGGAGCTGACAGTGAGACAAAACAGGTTAACATGCCAGCTGTGGTTGGATGCCCTCCAGCTTTTCATCTCCTTTGCATCACAGGGAAATAGCACCCTCTCCAGCTCTCTCAGTTCTTAGTTGAAATCAGCACCAGGATGAAAGGCAGCTGGCTAAAGCTAAATCCCGATACATTCAGTTGATGCTGGTAGCATGAGGGAAGTGCCTCCTCTGTAAAATCCCTTCTGCTGAAAGCCTCTACCCAAATAATCACAGTGTTAAGAAATGTCTATAGCCATCTGTGACTGGGCAGAAGACTGAGACTGTTCTATCAGACCCTGACCTGACCACAGTGCGATCCATACATTTATGACGTTCAGGCTGGTAACTATTCCCTGTGCCTAGGAATGAAGGGGGAAAAAACCTCCACTTGGTATAAAAATGCAGCAGCCTGTCTGCTTAGCAAATTACACTGCTGTCATCACAGCACTCTGGTGCTTTGTTCGCTGCACTGGCTCATCTCAAGTGTCTGGCCTGCACTCAGAGCCCTCCATAGGAATGATACTGGGTAGTAGCTACCTGGGAGTTCGCCTCTCCCATAGCAATCTGGGGAGGCCTGCGTGTATGGGGAGGCCTCTTTTTCCCTCACAGAGGCTGGACTTGGACTTCAGAAGACAATCCTGCCTGATGCAGAGCCGAGCATGGATCGCACCATTCAGTACTAAATGCAAAATTCATTCCTTTGACCCTGTTCCTACTCTCCCATGTTAGGGAATTCCTGGCTCCTAAGGTTGTGCTTACTTTGCTGTAGGAGGAGGATCTGCTGACACGCATTGAAAATTGGGTGTTTCCCTATGAGGCAGTAGTCACTTGCCCTTCCACCGTGTTTTGCCTCGGTCTCCCAGGAGGAGGGATTTTTGGTTGCTGTGGGTCATGCATTTGGGCTGATGGCCCTTTTACCTGAGCTGAGCTCAGCACATTCTGCTTCTTGACATTAACCCCTGCTTCGGCCCTAAAACACCGAAGCGCTTGTGCCCCTATTAGGGTCCCTTGTAAAATAATGTTGCTTTTTCATGTAATCCACACCTTACATACAAGTGCACATTATGTTTTCTAGTATGCCAAGACCCACCATCTAATTCCAGCCTGAATAGATTTTATTTAAAACTCTGGCCCAGCACACACCTTTGTCCACACACAATAGAGTTTGCATGAGGGAACAAGCATTATCAGCACTTTTGCAAAGAGACTTACTCAGAGAAGAGCTCACCCATGAAGTATGTGGCACTACATATTTCTGCCCCCATGGTAATGCTGGAATAGCCTGAAAAACACTAGCACTGTTGTTCCACCCTTGCTCTTGGGCCACCCGGCACAGTTGTATAATGCCCAAGCAGTCAGCTCTCCATATAACTGATCTTCTTCTACTGAGTGTGTATTTTATTTTGAACAGCAGCTTATGTGATCCTTATGCACATGAGACTTGTTTTACAAGGTGCAATGCTTATAGATTTAAGGATTTTCTTGTTTATAAAAATGAATCAAAGACATTTATTTTATAAAATCCATGGCATTTTATATAGTGACAAACACTATACTAGTTTATTGGGTTCACATTTAAGAAAGGGTTTGGTAACATATTTTGCTCATTATGAATTTGCTAATCCAACAACTCCCTTGCTTCAGGTTCCCATTCAGAGAACAGTATGCATAATACAGAGGAACTTGAGGGTGCGATGTGTGGGAACACCTTACCTCAGCCTAAATGTCATTTGCAATGGTCCAGTTCCCTAGTGTAGACAAGTCTAGTTTGGGCCTGTCTCAACTACAAGTTGCACTTCCTTGGTCTGGCACACTTGGGACCTGAGCAGTCCCGAACAAGGGAGTTTGCCGGACTAGTGGAGGTCAGACCTGGGACTTGCCTCTTGGCTGCCAGCCCAGCCAGTGTCCTTAGCCCTCCTCCAGCCAGCAGAGCACCACATTCCCAGATGCCAGCCTGCTCCTGCTGCCATCCCGCTGGCCAGGCTTACTGTCCTCAGGCCGCTGGCCCTACTGGCTACCAGACTGACTGAGCTCCCAGGTACTGGCAACCTCTTTGGCTGGGGTTCTCTGGTTCAGCAACATCCGTGGTCCTGCTGGACCATGGCTGTTGCTGGATCAGAGAGTAACAGACCACAGGGATTCAACCTGTAGTAGTTAAATCATTCTCAGCAATGGATCAAGGGGGCCTGCTGCTGACAATCATTGTCAGAAATGTGTCTGCTCTCTCATATCCCTGGCCATTATCACCAACAGTATATCTAACATGGAGATTATGAATAGGCTTAAAAAGTTGGAGAGGTCAACAATCTGCCAGTATGTGTACAAAAAAAAAAAAAAAGAAGACAACGACGACGACAACGTCCGCAAATCTGCACATGTATGTGCAAGTTTCAGATTTCAGTTATCTCCTCTTTAGACATGTAAACCCCAGATGTTTAATATAGAGAGCAGTTTTATCCTTTGATTGCTAGCCCTCTTCCTCCCATACCATGAAATATGGTTTATGGATCTTACCCTGTAGGACAGAACATTGTGGACTCCTAATAATTTGAGGAAAGAGAGAAGGGGCATGTGTTCTGTTTGGGGGTTTTGTTTTTTGTTTAAATGCTCTACGATAACGTTGATAAGGCTACTTTCATCTTTAAGCAGTTGGACTGGATGAAAGAAATTCTGACAGGGTGTATGTCTGAAAAACTAGCATCAGATCATAAATCTGAATAATCTGCATCCTCTCCTACTGGTTTTATGATCACTTAAATTATATAGCCTCAAGTAGTTTTCAAGTATTCCACTCTTCTAACCAAGTCTTTGGTGATGGAAAAATGTCCTGTTTTCATGACAAGCAGTCAATGGATTTTGCTTTCCTAGGCTTGTATCAGTAAAGATGGTTTTCACACACTTTCTTCTAGGGCAATCCTTCTTCAGACTTATAGTAATGGATGCTTAGGATAAAATTCTCTGCTCCACAGAGACCTACCTTGCCTCTAATAAAGCAGGGAAGTATTACTTCAGCTCTCAAATACTGAAATGGTACATAGATCTTTGGCACTAGACTTAATGGAGGATGACACTTTGGTTTGAAATATTTTTGAGGTTTCAGGATCAGTCTTTGTTCCCCACTGGCATGATGATAAAAATTTTCCAAATATTTTTGTGACAATTCCATCGTATCATTGTCCATTTTCAGACCAAAAACCTCTGTGAATGCACATCTGGGCTCTGGCTTGGAATATGCAATGCCCAGATTTAAAGCTCTCATCTGCCTGAATCAGAGCAGGGTTTTTCTTCTCATCTTGCTCTGAATTAGGTAGAGTAGTAGTGTGAACTGGAGTCGCCTGTATCCCAAGCCAGGGCACGATGTAGCAGGAATTCCTTCTGTTGATGAAAATGTCACTAACATAGATATGAATAGATGAAACCGCATATTTCAGCAAAGAAACATAAATTTACTAAAATGTTCTGATTAGCTCTATTTGGCAGATCCTCATCATAGGATGATCTCATCCAAAGAGAGTAGATTGTGCTTAAGAAAATAAATGATTAAGAAAATAATCAACTGGGATGTTCTGGGCACCACATTTACACTAATCTGAGGCAGAATAGTTTCAAATTTAGTATTCCTTTTCCTTTAACTCCAGAATCAAGAACTGCTTTGTGAATTCCTCTCATTCAAGCCCAAACTTTTTTTGTGTGTGTGTGTGTGTGTGTGTGTGTCTGTCAGATATTCTCTTTGGTCAGGCTCTTTGTAGAGATTTTTTTATTATACTGTATATCACTGGATAAAATTGCCAAGTCAATCTGTCAGAATTTTATAATAACTAGTCTCGCTTTCTTCTCATCAAATTCCTTTGTGGCCATCAATGGAGTTCTGAAGCCGGAGGGAACTAAAAAGCCACTGCTTTCAGTGTACGCGCATGAGTGGGGATATATTGATAGTTTGTTGTGCTAGGAAGGAGAGCTTATGAGTGCCTCTGGCAACTGGCGGGGTGTCCTGAACTTATATAAATTTAAAGATAGCAATAGCAGACAAAGGATTTTGTTTAGCTAAGCCCTGTGGTAAGAGTAGAAAAAATAAACTATGCTACTAATGTACAACCACAAAAAGAACCTTCATTCCTAAACAAACAAATGCTACAAAGCCACCAGCCCAAGCTATTTAATAAAATGCCAGTAGCAAAATTAGAGCTAACAGTAAGAATTGTGATGCACTCTTCTTGGTCAACTTTTATACTACACACAACCATAAAGTGAGAGGATTAGGCTGTAAGCAATAAAAGTCAGATCTTCTATTTTGATAACGCTTCCTGCTTTTACTCCTGTTAGTCCTGCAGCTAAGAGGGAGACAGCTGATGTCCGGCACAATAACTCAAGTACATTAATTTTACAAAAAATAGATTGAATTTTTAAATAATATAAATATATGTTGAAGACATTAAAGTAGATTTCAATGGAAATAGTGTGTATTAAGAATAGTGTGTCAGAGGAAAGACTCTGACCTAAGAAATTTAGCATCAGTCCTAACCAAAGGTAAAACCCCTAATAATTCTGTGGATACCTCACTAAATATTGGGTTGAATTCAGATAGTTTTGTAACTGTAACTCCCTACAGTCCAGTTTCTCTGCATCCTCCCCCCCCCCCAACAATACAGTCTGATTGATACAACAAATTAAATTAATATATTAAAAGATTTCTGTAAGAAAATAATTGTTATAAAAGCACATTAGATTTTGGAATGCTTTGAATTTCTCCAGCATGGGATCCACTTTATCTCTAAGGCTGAAATCTTGGAATGAGCTCTGTGTGGAAGGATTTTGTAACAAAGATAGGTTATAAAACACACATTCTGTTGTATACCCTATTAATCAGTTATCTCTATTAGGTGTCTTGCTGTTCTTTGGATTTTTTTTTCCCTCAGTAAATTATAGCCTGGAGAATTATTATAAAACTATGAGTTAGCCAAAACAGCTTTTAAAGTAGGAAAAAATTACAGGAAGCAAAATAAATAGAATTAGATTATAGTGTTCACACTGTCAAAAATGGAATTCAGCCTGGCATGTTATAATTTTGAAGACATAAAGCAGTTCAATTAATTCAAGGTCTTACCGCCATCTTGTTATAAGGGCAAATTTTAATCTATTTCTATGCTGGTCTTTGTAGGTGATTTTTTTATATTAGTAAGGAATTTGATTCCTTAAATGATGTTCACTATTTATTTCTCATCAATGTTGTGCCAATGGAATTATGGGAGTGCTCATAGTGGCTCAACCAAACATAGTGGCTCAACCAAATTCTACAACATAATTTAGAAATTTAGGCAAGTTACTTAGTTACCTGTAATGAAGAGTCCTGAATGACTTTTCAATTCCAAAATTCCCTTGCCCAGGTGATACTCATAGCCAAGCGTTGCCACTTATACAAACACAAACCAAATCATAACAGTTAATTATTTTGAAGCTAGTCTAATTTCTCTGAAGTGTCAACCAGTACCATTAGCTCCTATCCTACTTAAATCACACATTCAATTAGTGGTAAAATCTTTAGTTTATGGGCCAGTACAAAGCTCTTTTGGTCATAAAAATGGCCGTGTTGGGTCAGCCCAATGGCTGTGTTCATCCAGCCCAGTATCCTGTGATCTGACTGTGACCAATGCTTCAGAGGGAATGAACAGAACAGGCAATCATCCCCTGTCATCCATCATCTGATCCATGTCAATCTTCTGGCAGTCAGTGGCTAGGGACAACCAGAACCTGGGGGTGCATCCCTAACCATGTTGGCTAATTGCCATTGACGGTTCTCCATATGTCTAAGGGTATGTCTACACAGCCTGTAAGAGTGAGCCACCCAGTCTGCTTGATAGACTAGGGGTAGCAGGGCTTGCACTAATGTGCTGAAAATGTCTGGATAGACAATATTTTAAAGCTGTGGCTTGGGCGTCCAAGTTGCAGCTTCAAAGTGCTGGCTACATGGCTATTTTAAAAAAGCTAACTAGTAATATGACTCTGTACCAAATATTGTAGCTTGATCACCTGTATCTGTAACCCAAATGTATAGCCATAAAGTATATAAAACATGAAAAGAGTAAAAAGAGGACATTACGCCCACACTCTTGCTGAATTGCAGTCTTGCTACTGTGCTGTTTACTCTAGGTGTGAAGCACTGAAGCAGCAGCAGATGTTTGATATATTTGAAAGGTTTAGGCCTAAATTATGCCCAAGAGCCAGCCTATGTGTGGCTGTGGGTATTAATAAGCTCTACATTTGCTGTGTAATCACTACAGTCCATTTGCAGGAGCAGAGCTTTATTTAACTATGCCCTGCAGACTGGTGTGTTTGAATTTTGTAGAACGTTCTGTAAGTTGATGGGGTGTGGTCAGGAGAGTCTCTGTTTTACATGTAGCAACTCTTAATTCCATGCTGCAAGAGCCACATTATCAGGTCATTTCATGTTGCCCTCTATCGTGTCATTATTTAACAAAGAATACATTATTTCAGGGCATAGAGGGATTTTATTTATAATCATTTACATGTGTTAGCATTTGATGCCAGGATCATGTTAAATTTGAACATTCCCAGAGCATGTGCAAAAGATCTCCTGTCTGTATGCATCATCCTTGGCACTTCAGAGACTCATTAGGCTGGAAAGTAGCCATTCTTTTTGGGACAATGTGCATTCTATGCAGAATATTATTGAATAGTTATCTGCTTGACATTCATAAGATTGCTTGTTTCATCTTCAGTGTTCTCTCCCTAGTTGCCTGCTTTCCAATCAGCCCAAACGTATGTTGCCTTTATTGTATGGTTTCTCTAACTTGTAAAGTCACAACATTTTTTTAAATTACTATGTGTAGTCAGAGGTGCTTGAAAGTCCAGAGTCAGTATATCCCTTCGAGTCCTAATTAGCAAACTAAGCATGTCCATTCATAAAGTGAAAGCACATATTTTATAATTGAAGTACAGTGCATTGTCAAGGTTATTTGGGCTTGCGTGCCTGTTCTTAGCTATTGTTTAAACATGTTATCTGCAATAAAGCCTGTAAGAACAATCATCAAATATTATTAAAGATGGATTTGGCTGTCATTTAAATCTTGTTTTAAACTTGGCTTACAATGGGATGTGGTAACTGGTACGTCATTCTATGAAGCACTTATAAAGTGAGCACATTTGGCCACAAAGCAGGAACACAGAAGTGTCCTCTTTATGTTTCAGAGTGGAACCACATTTGTCTAGTTTCCCTTTAATTTGCAACTAGGAAGCTACCGTACTATATTGCTTGCCCTTCAATCATGACTGTAAGTGGCTTCCAATCTATAATTTGGGTTTAATGTTCTCTGTTAGAGTTAAGATAGTGAGCACTTTTTAATTCTACAATTTTCTACATTTCAGGGCATACTTTCAAATTTCCACAATCTCTCTAGGCACCATGGGCTACATTCACAAAGGGTCCTTAGGTGTTGCAGTGCTCAACGGGGGGCCATATAAACCATTTTGAAGTGCTGAGAAGTGGCTGAGGGGCCTAGCCCTTACCACTCAAAGGCAGAGGGAAGACCAGGCAATAGGGAAGACCATATATCTGCTTTGGATTCACACCCAGGAACCAGGGTAGTCTCCCAGACTTAGGTGCTATAGCCAGAGCAGCCTTCTGGAACAAAGAATGGAAGAGAGAGAGCTGTCCAAAAAAAACCCACCACCTTTAGTCAATTAAAATTACATTAAAACATAGTGAAATTAAAATAGATATACAAAAAGATATGAATAAAATGAAAAAAAAAGCCTCTAAATGAATACAGATTTCTAGGGCATCAGCTTCACCAGGTACACTCAAAATACTGTGAACACACCAAGTCAACTGAAAAGTGTCCAGGTAACATGTCACTTTATAAAAGGTGTGATCGATCTTCAGCTGGACCACAATCTGTGCATGGAATCACACCACTCTATCCTGGCCACTCTGTTCTGGTCAGGCTTTAAAATGGGTACTTTTGCCTGACCCAGCATAAATGTGGCCAGGCAGGAAAGATGTTGAATGTGAGCGAGGAATCCTTTTCCAAGAACAAACAGGGGAAAACTAGTCCCAAGCTGAAGGTGGGAGGGGGTAATAAAAAAGGACTCAAATGGGACCAATATAGGGAAAAAATGAAACACTTTGTCTGAAGCCGAGCAGAAGGAGCTCTGCGCAGACATTTCAGAGCTGCCCACAACATTCGGTTGCAACAGTGCTATGCATTATCTTCCACTGAAAATCATGGGAGCATTTAGGAGAAGGTTTGTATCACATTCAGTGGCGGATATAGGGCAGGGCAGGCGGGGCGGCTGCCCCAGGCCACGCACTTCAATAGGCCCTGCACACACGCTACTACCAGTCGGCTGTGGCTGTGGCACATGTGCAAAATTGTGCTGCCCTGGGCCCCGCGCTTCAATAGGCCCCGTACCCTGGGCCCCGCAAAACTCTCATCTGCCCCGATCACATAGGTCAAACTGGGGACATGCCCGCACCCAAGAACAGGAGCATCCTCCAGGCTGTGTCAGGGAGATCTGTGAGGATGGCATAATGCTGCCATTTGACACACATGCCACAGAGTTGCTTCTTCATTATGATGGCAAAAGGAAATCCTTCCAGGACAACAATCTGTCTGGCTGCACAAGGATCCTGTGGGAGATGACAAGGGGGGAGAACACAGGGTCCCCTCTGGAAGAAAAATCTGTGCAGAGACTTTTTGGGATGAGGAGCTCACTGAGGGAACGTCGCCTGTAATTCTGCCAGGACATTGCACAAAAAGTGCATCCATCAGACTCAGGTTTGAACAGCAAGAGCTGCCGCTGACATCCAGCTTGACCATCTAGGAACAATCAAGTGGGCCACCTTGGATAACCCAGTCAGCATAAAGGCAGGAAACAGGCTCCTGGAGAGGAGAACTTCAGCTGGAAAATGGGTTCAAAACCAATGGCTCTTCCAAGAGTCATGAATTGGAAAATGCCTCTTCTGGCATTTTAATGCCTGGCAGCAACCACCAGGCTTTACAATGACCATTACAGAAATGGAGGTGAATGTGGACTCTGCCATCAGCCAGGTGCCAACAAAAATAGGTGAGAGTCAAAGCTCATCTCCCTGCCCCCTTGCACAATTGAGAAAGAAAAAGCAAGGGACTTCCAGGCCTGCAAGGAGTCAGATTACAGCAACCGCTGATCAGGTTGGAAGCAAAATGCTGCACCTGGCCAACTAAATCAATGCTCCCCTGATCCCCTTCACCTAATGGCAGGACCACCAAAGCAGGACACAACACAAGAAGTCTTACTCAAGAAAACGTCCACACTGCCATGTGCCAGCTGTGCTTTTGCGCAAGAGCATCCATGGCAGTGTGGACTCTCTCTTGTGCAAGAAATCTCTGATGGCCATTTTAGCCATAGTGCTTTCTTAAGCAAGAAACCCCGGCTGAGTGTCCACACTGCCCTCTTGTGCAAGAGCTCCTGCGCAACAGGGCTTACATCTGTTAAAAAAGAGTGTACCTCTTGCACAAGAAGCCCTCTCTTACCACGCCGTACTGTAAATTTCCTTGCACAAGAGCGGGTGGGCAGTGTGGACACTCTGGGGATTCTTGTGCAAGAACGGCCGTACTTTCGCAAGAAGCCGTGAGTGTAGACATAGCCAAACTGTGGTAACTGTTAATGTGGTTAATGTGCCCGTGGAAGGATCGGATACAGTAGCTGGTGCCACAACATTGGGGTTGTCAGATTGAGGATTGTCCAAGGCACCAGAGCCACTTCTGCAGGTGGCTTGCACCTCCTCCTCTGCCCCTTGGCAGTTTCTTAGCATATTTTGATCAAATCAGAAAAAAGCTTGCACCTTAATCCCAGAGGTGTCCCACTGCAATTTTGGGGGTAACAAAGGGAGATTGCTACACTGCCAGCAGCCCAGGAAGATCAAATTGCTCTTTGCCTAGTTAATGTGGGCAGCTCTTGCCCATGTATACACTTGTAAACAAGCCCAACATGCCTGCATGTGACTGTACGATTTGGTAAAAACTGGGCTATCATCAACATAGCCCAACAGATGAACCAGGGGAGAATTCATCCCCCCCAACACAGAAAGGCCAATCAGACAGCCTTTGGGGAGGTGAAGGAATGGCTTTAAACTAAGAGCATACAGCATCTCAGACAGAGGACACCTGGATGATGCCTCTGAGAACTGAGAAGAAGCAGCTAAGCCCCCTCCCTTAAACTTAGGGACGCTAAGGATACGTCTACACTGTGGAGCTATTTAGGGACATGGGAAGTATCCTGAAATAGCTATTTTGCATCTATTGAAGCAGCCCGTTATTTTGAAATAACAGGAGGCTTATTCTGAAGTCCTGGTAACCCTCATTCCAAGAGGGCTAAGGGGAATTTCGGAATAGAGAGTTATTTTGAAATTTGGCGCTGCATAGACAGCACTAAATTGCAAAATAAGCTATTTCGAAATGCACTCGAGATAAGCTAAATAATTTGCATAGCACAAATTGCATAGCTTATTTCAAGCAAAGAGTGCTGTGCAGATGCACCCTAAAAGTGTTAAGGAAATATATGAAGACAACATTGGCCCAATCCTGAAAGCTTCCAACATTTTTAAATCTATCAATGAAAGCTATCCACTGAGCTAAGGAAAGGAGGAAAGGTGCCCCTCTTAGCAGAGGAGGGGGAGCAATGCTTCCTTTCCAGACAACTAAGATGGCGTACTCCCTCTGTACTTCCAACAGTATCGTGCAGGTTATCTGCATTCCTAATACTTTCAGAGGCATTTCTTTTTTCCCAAAGTACATCTCTTGTGGGTTTCTAACCATGCTGATAACACCCGCAATCATTGCTCAGAACAATCTTTTGTGGAGTGGGCTTTTCTGTAAACTACATTTATAAAGCTTGATGGCTGTAGTTTTGGGAGGGACTTAGCAAAGTAGAATTTGGTCAGCTGTCAATGAACTTTTCCTTCTAGTTTTGGACAACGTTCTGTCTTCCTGTATATTCAGTTCCTTTTTTTCATGGCACTATTTTAGTAGCAGCTTTTGAGATAAGCAGGGTTTTAGTGGTAATAGAGGCACAATGGTATATTTCCTTATCTCACACAAGCATTGTGAGGCTTAAAATTCACTTGTGGAGAACTCGGGGATCCTTACATGGAAAGTGCATACATGTAACAGTAACCACTGGAGCAGATGAGTATTGACCTCTGTCATGTGACAGGGAACTTAAAGTACATAATTCTGATGAGGGTCAGGTGACCGGGCAGGAAATGAAGTTGTCTGTTACAAGGGCTGCCTGTTCTTGATTTTCCTATCACTGTATGATTTGAAAGTAAATTATTATAATGAAAATCTACTATACTTCTTAATTTATTTCCATATTGTCCTTACTCAAAAGACATTCTGCATGTCTGTGTACCCCACTCTAATATGTATTTTTGCTTACCATTTTGCAATTCCTATTCACTTTTATATTGTTTGTTTTAAAACACTTGAAATCCCAAATCATTAGCATAACACGTCAATATGAAATCTGAACTAGAACACAACAGCTGTAAATAGTGTCATCCTTGGCTTATGTATTCAAGTCTTTCTGTTTCCCTGTAAGAGTTTATGCTGTGCAGCACAATGAAAGGTGGGGAAGGACGGTGGCTTTCTCCCTTTTCAGACAGCTGTACCCCTTTTCAGGAGTCAGATTTATCTTGGGAAGCCCCAAGTTTCACCTCAATTAAAACCTACTTGCTTAAAAAGATCAAACAAAGGTACAAAAGTCTCACAGCACACTATTACTGAAAAATCACTGCCTTTCTTGTTTTTTATCAATTATAAAATACATTAATTGGAATCTTCAGAAGGGTAGCCGAGTTAGTCTGTGACAGGAAAAACTTAAAAAACAACAAACAGTCTGGTAGCACTTTAAAGACTAACAAAACATGTAGATGGTATCATGAGCTTTCGTGGGCATAATCCACTTCTTCAGATGACCGGAGTGTTGGATGTCCAGATCCAAGAATAAATAAGGGAAAGAAGGGGGGAGGGGAGAGAGAAAGAAAAAAAATTGAAGGGGAGGAAGAAAAAAAGACAGTGAGCAGAAAAGCTTCAGAGGGATAGCTGAGTGAGTCTGTAACAGGAAAAACTTAAAAAACAACAATTAGATTAGTAGCATCTCAAAGACTAAATAGTTACAAGAGGCTGATAAGGACCATTAGTTTGCACTTGGAAAGGAAGATGAGCAACACCAGATTCTACACAGAAATCAAGAACAATTAGCATCTTCATGGTTTGGTTGGTTGATGATGTGCGAGCCATCCCATATCCCATTTCAAACCATTAGCATAAGAATTAAACTTGTGAATGAAGTTAAGCTGCAATCCTTCTCTGTGTATTGGCTTGTGGAATTGGTCTGAAACAAAACAGCAACTTGGAGATCCATTAATGAGTGTCCAGGTTTTTGTGTGTTGCCTTTTCGGATATCTGATTTGTGTCCCTTCATTCTTTCCCGTAGAGACTGTCCAGTTTGGCTGATATACATTGCAGTGGGGCATTGCTGGCATTTGAGGGCATAGATCACATTAGTGGATGTGCAGTTAAATGAGCCTCTGGTTTGGTGGCTGATGTGATTGGGTCCAGTGATGAAAATGCTTGTGTAGATGTGTGGGCAGACTTAGCACCAGGGCTGATTGCAGGGGTGGGTTCCTTGATGCTTATGCTGTAGCTGTGTTGTGTGGTTACAGAAAGAATTTGTTTCAGGTTAAGCAGGTTGTCTGTAAGCGAGAATTGGCCTTCCCCCCAAGGACTCTGAGAGTGAGGGGTCATTTTCCAGGATAGGTTGTAGATTGCGTATAATGCGTTGGAGGGGTTTGAGTTATGAACTGTAGGTAATGACAAGTGGAATTGTGTTTTCTTCTCTTTTGGGTCTGTCTTGAAATAGTTCGTGTCTGGGTACTTTTTTGGCTCTGTCAATCTGTTTTTTCACTTCTCCAGGTGGGTATTTCAGTTTTAAGAATGCTCTATATGGATCCTGTAGGTTTTTGTCTCTGTCTGTGGGATTGGAGTAAATCTGGTTGTATTTTAGGGCTTAGCTGTATACAATGGATTGAGAAATGTGTCTGGGATGGAAGATAGAGGCATGGAGGTAAGTGTAGAGGTCGGTAGATTTCTGGTATAGGTGGTGGAAGTTTGTCCATCATTTAATTTTAGTGTAGTGTCAAGGAAGTGGATTTCTCGTGTGGACTGATCCAGACTGAGGTTGATAGTGGGATGGAAGTTGTTGAAATCCTTGTGAAATTCTTCAAGGGTCTCTTTCCGTGGGTCCATATGATTAAGATGTCATCGATGTAGTGTAAGTAGAGTAAAGGTGCTTGGGGGCTAGAGCTGAGGAAACGTTCAAGGTCAGCCATAAAGACGTTAGCATATTGTGGTGCCATGAGGGTGCACATGACTGTGCCGCTGACTTGAAGATACAAATTGTCTTCGAATCGGCAGTAGTTGTGGGTGAGGACAAAGTCGCAGAGCTCTATTACTAGGTGTTCAGTGCTGTCATCAGGGATGGTGTGCCTGTAATCTGCCTTCATGTGGAATGTTGGTGTATATGAAGTCTCCTTCCGCCCTGAAAGGAGCTCAGCACTTTAAGTCAACTGCCAGCTGTTGCTCAGCTGGGGGTTGATTGCAAGCGCGGTGCTCCCTTGCAGGGCGGGGGCAGGGAGCAAGAGACTTTACGTGTTCCCCTTTCCCGGGCCCTGACTGACCTGGGGGCAGCAGGGCGGGGCACACAAAGTCTCCTCTCATCGCCAGGGGCACGGGCACCTAGAGGGAAACACCAGCTATTGAGAACAGCTGGCAGTTCTCTCTCGGGGAGGAGGGAAGCAAAGACTTTGTGCACTCCATCAGCCCCAAACCAATCAGGGTCTGTGGGTAGGGAAGCACAGATGTGTTGTGGCCCTGCCCCTTCCGCCTGAGGCCCCCACCCCTTCCAGGGCAGCCCAGGCCATTTAAAAAATTTCTGAAGTGGTTCCCTGGTCCAAAATTATTGCCCACCCCTGCTCTAGAATATCTCAGTGAAGACTGAATGAAAAAATCTTGATTACAATGTTCCTTTTAAAAATACATTTGATTTCAGCCTAAAATGTATTGATTGTGAAATTCTTTTCTAGGACTATTTTAGTGCACATTTACTGGGTATCATTCAGAGCAAAGATTGCAATGTAGTTTACAGTCTATTCCCCGGTTTTCACAGGCTTTTATTTTTTGAATCATGCATGATTTTAGCTGAAGTTGGATTTTTATGAAAAGTTGAGAATGCCTTTCAGCCATGTGGGGGATGGCAAAGTGCATGTGGAGGTCTGCAGGGGGATGAATCATTGAAAAGGACATTTAAAACACTTTTAAAATGGCCACAGCAAAAACAGAGTTTCAAACTTGAGACAGACACATTCCCCAATAAGGCCTAGGGTCCATTTCTACGAGGTCTTTTCACAGTTGTGCTAAGGCTAAGGAGATGTCCCACAGAAGTTGGTGGGACTTTACCCACTTAAGTACCTTGCTGATCTAGGTCCTCCTGGCCTTTGGTAAATCAAAACAAATTCTTTCAGTGAAGCCTATCGGCCATACCATGGAATTGTGACATGACTGGTGGGGTGTAGCACTGAACGATCAACTACTGCAATTTCCTCTGTGTGGATAGGCTCCTCCACTGGGCAGAGCCTCATTGTCACCAATGGGTCTCAGGATCTGTGTGTGTAAGATTAGGACCATGATATGAAAGGATTTGGAGCGGCTCTATTTTGTTGCTGAGCATAGGGACCGGAAGACTTTGCTTTACCACCATTCACTGAAAAGAAGTGAGAAACTGAAATAAAATGAATGAAATTGGTAAGAAATGCAGCTGACGTGGTAGGTTATATTATCAAGATACATAAGTTAATAAATAAGAATGAGGAATCCGGTGGCACCTTAAACAGTAACAAATGTATCTGGGCATAAACTTCCATAGGCTGTAACCCACTGGGCAGATACATGAAGTGGAAACTTCAGTTTGGGAGGAATATATACATATATACAAAGATGGGAGTGTTACATTTCCATACAGACTAATGCTAACGAGGCCAATTCAATCAGGATGGATGTGGCCCACTCTCACCAGTTGAGAAGAAGGTGAGCACACCAAAAGCGGGGGGATTATATTTTGTAGTGAGCTGGCCAATCTCACTGCTAAGGGATTTACTGTTGTATTTCAGTTTAGGTTTAGATTACTTGTATGAGGAAAGGCTGTTTACTAGCTCAACATCTTGGAGCCCAGAAGTAAGCAAAAGAAGGGCTACTCTGGGATCCTTGGGTCTGTTCTTGGAGTTGCAGCCACACATCCTGTAGTTTTTACAAGACTGCTAACTCTGAGTTTTTTCACTTACCTTCACATCTTAGAAATTAAATGTAAAAGTTTCAAAATTGGGCATGAAAAAGTCAGGATGCTCTGTTAACTCTGCTGTGTTGCACCTCCGTGAATCCTCTTTTCTTTGTGAAATTTTATTCAGTATATTTTTAACTTCATAATTTATATATAAATATGTTTTAGTGTAGCTAGCTAGCTAGTTTTCAATGTGTATTAATAAGAACATAAGAACATAAGAATGGCCGTACCGGGTCAGACCAAAGGT
>CM057845.1:271416002-271438422 GCA_030068395.1 Apalone spinifera
AATCATGTTTGCTTTTTTTGCAACAGCATCACACTGCTGACCCATATTCAGCTTATGGTCCACTATGACCCGTAGATCCCTTTCTGCTGTATTCCTTCCTTCTTGTTCAGAAAGGGCAAGAAAATTATTAGGGGTATGGAAGTCCCCCCTGCCCAGTGAAATTGCTTATAGCTGAGTTAAGTGGTGGCTACTGAGAGTTGCAGTGAGTGGCAAGCAGTGGTGATTACAACAGCAGCGACAGTAACAGTGAAAGAGTTGCAGAGGCAGTGGGGTGCCCTCCCCCCTTTCACAGCTGAGAGGTGATCCCACATGAACTCTCCTCTGAATTCTGGGTCCTTGCCAACCAAGAACAACCACCTCACTGGGGTGCAGCAGAGGTAAAAGGAAATGGGGTGTTAAAGGGACATTCTGACAATGCAGTGTAAAAGTCCAATGAGAGTCATCAGAGGATGCTGCTCAATGTACTTGTGGAGTGAATGTTTGCTTATGGTTACATGCTTTCAAATCATGATTGTGGTTATTCCCCAAATTAAGGATGGGCTCCCTTTCCCTTTTAATAGAGGTTTTCCTTTGTTATACACTGACTCAGTGCTCACGAGTGGGAAATCATCAGTGACAAAAGAAGGCTTTTTAAGAAATGGAAAAAATAGAGAGAGGTTAAAAACCAAAGCAACACAATACATTGAATCAGAAATAATGTAATCTTGTAAATTTTCTTAGCATTACCCTTTTCCCACCTATTTATGAAACTCCTTTGTCTCTGGCCTCATTTGGATGGTCTTTCAGGATCCATACTTCCCTTCTAAATTAGTAGCATTTCTAGGCACTGCTGTAACAGTAATAGTTATTGTTAGATGGTCTTTTGTTTGGTCAGTCTCCTCCCAATGACACATTCTCTCTCTGACCATGAAAATGTTTTTATTATTTTAAATTGATCTCTCCTAATCCTCACTGACAGTCTTCACATAGCAACATTAATAAGAAATCATTAAGTCAGAATGTCGAGTAGCTGTAAAGCTGAAGTATGTTTTAAGGACTCCTCTCAGTAAACAAAATATAAAAATGCAGATGACTTCTTTTATTTGATGGCAGGGACTGTGATTTTGAGCATTCTTTTGTGTTCATGTAACTACAGGTTGAACCTCTCTAGTCCAACACTCTCTGGTCCCGCCTGATTTTAGGTAGCTGGATATCCACTTATCATGGGTGTAGCCAAGTTTCTCAGAATCCCATAAAGTTTGTTTACAGCCACCAGTCCTGGTTTTCAGTGTTCTGTGCTGTTATTTAGCTCTAATTTATCCCTAAATGTCTTCTAAGAGTCCAGTAAGAGGTGCAAGTGTCGGTAATGCTGATGTCCCGTGGATCGGCAAATTCTCTGGTTTGGCACTGGTGAGATCCTGAGGGTGGCCAGACTAGAGAGGTTCAACTCGTAGAAGGTTACCACAATTAAAAAAAAAAAACACCCTTAGAAAGATCAAGCAACTTTTTAAAGGGGCGATACAGGACAACTTCCACAAACATGCACTTTGTTTTATTAAGGTTTTTCACATGACTTTAGTTTACATAGATAATTTCTTGAAAGATTTTGATGAAGGGAGATAGAGATATTGATGACTACACTGAAATTCTGGACCGTTACAGTTGTCTACTGCTTTTATGCTGCCAGTTATTGAGAGATTCCAACATGGCCTTGACTAGACCTAGACATCTGAGTAGAGGCTCATCAAACTGCATGCTAATTGCTCACAATAATCCAAATGACAGGAGTTTTTTAATCAGACATTTACTTTCTTCAAACACTTCTATTTTTCCCTTTTGCTGTTTAGAAAGATTTTAATGTTTTCTCTTTATGCAAATCAAACTGTGTATCTATAGTTCTGACAAACACTTTAGAGAATGAGACCACAGCCTCCAAGAAAACCATTTTTATACACATTGGTTATATTATAGAACATTTCTTAAAACTATTATTTATTCCCATGAATATGTGGATATTTTGGTGAAAATTCAATTAAATAAAAAAACAAAACAATCACTGAATTCTTTGCATATTTTATTTTTCTTTTTTGGATTTCCAACTCACACACATCTGGCATATTTTACATCTTTGCAATAAAACATGGTTACAATAGCTTAAGGAATTTATATATCCAAAATATTTCACCATGATCTCAAGATGAAATGAACTTGTCTTCCAGATGTTCAGTATTCTCCCAATTCTAAGCTACAAACTCAAGATATTGCTTACAGACTGGTGATGAATAACTTAATCATTACGTTGATTCCCCATGATTCCAGAATCTTATAAATACAAACAACAATGAAGAAGAAATTCAGTGCTAAAACTTACTAATACAAGGTGGAGAACAAATAAGTAATCACATCAATAAATAATGATATGTTTCTGGTGCAAAGTGCCAATACAAAGAATCCATTATCATTTTAAATAAATGACTGCAAGTGAGTGTAAATTCTGAGAAAATTACATTCCTGTTACATGCCTCATAGCCCTACCGACACAATATGTACATCTATGACAATACAGTCACCAAATATACAAAGAAGAAACATGAAGTAAAGTGTATATACCCCTGGGTGTGTAATTTGATCAGTACAATGTGTGAAAAATTATTCTGATAGTCATCATTACAGTATTGTAAAACGTGAAGTGCCTTAGGCTGAGAATGTGACTTCCCGTGAGATTTTCAGAAGAAGCTAAAAGAATATAAAAGAATAACTTATCTTTGCACTAAAGCTAAGGTTGTTAAACAAATCAAGCTATGCAGAAGAAAAATAAGAGAAAACTGTAACTGAGGCTCCTCTGTTACCTCAGTGGACCATATGCCAAATGTGGTGAATCCAGAAGTATAGCACTTTTGCTGTGTTGGGAGTCATTAAGCACTATAGGGCATTACAAGACTCTTGAGAATATAATGAAAAATCAGAACCTTTCCACTACCCTCCCTTTCTGACTTGTCTATAAGTTTAAAAGGAAAGAATTTAACTTTAATTGTATAAGTATGGCAAATGATGGCTTCTTATCCAAATGCTTCATGAACTCCACTTGGAAGAGAATGAGTTTAGATTTAAAAAGTGAAAAATGTATTTTGGTGAAAATGTCAAAATTACCAATTGCACCCAAATTCAACCCTTTAACACAAGCTGTACCCTTAGACAGATCTCCAGTTTAATTGTGTGAATATCCCTGTTCCATCAAGACATCAGGTTTAAAGTACATGCAAGTTGTAACTCCACAATAAAATTAAGAAACATTTTTGTTCTTTATACAAGGTTTTACTTTTACAAAAGTATCCCTTCAAAGTTAAGATGTGCATCTGATGTACAAAGTATCAAACATATTTTTTCTCAGCTTGAAAAGAGACTGGAAATGGGATGCATGTTAGAATCACAGACTAAACATCGTAACAACTGGACACAAGGTTCCTCAGAATTTTCAAAAGTCTCTTGTGGCGCATCCTACTACCTTTTCTCAATAAACAAAGATATATGAAATAATTACCAAAACATCTCCTAATTCATATAATTTACATGATACGAGCTTGCTTCTCAGCAGCTGGTGTTCAGTTGTGAAAAAACACACAAAATAAAATGGTTGCTGACTACAATGTACAGCTATTGCTGGGTGTAATGGAATGTACAACGGAGGTCAATGCAGACGTGTTTTTCCACCAGAGATTATTCCTTTCATTGTAGCACTTGTGCTCTCAGCTTTACCTTGGCTTTTAGTTCTTCATTCAGCTTCAGTATCTGTTCTGATGCTCATAATGCCACCGATTAAAATCTATATTAAAAGCTACAATGCTACCAGAAGCCATGCCAGTAATCAGAGTTCTGAAAAAGGTAAAAAGATGTACTGTAGGTTCTGGATTTATTACATTTTTTTTTAACCATTAGTCATCCTTTAACTTTCTAAAACTGCAGCTTATGCTTAATATTAAAGATAGTAATAGCACAGGGGTTTCTCTTTGAGAGTCATATATAAACATTGCACTAATTAGGTGTATTTAAACAATTTCATACTGAATATGCTCCTAATTTCTTTCTTTAGAAGAAATAATGACAATGAATTTCTAGTTTCAATTGTGAGCCTGAGTTCTTCTTACATGCATCCTACAATTGGATCTTGGATGTCAACCAAATGATACTAAACACTACAAAATGCATTCTCTCAGTCCCCACTTAACTGAGAATAATCATGTGATGAAAGTAAGCTTATGTGCATTGCTGAAATGGGGTTTCAGAACCCAGCATTAGAACCAGAAGTTAAAGAAATTAATCTAGTAAACAAATCTATATTTGCTAATTGTAAACGAGAGGTTTAAAACACTTTACAGTACTGTAATATAAAATTGCAGAATTCTAAGAGTAAATAAGTCTCATTCTGTAAGTTTGTTTTGATTTGACTAAATCTGAGGCTATGCCTACACAGGACACCTCACAATGCAGTGCTGTTGTAAGGTCGGCTTTGTGGCTGCACTTTATCATCAGGAGAGGGAGCACACCAGCACTTTTTGTTGCTAGAACTTTTGTCAGTTGGGGGTTAGGTCCACACTCCTGAGCAACAAAAGTTTTAGTGATGAAAGTACCAGTATTGACATAGCCTGAGACAGAAATCTTATTTCAGAACACCAAATGATACACAAACAAACTGAGTAGGCATTTGATGTATGGTTATTTTTGGTGCCATCAAACAGTGGTACACAGTTTACAAACTCTAAAAACAATAAGAAAAATATGCCGAAATGAATACTAGAGGGTTTTAAAATGTGTATTTTTCACGTTTCATAAGTGTGAGTTTTACTGACAAATGATGAAAAAACTAAGCCCACTCACATGCCATCATAAATACATCATTAGGGCTTACATTTTAATCACGCTAAAATAGGAGATTCAGAGACCAGGCTCACATATCCTTGGACTGGCCAGTGGTAATACATTACTCACTCAGGCCCTGATCCTGTAAACATGCATGCATAGGCAATCAATCCAGATCCTTGACTTCCATAAATCAGTGCATTTCAGATGAAGTCAGAGTAACTGTCCTTATTTACAATAAGGGAGGAACAGGAGCATGGGACTACACGTCTGCTTAAAGTTAATGCACATGTATAAGCACCTATAGGATCAGAGCCTAAAATGTCTATTCAGCTAGATCAATAAGAAATAACCGAGAGCATATTTGTATCATTTATTTTAAATTAAATATATAACACTGCTTCAACATTCTAATACCGAGGGAACGGTATTAATAGTTCTCTTTAATATTTACTGGGATAATTTTAATGCTAATGCAGCAACTTACCTCTGATCATGAGACAGGTCCATTGCTCTAATGCCAGCATCACAACCAGGGTAAATATAGAGCTGTTTAAAATCACAAGCCTGCCATACTTCCACAACTCCATTGTCCCCCCCAGTCACCAGATTCTGCCCGTCACTGCTCAGGAGGATGGCCTTCAGAAAGGACAAACAAAATCAGTTAGTACTGGGGAAAGCTAACAGAGTTCCAAATAGCTTTCACCTGTGGATTGATCTTTCAAGTTGCTTCCCACAGTTAAAGGTGAAGATAAATACTTAAAAATAAAGAGTTTAAGGGCCCCAAATCTTCAACAAATTACTTGTGCGCTTTTAAAATGACACACAAATAAATTTCACCTGTGACTTGCAAAGCTTTTATGTGCCAACACATGAGTTCAGCATGCAAAACTTGTGTCTGCTCTATAGTTTCTGAAGCCATCACCAACACCTAAGGCAGAGGAGAAAACTCCTTACACTGCTTCTAGTGCTAGGGGGAGAACAGGGCCTGAAGTCATACCTTGGCCAATAAGTGAAGGAGGAATTAGTTTCAAACAATTTCATTTTAAAAACATATTTCCCACTGAAATTTAAGTCTAAACTTAAATTCCAGGAATCCTCTGGTATCATAAGCTATTTGTCCTTATCTATTTTGTCCAGAACGGGCAGGGCCTTAGGCAGAAGGGACAGGGCTGGGGGCAGCCAAACCACAGTATCACCCTAAGCAGTAGTGGCGGCAACAGAGGGGAACCCTGAGCCCTTTTGAATTGTTGGGCCCCAGGGCAACTTCCTCCTTTGATCTCCCCCACCCCATGGTGGACCTGGTTCATATCTAATTTGAGATGGACATAAGAGGATTTCTATTTAAACATGACATCTTCTGAGAACAGCAATTTTGCATGTTATTTTCTCTGAATAATGTTACAAATACATTCCATTTGTTTTAAAAGGGTTGTTTGCAGTGTCAAAGGGTTGTTTGCATTTTGATTTACCCTAGTTGAGTCATTGATCTCCATTTGAGCTAAGAGTTTGCCATTAATGCTGAAATTGCTGAATCGTCCTCGCTCATAGTAGATGATGCAGTGGCCTTCACTAGATACTGAAATTAAGCGTGGGTACAAGCAGTTTTCAGTCCCTTCCAGTGCTCTCAGCAAATCTCCAGTAATTGTGTGTACCAGACAAGGACCTTCTGTACATTGAAAACAGTAAAATATATTATACAGATGTTCATGTTGCAAACTATATACAGTATGCATACATGCAGTATATGTTACATATTTATACTACAGCACTGCTATACAGACACTGGAAGACATAGTCCCTTACCTAAAGAGCTTACAGTCTGCAACTACTGCGACAACAACAAAGCAGATGGCAAATGGAGGAAAAGGATACAGCATAAAAGCAAAATATTTTTTGTTATTTACTCTGACCATTAATTGCTTTCAATTGTGAGTATTTTTTATCCCCTTTCTAAAAATTAATCTTTGCAAACTCATCCCATCCTCTTCCCCCCAACTGTTCAGGAGTCTGTCAAGCTGCATCCCCCTCCCTTGTTAATGTGAATTCATCCCACTCCTCCGCCCCCCAACAAACAGCCAAACAGATGGGGCCCCTATCAGTACAGAAAGCTCTCTGGGGACAAGGGAGCCACGCCACCACATGTTTCTCCTGCAGTCACTGCCAGTTCCTGTAGGTCTTCTCCCCCAATGGATGTATAACATACACAGTTTTTAATACTGAATGAGTGTTATAACAGATGAAATTAAAAAGTCAACATTTGTGGCAAAAGTATAAAAGCAACAACATACTTTTCAAGTGCTGGGCTCATCAATAACCATTTAAGTAATTTTTTTCCACGTCTGAGTGGTGGAAATTTCTTTGGGAATCTAGATAAAGGTTCTGTGCTAAGAGCAATAGTCCTGTCTGTCACAAGTGTAACAAGCAGCACAATCTTTCTCTTAAAGAGCGTGGGCCCAGATCCAGCAACTGGATTCAGGCACCTGCTTAGAGCCCCTAACTTCAGTGAACTTCAACACATGGGCCCACAGGTCTGCCCAGTTAGATGCAGTTGCAGAATCTGGGATACAGTTTATAAATTATTTGGGAAAAGGACTATGTTTTCCATATAGAGTCTAATAAAATTAAAGTTGAATCATTTCTAAGGCCATTGGACATTGCCTCAATAGAAAAAAATAATCATTTAAAACTGCCATTTGTCAAGTTTGAAAACAGTAAATGAAATGCAGGAAAATTGTGAGACACAGATAGACCCAGTTTTAGAACAATTAAAAACTAATTAACTCAAAAGAGAAGTAGACTGACAAACTAGCTGTATTCTCAGCCCACATGAACCATCAGGGACTGGAGAAGAAATAAATAAAGGAAATCATATTATTTTGGATGCTGGCCTAAAGACATGCAGACACACCACTCATGTCTATGTTTGAACAAGAACATAAGTAGGCTTAGGGAAATATTCTCAATTTAATGCATAGAATCTCTGCCGCCTTGCCTAGTCATGTCCTCGTGCATTACTATCTGGAGTTGTGTGTTTGTTACCACAGTGAAATGAAGTATTAGAAAAAGAATAACGTGTAAGGGAATGACAGGAAAGGAGCAGTCAGGGACATGTGAGGTTTCCCAAGAGAGCTGAGTCCATGCAGTGTTGTGGTAAAAAGAGAAGCAGAGAAACTGAAAAGGAGGGAAACTGCAGGGGAAGCTTGAGAAGAGGAATCAGTTGGAAAACACAGACAGGAGAACTTGAATCTATGTACCACAGGGGCTGGCATAACTAAGGAAAAAGCATTGGCAGGACAGCTTAGGAGAGCAGAATTTGATGGTGTGTTTCTGGGACTAACAGTGTAGGTCCCAATTCCTCCTAATGAATCAGGGATGTATTCTTTATTTGATATGCAAGTCTTGAGTTGTCTAGCACAGTGCCTCTAAAAAGATCTGCATTACTAAAGCCTTACATTTCAAATAGCATCTAATGAAGCTAAGGATAGTCCACTCCAGTAGTCCCCAACCTTTTGGGGCTGCCGGGAGCCCAGGGCCAGGGCCGCTCACGTGGTGCGCGTCTGGAGGCGGGGCCGCTCACGTGGCATGCATCCGGGGGCGGGGCATTTATGTGCGGCGGGGCCGGCCCAGATCATTCGGCGGGCGCACATAAATGCCCCGGTCTACCCTACCACTGGTAGAGTAACCATTATAATGGAAAATAGTTTGCAACAATACAATGCAAAAGGATACAGTCCTATTGCAATAAAATAATATGAAACTGGCTTATGGGCTAACAATTAATATCAGTAGCCTACCCTTCTTATATGCCAGTATTGGAATTAATGACCCTGTATTTAGAGGTTTCAAAGTCAGCTATGAAAATAAATGGTGAGCTCAAAGTTATCATAAAATTCATCAGTCCAACAAGCTTGACTGTGAATGTATGGGGCACAAAGATTAATCAACCTGGCCTTTTTATCCTCAGAAGCAACAACCCTTCAAAGGAATTAGTGGAAAGATAAATTCTTATGAGGAGAGACAGACGAAATAGACATCATCTTGAGGAGATGAGGAAGAGGTTTGGATTTGGGGGAGAAGGTATATGGATAATCCAGGAGAAGGAGCAGGGATAGAAAAAAATGGGGCATGGGGACCCATGAAGAGTGAATAGAATAATGTGGAGAGAAGAAGAGGAGAAGAAGGGAAGTAAGGGAGAAGACAAAGTAACAGAGGTGAGAAGGAAAGGGTTATTTTGAGTACTTTTATTAATAATTGATCGATACTCTAAATTCTACAGAGAAATAATTGGAGAAATAGGGAAACAAATAATAATTCAGTGTATGGCTCAACACTTTCTAATGGAAGAGGGCATATTTATGCCCACGCTTCTGCTTCTTTGGAGAACTGCTCACTAAAAACCCAACATTGTACATGTTTGTATCTATTCACGGGCCCAAGCACAATCCAACAATCTCTTGCCCAGGAGAATGGGGATAACCTAAATATGCCTAATTTTTATTTGAAATATGTCAGCTAACTTGGGGGCAGGAGCTTTCCTAGGTGCTTCTTCCCACTTTCCTATATTTCTACCTGCTGGTTTGTATCAGGCTACGAGTGTGTACAGTGTTATTATCTGAGTTTCCACTAAAGTCTGTGCACTGGACTAGATGGAGGGTAATGTTTTCTGATATACCAAGTGTGTTTGTGTCTGAGAGTCATATGTATCAATAGAAAATGTAATGTTCAGCGTTAGCAGCTGCTGAAACTATTAAAATATGTTTTGGTAGAGGAGATTTAGGATAATTAAATTGCACTTGGCTCAAAGGAACACTGAAAAACAGTCACTGAAGGAGACTTTGAATTTTTAAAACTTCAATTGTAAATTGTAAAATGACTTCTGACCTTTAGCACCGCTGATAACAAGTCCCAGCTCTGCACAGACAGATACACAGACAACTTCATGGTCATGACCAGTTAGAACAGCCCTAGGAGCAGGATAATCACCTGTAAAAAAAGCAATAGTAAGGAATTACAAATAAAATATTTTGCAGCAATAAAGGAAGAGTTTTGCTGCAATTTGTTTTAAATCATTAAGCATCAGAGGAAGGTACAATCTGCTTAAATGTCTCATTCTTAGATTTTCTGTGCAGAACTGTATTTGAACCTCATCAGGGTTCTCATAAAGCAACACATCAGTCCTCACTTGTTTACATAAATATGCCTCTATTATTTAGTAACCATGGGAGATGTGCTGTGTATGTCGCATGGGAAGACAGTAGGATACTGAAAATCTGTGGTGTGTATTCTAACTACACTGAAAGAGAAAGGCATTCCAGAGAACACGTGGAATATGACACTATTAAAGGTAATAGTAACACAATGATATGCAATGTAACATAACACATACTTCTAGGAAAAAGAAACAAGAAAAAATTATGGTGGATTTCTGAATTCCTTTGTGGAATCTGTGTGTTTCTGAATGCATATTATATCGAGATTTAAAATACAGGAAACCAAACAGCAGGATATGAATTTATTTACAGACATATTCATGTGTTTGTGTGTACGTGTATGACACAGGTACTCCACACACTGACAGTTGGCTACACAACATATATTTAAAAAGAGAGGTTTTGCAATCAGCCTGATACAAGGTCATCAACACTGATGCTCCCCTATAGGGTTAGGGTGCCCATCTCCAGCATTTCACAACCCAAGGCTATTGGACTTCCTAATTGTCATCCCTTCACATAATCATTCTCTAACTCAGAGCAGTTTGTTATACTTGTGATCACTTCCTACCCAACATAAGCGGCCACTCAGTAAAAGTAATGTTGGACAAGAGAGTGATGTACTACATAAATAATCAAGGAAGAGGAAGATAGTAGTCTCTCTCCGCAGAGTTAATAAGGCAGTGGAACTGGTGTATGTCTCAGCATATAAATACCCCAATATTCTACCTGATGGGCCAGCAAAACGACTTGGCAGACTCTCCAGGCAAACACTTTTGTCATGACCATGAGTGGGAAACTCAGCAATTTAGTTTTGGCACATCCCAGAGTTAGCTCTCTTTATAATGCCATCCAACACAAAGTGCCAGAGCTTCAGCTTGAGGGAGGATTACAGTCTCAATCTGATCGGGGACAGCCTCCTCATTCCTTGATATCACATTTTGTAGTATGCTTACTTTCCAACACCATTGATCCTCATGGCTTTGAACAAAGTAAAACAAGAGGAGCATTAACTACTCTACTAGCACCATCAAGGTTGAAGCAAGCATGGTTCCCGTGTCTGTTTTGCCTCTTCACTTTCCTCTGACAGCAGATGTCCTGACACAGGAATCAAGCACTATACCCCACCCCAGCCTCTCATCACAGCACCTCAAGGTCTGTTAAGACTGCAGTCCCGAGCAATAGAAAAACTCACCATGAGGAAAAACTACCGGTAAAAGTGGAGGTGTTTCCAAGCCCGATGTGCCAATTGATCTATATCTCCTATCCAAGTTTCTCCTCAGGAACATATTTCTTTACCAACTGAAGTCAAAGGTTTTTGTACATCCTATCACTGACAGATTCGGTTGGATTTTGTGTAACCTTTTCCCCCCACCTCTTTTATGTTGGGACCTTATCCTAGTTCTCAGTGCCTTAAGAAAATCTCTGTCTAACCTCATGGGGAACTGTTCCTTCCATCATTTATCCTTCAAGATCTCATTACTCATGAGCACATAGAGCTAGATAAATTCTTGGAGAACAGATCAATCAACAGTGTTTAGCCAAGGTGGGCAGAGAAGATGTCTTTAGCCTCTGTTTGCCAGAGTCTGGGAGTAGATGACAGAGGATGAATCACTTGATGATTACCTGTCCTGTTCATTCCCTCTGGGGCATCTGGCATTAGCCACTGTCGGAAGATGGGATTACAGCTAAATGGACCTTTGGTCTGATCCAGTATAGTTGTTCTTATGATTTTACCCTCTGGGCCAAAATTATGGTTAAGAGAGCTTGGGGCATTCATAACTGACCCTCTTTACACACATTTCTATTGTGATAAAGCAACTCTTTAACCTCTATTCATTTCCTGCTAAAGGTTTCATCAGAATTCCACATCAGTCAGTACATTCAGTTGGCAGTGTTTTAGTCCAAGCGTTACTCTTCAAGAAAGAAGGCTAGCCTACATATTCTGAGATGTGTGAAGGACTCTTACTTTGATAGAATTAAATCCTTCAGGGCCTGCCCAGACCTTTTTTGTCTCTTTCACAAAAAGATTGTTATGAAACTTCTGAAATGCATCCCCCCCAGAGTGATTGCTCATTCCACTAGGGCTCAATCTATCTCCAGAGCCCTACTTCAGAATATAACTATCATGGATATTTGTACAGCCACCGTGCAGTTATCTGTTCTCATGTTTTCTCAGAACAACACTACCGTACTTGCTTGTGAGGGACTTTCTAGGAGTTGAGAGACTTGAGAGCACTCGGAGGTATAGTAACATGCCTAAAAAGAGTAAATGGATATGAGATCAAGAGTAATCCTGCATCTTCTTCACAAATGTACAAGCTGCCATGTGGTTCAGCAGTTGATGACAAGTTTGTACTGCAGACTGTAGGCTCTGCTGTATTGTGGAAATGAGGCCGGACATTGAAATGAACCTGTCCATTGGTAGGTATGCTCTGGTGGTTAAGGAGTCTAGGGTGGCTCCACTGAAGTCTATGTGTTGTACAAATATCGAGGAGATAATTTGGGGAATCAGTATATGTACAATTCATTAATTCTTGAGATTATGAACTGTGACCCAGATTCTCAGGGTATTTAGGTTTCTAACCTCTACTGATTTCAATCGTTTCTAACGTCTATTGATTAATTTACATGACAATTAGAAGCATAAATATCTTTGACTTCTATATATGCATCTGGACTTCTATATATGTATCTGTGCCAGACTGCAAATGTTATTTTGAACTTGGGCTTTGACTGTCTTCTGTCTTTGTACCTCCAAGTGAGACTGGACTTCTAGGAAGTGGTGATACAGGATTAACCATAAAAAAGACACATGTTAGTCTTCAATGGAAAAATTCAAAAAACAACGGAAGGTCCTACAGGACCTTAGAGACTAATAAAAAAAAGTAGAGGGTGTCATGAGCTCTCGTGGGCACAACCCACTTCTTCATATGAATGGAGCAAGGGGTGATGGAAAAGTGGGTTATGCCCACAAGAGCTCATGACACCATCTACATTTTTTGTTAGTCTCTAAAATGCTGCAGGATCTTTCGTTGTTTTTTGAGTTTTGTCATATAAAAAGTATTTAAATCTTGATAATTTTCTATTCCAGTGCAAGGACACACAGACAAAGCCTTGCCAGGAAAATTGGTCCATCAGGTAGACAGTAACTAAGGAACATATGAGCCAGTGGACAGCTCTGATTACCTTAAAAGATTGATTATTGTCCTGACAGTGGGCATTGGAACTATATGCAAGGACGACTTTCTATGATTCTTTGATTCTTGCAAGCTGAGAGAGAAGAGAGAGAAACAAGCAAGTGTGTGCATATGCACAACCCAACCAATGATTCAGAAGAGAAATCAAGCAAAGGACAAGGGATCCAGGACATTCTACAGAACTCTGACCAAATCCCAAAGACCACCCAATAGTGGTGAGGAAATGAAAGGAGGCAAGGGTCTATAGTGTATTTATTTCTGGATCTGTACATCTCTTGTGCTCTTTAAAGAAAAGAATAATTGTTTTAGAATCCTTTTAGCAAAGATGTTTATTATGTGCTTCAACCATCATGTGTCCATGGAGAAATCAAATGCTCACAAGGATGGAACTCTAAGGAAGGGTGTGCTTAAGCCACTGGAGAGACTGAGAGATCAGCACTTGTCCCAAGTGCCCTGCAAGATCCCACATCTGTGAGGGGATAACAGACACAATTTATGCCCATAAAGTGTGCCAGAGAGCCAAGACACAGTGGCGTGAGCCTACTAAGATTAAGGAAAGTTTAAAAGCATGTGGGAACAGCATGTGGAAACCCTCTCCCTCCTCTCCAGCAGCCTGATGAATTCCCAACAAGGGATGCTTTCCCAGGGCTGTGTGTGATGGGGATTATCTAGACCCAAGTGTTTATTTGGTTGAAAAATGACTGTGATTCATCATTGCCAACTCTAGTGATATTATCATTCATGTCTTTAGTGATGTGGGGGTGTTATTTTTACTTCTCTCATGAAAACATGATGAAAAGAATGAATTTTCCTTATTCAAGAAGGCCATTATCTCCTATTACTGGCAATAGGGCTAAAGTCAGCAAGATGGCCACCATTTCCTCATAGTGCATGTGGGAGTCAAGCTGCTTTTATTAAAGTTGGCTATCACGTCCTACTATTTTTAGTGACATTGAAGCCATGCCCACATGGCTTCATGACAGGACATGGACTATGAGGCACTGCAGAAACTCTATGAAAGGTGGATGGGGAGAGTGAAGGATAGCAGGGTCCAGCGGGAGCAGGGGACAGATTCAGGAGATGCAAAAGGGAGGCTGAGGATGGGGGTGGGGGGTAGGAAGGAAAGAGGCTGAGGATGTGGGAGTCAGGAGGGAGACTGAGGAGGGTGCATATCAGTGGTGGGGTAGGAGATGGATGGGACAGGATGGTAGCTCCCCAATCCTGGCTGTAGTGGTGGGTTAAAGGAGTTCCCTCTGACCAGCAATGGTACAGTGTTGCCAACTTTAGAATAGACTGCAAGTCACAGGAGTTTACACCTAAAAGAGGAACTCTTGCAATAATACAAGCAGCAGCTGTGAACCCACAATTCTCCTCTACATGGTAGAAATGAAACTCCAAGGGGGCCATAAAGCAAGGGTGGGGAGGTGAAGAGGAATGAGGGAGGTAGTGCTACTTGGTCTGGGGAAAGGGAGAAGCCCTGGAAGATGGGGCTCAAGATAGGAGATGGGAGAAGTCAAGACAGTAACAGGAAATGGATGGCAGTTCCCCTGTCTTAGGGGTAAGGAGAAGATAAGTGGACACTCCATATTGAAGAACCAGGGAGAGGTGTGCAGTTTGCCTGCATTAAAGGTTCAAACTGAAATTATTACACATACATAACCAGAATAATAGAGGAAAGTTAAAAAGCCAAAAGACAGACTAAATCAGGGCTTGATACTGTTTTTAAAATGTTTTATGATCTCATGCTTTCTTGGGAGGTCTAATGATTTTTGTTCTCTTGAGGTTGGCAATACTGCTGATTGCATGAAGTATTAAAAGGTAAGAGGAATGACACAGTATGACTAGACTGTCATCAAACTAATAAATGATTAAGTTAAATTATCTCATGTGCTTTTAAATTCTAAAAGGAAAGCAGAACATAATTTGTAACAAGATTTTTTTCCCCTCACAGTTTGCCAAAGAAATCAGCATATCATCTGTAACATGTTAGTCTGCAATAGCAAAACATAACACATTGAAGCTGCAAATATTTAACTTTAAATCAGCAAAACAGAGTTAATGTAGAAAAACATTTTTATAATTTAACTGGATGTGAACTATGAACCTTTTGATTTGCAAAAGATAAAGCCTATTCAGACTGGAAGTGACCCTTAGCGTAGATTTTAAAAAATCCTATTTTTAAATATTCTTCTGTAAGTCTGTAAAATATAGTCACAGAATTAGATTATTTGGACAGATAAATGGTTAAAGAAATCACAGTATTTCCCCTAAGGCCTGAAAGAAAGAAAATAAAATTGTAGTCAGTGATATTTTCTACTGGGAAAACTGCAGCATGGAGAAGAGAACCTTGGCCACATAACATTTCATTGCAAAGAACAGATGTCATGAACCTCAGCAATCATTCAAAATATAGCAAAATATTCTGTCACTGTCACATCACCACTGATAGATGCAGCTAGAGGTTAAAGGCTATGACACAGAGGGAGTTGTTGCAGGTGAAACTATCCCACTATGAATTGAAACACCATCACTATCAGCTTATAGTAATTTTCCCAACGTGGCATCTCTGCAAAAGAATCATTATGGGGTAACAAAAGATAAAATGCACATACAACTGAGTTCTCTCTTTAGGAAAATGAGTTCTTCTACAAGGTTTAAAATAAAAGTTATTTTCTGTTTTCTATGACAAAAATGCAATGCATAATGTATCTCTAAAACTCTTCTGTGGAAGATGCTCTTAGAGTAAAAAAGAAATATGAATAATGTCATCATTTCTTCTGACACACTGGGTTTTCTCCCCAGTATAATGCCACTTACAGGAAGTAATATATATCGATTATTGCTACAGGGAAATGTCTCCTAGCCTTCTTTTGGAAGAAAGGCCAAATTTAGACAAAAAATCAAATTCCGTTTCTGTTTAATCACTGAGTTTGATGGGATGAAGAAGAGGCCTATAACTGAGCTATATATGTTAAGGTCAATAAATATGTGTATGATATAGAAACATCTTATTGCTGATTCCTTTGTAAAAACAAACCACACAAAGTAAATGCAACAAAGCTCTGTTTTTGATATTGAAAAAAATAATTTTTAATTTTTATAGTCACAAAATATGTACACAATTTGATAAAATTACCAGGCTACATCTGATTCAGCTATGTAATTAGGGAAAGTTGCCGAATTATAAAGAGTTGATGTTTTACCAAGGCAGATTTTTTATAGTATTAAGTTCAAGATAAGCTTCACTATATATCATCTCTGGCAGAACTGTTCCATTATTTGTTAAGAAACATGAACACTGCAGAGCTTTATACATCCACAAAAATTACCATAGGAAGTAGACTGTGAACATTGCATAAGTGGAAAAAAGCTAAAAAGATGTACGTAGTGTGCTTTAATACAAGAGCACAGGTCTGGGAGTCAGGACATCTGGCTGCTTACCTGGCTGTGCCACTAACTTTATAGGTGAATTTGGGCAAATCACTTAACTTCACTTTGTTTTATTGGCCATCTTTAATGATATCTTGCTTAGAGAGCTATTGATGCAGATATTATATAAGTGCTAGGTACTTTTTATTGCATTACTTCTGATGTATGAGATGGAATGCTGAAATTAGTGTCTTATTTCAACATAAGAACACCTAATGGGCTCACTTACCATAATATACAGCACAATAGTTGATGCATAATTTGGGCACCATTCAAAAGATGAGAATAGTTAAGATGAGCAAATAGCTTCATGCCAACTTTCATTGGATTGAACGAGTGGAACAATGAAGGGGACTTTATTTACAATATAGCTCTGAAGTCTAGTGCTGTTTTAGCCACATTTTCAATGAACAGAAGCAAGAAGGCCAGTTCAAAAATTGGGATTTAAATTGCACTAACATGTAATAGTTTATGCAAAGTAAATATTTACAAATGCAAACATAATACATATGCAAACATATCTCTAAAGTCATCTATCTGTGTCCATGTGGTGCAAGATGTTCTGGGATATGTTTTTAAAATTCAGCCTTTTCGAGGTTTTACATTGCAAACATAGGGTATTAAAATCAAAATATAAAGGAAAGTGTTAGTGGCTCTTCTGAGTCTAAAACAATTCCGCTTTCAGATGTAAGTTCACAGAACCTTTTAAATATGGAATGTTCACCTAAAAAGTTTAAAATTTCATTTGTACATCAAATCAATTTGCTGCACAAATGGAAAATTAAAAACTCTGCAATGTGTGACTGTGGTCACCTAGACCAGACCGTTGAACAGATAACAACTCAGTGCTGGATTCACAAATACAAATGAAGCATCACAGTGGCACATACTCCACTACTCCTGCCACAATTATCTGGCTTAATGTGAAAATTAATCTAAATGTGAAACTAATGTTGCCTCTTTAGATCTACATCAACCATATGAAGAAGTAGTTCAAAGTGTGGCAGAAAATCAAAGATTACAGTTTGAGGAATTCTTTATAGAGCTAAATAAAAATGCAGGATACTTTGACTAGGTTCCTTTATTGAAGTTCTCAGCATCCCTTTCAAGCATATGTATAGATACAATGTATACTTAGCACTTTTAAGAATTATACATTGTAAGAGGTGCACAAATTGAGCTCTGGGCTGATAGACACAATGTATTTATAATGGTCAGTGCAACCACAGTTAGAAAAGCAGTGTTAACTCACACTTCTTGTAACTATCCTGTTGGAAGCTATGGTATGTAATGAGAAATGTCAAGTCCCAAGATCAATGAAATTTCAGACTCTAGGGACAAAACAGGAATAGCATTGATCCTTTTAAAGAACACCAGTCAGAGGCCGAATGTAATATATTGCTCAGAGAGGCTCAAGAGGATAAGCAGCCAAGTCCAACATACCTACCTGACAAAAAATTCAATCAGCTTTTAGCACTAGCTGCCTGCTCTGCTCTCCTTTCATGCAGGAGGCTGGTTCCAATTAAAGTGTGCAAATTAATTTTTATCACTTCCAAATTAGTGTCTGAATTTGTGTCTGTTTCAGATGAAATAATCTGTTCCTCACTTTTCTGCAATTCTATCTACTAAGGTATCTATTCATAAACAGAGATATTTTTCTATTTTCAAAATCACCTGTTTGAATGAGACATTCAGTAAAGCCATCATAAAATATACAAATAAAACAGCTATAACAATACATATTAAACTTTAGTGAGTATCATTCAGTCTTTGGTATGCCTTTGATGCGGACTAATACAGTTATTGTGTCAGAAGAGCTCCTTATACAAATGAGCAATAAGCCAAAGAAAGTGCCCAAAAATCATAAAAGAGAAAAAAAAGAACAAAGTGGTAACTGGATTTAATGATATTCAACAGTAACTCTGCAGTTATGGGAGACTAAACACAAGAGATTCATATTTGTCCTTTATATTTTTAAAACACGAATATCTCTGCTGTATTATGAATTGTACTTGTAAGAAAATCTTTACCATTTCATTACTGTACCTTCACAACTGAAAACTTAACTATTTTTTATTTAAATAGATTTGTCAACATTAATACCAACCTTAATACCAAACATTTCAAAAGCAATTAAGTGTCTGACTCACATCTGTGCCTTTGAAAATCTCCCCATAAGCTATTTGACAAATATAGGGCCTGATCTCACAAATACTTACCACTCAGTGCAGTAATAGGAAATTTTAATGAGGTCATTGTAATAAAGATTCCCTTCCCTCTTTCCAAGTGAGCAAGTTCTTAACCACTGAGCTGGGGCAGCATGTTTCAAGACTTTTACCTAAACCAATTATTTCCCATTCCTCTGATTTAAACTAGAGCTGATCTACTAGTTCCCACACAGACAATCATGAACTGAGGTCATCTACTAAGCACAATATATATAAGGATTGTTTAGTAAAGAGTTCTTCTTGAGTTTGATGGGTTTGAACATTGACATATGCAATGTTTAGTCAGGATTCCAACAAACACATTAGATTTTCATGAACTGTAGCTAAACCAATAACGAGTTTATACTGACATATTGTTTCTCAAAATATTTTCGGAAATAATCTTCTTTAAGTCAAAACCTGGTTTATATTTTATATATTAACACACATACCATGTTTTAAAATATATAATTAAAAATATTTAATGACATTATGGTGCTTTAGAAAAACTATTTTCTGAAACAACTAACGTTCCTTTTGGTAATTGGATGCACTGAAGCTGAAATTGATAATTAACTGTCTTTCAGTTTAAAAGATCATTATAAAGTCAAGCACTTAGCCCACATAATTACTATAACCTGACATTTTTCTTTGAATACTTCACCTCCACACAGTCTGTGATATAAAATATCTTATCTGTGTCTCCAGATGACAGCTTTTAAGAAACTAATCCTTTTCTGAAAGTATTATCTGCATCTTTCTAGGGAGCCATTCTAAAGATATTAACTAATTGGATATAACCTACACTGAACATCTTAATTTCATCTTTCCTACAAGACAAGTCCTAATCTACTAGCAATAAAAGTATAAGAAATGTAGATGCAACGAAGAAATATTTTCTAATAGAACTATTTCATTAACTTAAGCCTTAAATCTTCAATAATAAAAATATTTGCAAGGATTGTAAAATGTGTATTATAGTGTGAATCAGTCACTTATTGGACAATTTGAAGTCATGGCTATAAATGATAAAATCTTTCTTGCTAGAGACCTGAATATATGTTTGCACATGAAAGCACCCGGCATTCGCATCCTATGCACTATTGGTACAAAATACACCCTGAGAGGTACCATTTGAAAGCTAATACCTTGCTGGCCAATAATATCATGGTGAAACCCATGGAAGCTCTGCCTAGGCAAACATTAAACAGGTCTACCCTAGACAAAGCAATGTGTGTTTACTTCAATTTATTTAGAAGTAGTTAACAGGGGCCTTGAGACAGTGAGAGGGGAAATTGGCAGCAGATAAAGCAAATGTGCATTTCAGTTGCAGGATTTGATATGTGAAAAACATATTATAGGTGTTGGGACATGTGAAAAGACTACCTGCTTGTCTGTCAAGGAAAAAAAAACAGCCAGGTAGTCATCTTGGTCAGCAAGCTGTTCTGATAAACATTTTAGTCAGCAGTTCAATCAGGTAAACAACTGAGTTAGCAAACTAATATTAGCGTTAGGCAGAAAAAGTGTTGATGCAGTATATAATCAATAACTTTGGAATGTATGTTAGGCAAAAGCACCTGAATGTGGGAGCATGCTGCATTTTACCCTATGTTGTGCATTTAATCCTACTGGTGGACCAACCATTAACTGAAGCAGCAAACAAACAATATTTACTATTTCAGCTCAAGAGTCTGTCTGTGAACCTGGGTATTCTGAGTAGGGAGGAAAAGAGCTGGTCAATATCAACAGGCACAAGGGAAAACAAAAGGCCTGGAGACAACTTCATCCCACCAGACTCCATTCCAATCTGATGATATTGTGAACAAAAACTATTCTCATCTCAACCATACTTGCAGCCCTTTCCATCACTGCACAATAAATCAACATTCTGTTTTTCAGGGTGATACCGAGTGACCATCCTCAAATGTTATTATATAAATTATGCCATAGGCTTCTTTTGTGAAATTCTGTAGAACTCTCACAAAGCTATTCTACAATTTTACAAATTTCACCTGGGAGTCTGTTAGTTTTTAGCTTACAGAACTGTAAACATTTTTGCTCCAACATTGAAAAACAATAGCAAACATCTTGACTCAGCAAATGATTACTGAGCATTTATTCCTATCTGATTTACTCTTATACCAAGCTGTCGTGGTGCACTGTTAGAAAGCTGCCCTTTTTTACCACAGAGGAATGACATCATAATAATAAATCTAGCATTCCCTCACAAATGACATTGAAACCTTTACTGTTATTTTATTTTTCCCGTTTTTATTCAAACACACCAGTCCTATATCAATATTATACTCCTCTTTAAGACTGTTCCTCAAAGTTATTCATTTGACTCCAGGATATGTATGACACCTTTGTTTGTGAAGGTTAACATCTGCAATACTGATTTAAAAGGAAAAAAGTAGGAGGGGAGAAAAAGACATTACAAAATAAATGTTAATTAATTAAAATGCAATGGAAATACTTATGGGGAAGGAAAAAGCAAAACACGGAGATACATGTCCTGACTCCTGAGACTTTTTTTATTACAGCACGTTGCACAGGACGATACAGGTGAAAAGGATAATAATGAATTTACAAAAATGCTCTCAGGTTACAACTGGGCCCCCAAAATGATTTATCAAAAACATTTTTTACCAGGAAACTATTTAAATATCTATATTCACTTTTTTCTGAACTAATTTCCCATCATTATTATACTGTACCTGCAATTCACAAGAATAACATATACATTTTATAATGGTTTGATGTTAATGGAGTAGATTTAAAAATCAAGATACAGAATATAAAATTATGCACTTAGCATATATTTATCATAATATATACTTACTGCTATTTGGATTATCCCCTATAATGTGGTGTCGGCCACTCCAATACCAAAGAAGCAATGTAGCATCACGAGATCCAGAGACAATATAGCAATCACCACCAATATAGGATTCTGATCTGGCAAGGCAAGTAACTACATCCCAGTGGCCAAAAACAATCTGAGTTAATTTTCCTGCATTAAAAGAAATTACAAATTTGGTTTCCCTGTGCATTGGTTTTCTTTTTTATACAATTGACAAGCAAGCAAATTTAAATAACAGTGAAACCAAATATATTTAATTCAGTCATATTTTTGGTCCTTTTGGACATTTGTTGCCAGCGATAATGTGAGCAGAGGATGTTTCAGGATCAGGAAAGTGCAAAGGTGAAATTTAAACTGGATCTGTGCTCTGTGTAGATCAGCCACAACCCTATTCCCTGACCCTAAATGTTAAACAATTATTGTTCCATGAGTTTTAACTTACTGCTGTTAAAAATGATTTTACACAGTCTTGTGACAGATTAATCATTTGATTATATAAAATCAAAGGAAGTGTTCCATAACAATATTACTTTATTATACTGAAAGAACCTATATTTGCCCAACATTAATATCAACTGTAGGTCTACAACCTTAGTCATCTTTTTTTTCTAATACTCTAATCAGCTTTTAAGTAGGGTTGCCAGATGGTTTAACCAAAAATAACGACCCCCC
>CM057845.1:271438522-271470093 GCA_030068395.1 Apalone spinifera
CAGAAAATACCGGACATTTTAGGTGTCCGGTATTTTCTGAATTTTTTTTACCGGGCAGGAGGCGAAAATACCAGACTGTCCAGTTCAATACTGGGCACCTGGCAATCCTACTTTTAAGTTATAAGGGTTCCAAATATCATATAGTGGAAATTTGATCAGAATATAAAACAAAAACAAAGAAATGGAAAATTCTAACAACTATGGGTAGTATAAATTTGCTTTCACGTTAGATCAACCAAACAAAAAAACACTCCTATTATTAATGTAACTGAATGTGGAGTACACGTAAAATAAATCAACCCACCCAATCAAAAATATTATAATTTAATAGCTTTGGTTCACCTATTTACACAAGCAATCAATTCACTGATATCACAATGGTTTGTGTAGCTTTCATGAGCAAAACTTTACACTTTTTGGTATTTGATTTTCATCCATCACCTTCAAAATACCATCCATAAGCTGTTATAAGCAGATATTTATAAAGAAGAATTTTTATAATGTTTTGGGTGGAAAGCACAATACATTAAATACTGTTAGTGTGACTAACAGCCATTTAGTGAACTAAGAGCCCATAAGAAACAAGATATTATGTTTATGATCACCTGTTTCTGTAGAATAAACCCGAAAGCTCTTGTCCCAGAAGCCACAGATAAGAATGTAGCGGTTATCTGCTGTGACCACAAAACAATGTGCATTGATCTGGATGCTCTGATCCACAAGGTCTGTGATCTGCCGTTTGTTCACACCAGAATTATTGGCTGTAAAGAAATGCAAAACATATTTACACATAAGCCACTCCAACACCTTCCTGTCATGCACTTATGGGAGAAAATGAATACATTTAACTTTCAATGAACTGTGAATTTGCTGTTCAGTAAGCATTTTGAATATAAACATTTAGAGCTGTCTAGATGTCAGAAACATAAAATTATTGTGAGTCTTCAGTTTCCCTTGGAATAAGACAAAAGATTTTACATGCTGTGACAATTGTTGATAAAACTACCTAACATATTGTATATGTGCTAATATTATAAGTACTTTGAAGAAGTATTCTCTGATAAAACAACTACACACTGAAATATGGGAAAATGAATAAGGTCCATTTATAATCTCAATCCAAACATAAATAAACTTTATGGAGGCAATTTTTGGTGTTGTATCCTCTGCGGTGAAGCTCTCAGCTTGAGTTGTGTGGCCTTGATGTAATCCACACCTCCGGAGGCGTAATCGGATCATAGAGTTGACAGACCCAACCACATGCAGCTATTTATATCCTATGTGCATTCTTAAAATATGTCTGTTTATCAGGTATGGAGCCAGAGCACTGAAGGTGATGTCAGGAGAGGCAATAACAGCAGGAAAACCCACCAGTTGGAAAAAGTCTGAATGGGCTATGGAGCCCAGATCCAACACTTCTAGTTGACAGATCTGAAATGGAGCTGTTAGTCAGGAAAGATTGGAAGTAAGAGGGTAATATGCCCAGGACTCTGCCCAGAGTAAGAGATATGTTTCTCCTATCAATGGAGGAACTATGCAGATATTTCTCAATAACCCGAAAATTCCTTTTATTACTAACTGGGGTTATTGTGTTTAAATCTTTCACTATTAGATGAGATGAAGGACCTTTAAAAACAATCTCTTTCAACCTTGGTTATAAAAATGAATATACAGAATGAGAAGGGAAGGACAAATCTACTGAATTACTACTTGTATAGCAAGATTTCCAAAACTGGATACATACAAAGAAAATGGAGCCTTTCACTGAGACACTTCATGTTACCATCTTGCTTTCTCAGATGCTTCCAAAAAGTGCAGTAAGAAACACCACCGCCGCAATTTCTATCTAAAAATCTCGCAGCAAATATTTACAGTTAAAGTAAAACAATAACAATTAAAAATATAGGCCCCCACAATCCACTCTATTTTGAACCTCTCTACTCCAGCAGCCTCAGGACATGACCTGTGCCCAACAAGAGAATTTGTCAAACCATGGGAGGTCAATATTTGTCTAGCAGCATTGCAACACTTCCACTGTCTGCTGGCCTTTAAGAAGACATTTAGGGGTAAATTAGAGCTAAATAAAGCACAGAACACTGAGATCCAGGACTGGTGAATGTAAACAAATTTTATGGGACTGGGATAAACTTGACCACACCCATAATAAGCAGACACCTGGCTAACTAAAATCATACGAACCACGGATGTTGCCAGACCAGAGTGCTGTATTAGAGAGGTTCAACCTGTACCAGAGACATAAACTCACAGAATAAACATGTTTCTCAAAACATTTTCTAATTCTCAAAATATTTCATATAGCTTTTTTAAGTCTGTGTAATGTTGCACCTATTAAAAAACCAAATTCCCATTCATTTTAACTCCTCAATAATAATTATTCTTAACTGCACATTTAGATTGTGACTCAAATATGAACAGTCTATGAAATAACTGCAAACATTTTCAATTAGGCACCAATCATTTATAAACAAAAATATTACAATATTTAAACTTAACCAGAATGGTTGGAGGGTGTATCCTACTTCTACAATGCTCAAGACCCAGGATCTGTAGACATATGGGGCCAAACACTGAGGAAGTGGGAAAGGTGGTTTGCAAACAAAGGAAAAACAGGCTGTTGGAGGACTGATTTACTGTTTCCATCCGTATGCCCAGATTTAAAGGCCACTCCCTTGAACAATTCCTCATGAGCCGTATAGCATCTAGGGTGAGGCAATATGCCTCCTCCTTAGACTGCCTTGTTAAGGAGAAAGGATGATGACTGCCTCTTAATGCTCTTCCTTCCTTTCTTGATATAGCATGCTATTATGCCTGCTCCTGAAGTCTGCTAGCAGGCTCAGTACTGGAGTCGGGCATGGTTGCCCACCTGGTGGGAAGGTCCAGGACTCTTTTTCAAAGCCATTGAATAGGAACACCTGGAAACTAGGGAGGAGGGGAACACTATAAATTCCAAAAGGGTCACAGGACCAGTGTAAGACCTCAATAATTTCCTAGCCCACCATTTGACGCTACTCCTGTGAATGGATCCATAGAAAGGCGGGAATGAGAGCAGCTTCAAGGACAGTAAGAGTAAGACTGAATCTTCTCCTCTGAAGAGGACGACTTTTGGTGACATTGGGGTGAAGCTGCTATGGAGCTGGCAACTGGTGCCTAGGTGGAGAAGTCTGTATTGTGACCAGCATCACAGGTTTCCCTTTTGATAGTACCACTGGATGAGCTGTCATGGATACATGAAATCTGTCTAGTACTGAGACCTGTAATAATCCAGCCAGTTCCCCTATGCCCATTGACATCAAAAGCAATGTGTCTTTCACTGCCAGCAACATCAGTACCAACAGCAAGAGGAAATCCCTGTCGGCAGCAAATACTTTGAGCGTGGTCAGTACTGAGATTGTGTTTGTACAATGCATTGCCACAAACATGGAAGCGTCTTCTGGCTCTGGACTCAACAGTACCAACACGGATGCTGGAGTAAATGGTGCCACTGAGGCAGAGGAGTGCTGGAGACCAACCTCTTTTGAAAGTTTTCTTTTTATGACTCTTCCCAGGCACTGGGTATGGTGATTACTACTGGGACTGACACAATAAAAAAAGCACTTCTAATGGATATTGGGGAACTTGGTGCCAAGTCTGACCAGCCTGGGGTCTCAGTTCCACCCTCATGAGCAGAAATTTTACTCTGGTTTTCCCATCTTTTTTCATGTGAGACTTTAGTCCTTGCAAATTTGGCAAGAGTCCCCAGTATGAGCCTCCACAATGCACTCACGGTAACTCAGGGGCATAGCTTTATTAAAGGAAAGACAGGGCTTGCCAGTGAACCAGGCATCCCTTGGCACCAGGGATGGACAGAAAAGCAGATAAACACAGAAAATCTAACTAAACAAACACTAGCAATTTTAGTATTACAGGTTGGATCCACCTGACCCAGCATCCTCGAGATCTTACTAATCTCAGATAAGGGATTTTGCTAGACCAAGGGAGATCATTTTTGGACCCTTGCCACCAGTATCCCTGGCTGGCTGCTGACCTCGCTGCCATGCGCCTGGAGGCCCTGCCATCAGCCTTCTGGGGACAGCCCACTGCCCTGCTGGCCCTGCAGGGATCCTTGCCACTGGCCTCCCACGGGGACTCTCTGATCCTGCAACATCCATGCCAGATCATGATAAATAAAAATTAAGGATGATAAATTAAGGATGATAAATATCAACTGATTAATCAAATAGTTGATAGGGCCCCTCTGCCTTTGAAGTGTAGCAACAGCCCTAGGGAGTGATCCCAGGCTCTGTGCGACGCTGCCGCTTTGAAATGCTATGTGCAGCTGGACGCTGGGCTCCCCGCGGCATTTCAAAGCAACAGCGCCACACACAGCCCAGAGTCAGCAGCTGATCTCAGGCTCCCCAGCTGATCTCAGGCTCCACCCAGTGCTGTCAAATGCTGTGAGGAGCCTGACATTGGGCTCCCCACGGTGTTTCAAAATGGTAGCTCTGCACGCAGCCTGGGGTCAGCGGGGGAGTCCCCAGCTCATCTCAGGCTCCACATGGCGCTGCCGCTTTGAAACATTGCATGCAGCCTGGGGACACCCCAGCTGGCCCCAGGCTTCACGCGGCATTTCAATGCAGCTGCTTTGAAGTACCCCCTTCACTTCCCTCCCCCCTTGCTGCCTCTTTCTGATAGAGGTAGCAAGGGCAGGGGGGAAGCGACTAGTCGACTAGCCTATCGACTATCCAATAAGCATTTGGTTATCGGATAGTCAACTCATTGTTCACATCCCTACAGAAAATCCTGATTAAGAAAGTTTCAACCTGCATTACCTACAATGTATAAGGAACAAAGTACATTGAGACAACTTATGAATGCAAGATGAACTGTTCCAGAGACTGTCATGGGTGGTAAGAAGGAACTGACGGGGCACAGGGTTGGCTGGGTATTTTGGCAGTGCGCAGCATCAGAGTATGCTCAATCTGCCCCAATGGGTACTACTGAGGGAAAAATTTCCAGTGACTGTGCATGGGATGTGCAAACACCAACAGTAGAATGCACATGTGCAAGCCCTCAAAAACAATGAATATTTACTAAACACTATTTTCAACTATATAATCACAATTTGATCCTTAACATACCAATTAATGGATCCATTTCTATGGGAAGATGATGGGCTTGATCCAAAGAATATCCTGGGGCTCCCCTGAGGCCTAGAGATGAAAGAAGGAATAAAAGAAATATGGAACTTGCTTATGCAATGTTTACATTGTTTTTCCAGTGTTAGCATTGTAAAATGATTATACCCCATAAAATTCATAATCTCTTACCATTTCTTGTTATATCAGTTTTTAAGATTTCCTTTTTCCACGTGAGAAAAGTTTTTTACTCAAATAAATAAAATTAAATCCAAATATATATGTTTACTTTGAGCCAAAATAAGCTGTTGCTGATTTTAGTAAATCAACTCTTCATTTACAATGGTATTACAAACCATTAAGTTATACACAAATACTGGGACAGAGTCTCAGAGCTACTACAATGGTAAAAAAGGGAAGGGAAACTGCCTTAAACAGTCAATTGGAGATTCCTTTTCTGGAAAGAAATTCATGAGTGGTGTAAAATTGAGACCACAGCTCTAACCGAACCACTATTATAAGCGATATTTCAGGGGCCTTACTAGGGAACAATGCACTTAGGAATCCTAGTCACACAAGCTTTATAGTAGAGGCATTACTGTTGGTGCAATGCAGCTCTATATTTTAAAAGTCAATATTTTCTAAGAGTCACCGTACAGTGTATTGTACCAGAGATTCCTCCTATGTTTAGAAATATGTATCATGAATATCACTACGTGGTTAACTGTTGGTAGGTGTTGGCTTTTACAGTGATGATCTTTACATATGTGTGATGAAGATAACATTTACACATTTATCAGAAAGGAATGTTCAGTAGTGAGTGATGGAGCTAATAATATGATATAGCCCATCTCCCATCACACATAAATAGTTTATATTATTGTTCTATTCTGACAGAGTACAACTATCTTAAATCGCAGTAAAAAAGGACAAGTGCATACATTCCATCAATTTGGGGAATAACATTCTAAACCCACTTTGGGTGGAAATATTCCACTCGTTGAAACTGATTCATTATTTTTTTCCAAAAGAAAACTATACTTCAAAAGAAAATAATATCAAATTTGCTGTGCTGCAAACAGAAATTGTGTAAAGCAAGAAGCACTTATAATCTGTGATGTTTTAATCAGAATTGATTTCAGTGTCTTCTCTGGTTGTGGCCAGCTTACTGAAAATACATTCAAATCCTCTAACAAGTACAACTCTGGACCCAGTGAATTAGTCATGTAGCAAGGTCTCAAACTTGGTACGCATAACTGATTGGGAGAGGGGAGTTAGAGATTTAAATGGGGCTTGGGACATAGCAGGACAATCTTTTCCATGCTGGACTACTAGATTGTTTTTCTGGAAAGTGACATACATCTTTCCTTTTTTTTTTCCAGGACTCCATAAGAGGAAATGAAGACTACTGCAAAATATGAATATACACACATCTATGACCAAGGTATATTTAATTCTGTTTTTAGAATGCGGATTTGAGTTACCTCTTAATGCCTTCCATTCCCACGTTTTTATTATTCTATGTATGATTCAGAAAGTTAGAATATTATGTTCCAAGCTCCTGAGAGTTTTAGTGTGGATATCTGTAGATACTTATCCTTCTGAAGTGTATCTGCACTGAGGATTTTACATATTGAGTTAGGTTCAGCAATAATGTACCAGTCATAGCATTGAAGTGCAGTCTCTTAATATACAGGTAGGCTATCTGCCGACAGAGGGATGTAAATCAAGCACTTCGGAAGTGCAAACGAGCGTGGGATTTAAATATCCAGGGCTTCATTTGCATACTCACGTTCGGGCGCTGTGCCGATCACATGCCCTTTCGAAAGTGAAAGTAAAGCGTAGCCGCAGCTCTGCCAACAGCGGGGAGCTTTTTCGGCAGATCCTGTACTCCAAAATGTTGTGACATGTAAATCCAGGAGTGTGATATGTCAATGTCAAAAAAATCATCAGCCTATCTTGTACAGAAGTTTGCTGTACCAGGCTGCAAACGTTAATGAGTACAGCTTTTAGGCATATTTATTACTGGAAGTAGTCCTTGCAAAAGGGGCAGAATGGAAAGGCAAAATTGGTGAAGCAAGGGCTCTGAGGGAGGTAGCACAAGTTGGGTGTAGGATAGTTGGTAGAGGGAAAACAAATGATCATTTCTACAGGTCAGAAGGAGAACCCAATCTTGTGTAATGTCATCAGACATTTGAAATGTATTCTCACCATACCTTTTATATTAAGAATCTTTCACTGACAATATTTAGATTTAGTAATAATATAGTCAGTTTTTACTAATTAAATAAATGTCTAGAGTAGCATGTCATAAAAATAAACATGTAAAATTAATCTTGTAAAATTGATTTTACAAACTAGCAATTTAACAGCTCACCTCAGAAAGTCAGAGACCTAGTGTGCAAGCTCTGTATATTTTTTATGATAGAAATGGAATATCTCTGTGCACAGTTTCATATTTATGAACCTACCAAAATGCTAGATTATTGGATTATTATTGTTGGAATAATTAATTTAAAAACTAGCACTGCAATTAAATAATGCCACAGTTTTTAACAGACTAGACATCTTTAAAAGTTTTTATAATTTAAATCTAAGCAGGCAAGAGAGACCCTTTAAGATTGTAAACCAAACCAACAAAAATTAGAAACGCAACATTAAGACTGATATTCTTGTCCTAAATTATGCTGTTCTGAAGTAACAGAAAATGGCACAAACAGCCAAGAAAGTATAGGATTTATTTCGAATTTCTTACCAATTTTGCTTATTTATCCAAAAACATTGTGGTTCCTGGGTTGCACAAACAATGCATGATTTAGTTGACATAATTTGTGAACCTAGTCCTGCATATTAGCAAACAGCTTCATGTTTTACATGGGTATATGTGAACAAAATAGTTACATGGACATCAAAGAAGAATCAAGGCCTATAAGGCTTTTCTTACATAAAGCATGGTTGCTAGGGAACACCTAAGATTTCCCTAGATGGCATACCTACTGTGTTGTGCCATCTATTGACCAGCTATTGTTTACCTTTATCTCATTAAATTGGCGGGAGCATGTGCATTTCAGTACTCCCACTATTGTACTAAGGGGAGGGTGCACTTTGCCCACTAAAGGACCCTTTTAAGAAATTGGGGAGACCGTAACACATTCAAGGAGGTTTCTCAAATGGCCTGCTGAAGGGCAAGGATGATTAGCTGATGTCTCCAGAAGACTTGAAAAGCTTACAGAGGACTAACAGAACAATGTTATTAAAATTAGTATTAAAGTACTGTAGGAGACTAACTTGTTTATGGTTTTTTACATTGGATTCCTCAACTGACAGTGTCACAAATAACCATATATACCAAAGGGATACAATAAAAAAAAATACTGCTTCTTGGAGTGATATTATGGAAAATGGACACTATGAGTACTCAATAGATACACTGATAAATGGGTAAAAATGTGTTGCCAATCTGTAGACAAGCATGATTAACCCAGCTATTCTACTTGAAACTTAAAAGATGCACTGCTTACATAATGTTTAAATAAGAAATCTGTGAACACATACCTACTGTGTTGTGCCATCTATTGACTGCAAAAAGTCTGCTGCAAGTCACAGTTACCACTGCAGGAATAGTAAGGTGGGGAAGTGTGTTGGCTGCCACATGTGTGACAGGAGAATTTGATGGAAATTTCAGCACCATTATAACATCCTGCTGCATCTGATCTTTAAACATGAGTGGACTCTGTGGAAGGAAACACTGTTGAGTAGAAAGGAGAAGAGAGCAGAAGAAAACAGAAGGGATAACACAATTAGTGAGGAGGTCTGAGGGAAAACAAGGTTAAAGTGAGTAGGCGAACATGCACATACAGGGAAAACAATGCTATCTGCACTAGCAATATAGGAGGGAAAACTATTACTGGATCATTACACGAGGACAAATAGAGAAGAGGTATGGTTAAGGTCCATTAGGTTATTACAGGGTGTAAAAGATAAATCAGCATTAATTCAAAAAAATCAAAATATTAAATTATCAGACTAGTTAATATTAATACACTGTAGAGAGGAATCAAATAGAAGATTAACCCATTATTACCTCATAAACATGAAATTGTATAAAGTCCAGTAGCTGAAACAAGAATTTTTAGAAGGAGGAACTCAGAAATCCCACAGATGATTGTTTTTCTAATGTACTTTAGACTAAAGTAAATCCTTTAGCGCATACTATATGAATTGACTTTACTTTTTATTTCTTCTAAATCATATTAACTCATATTAACTCATGGATGCACCTGCATCATATTTGTATGCATTCTACTCCATTAATTTTAACTCATGGCTAGTAACAGTTTTATTATCAATGAAAGTATGTGAATCCCAATTTGCATGTATTGCATGTCTTCATAAATTTAACTGTTAGATCAACTAAGATGAATTCTAGGAAGTTTAAGTAATCTTTTGCTCTGAATCTACAGATTTAAACTGCTGTCTAAATATATTACATACATTTTTAAGATATAGAATATCTAGATATCATGTGAATTTGCAGGTGATGTTTAATTTTTAAAAGAACAAAATTAAAACTTTAGAAAAATTGTCGTTTGCACAATGTGATTTTCCTCATGGGTAATGGAAATTATGAAAGCTAGTGAAAATTATGATTTATTTACTAAAACTTCATAGAAAGTTTCTTGTTTTCAGATGTTTAAACTGAGGATACTAACTGGGACAGACATCACTACTTTTCACTTTTGCTACATAATATAGTACTTTGTAATGAGCATATAAAAGAGTGCATTGGTAATTAATGCTGAAGTTCAAATTGAAATTACAAGGACATATTGTATTCTTTCACAGGAATGGACAAAAGGGTTCCAAGCATGATTTGAATTACATTTTTTTCATTCCTGACAAGCAGCCAATGTTCATAAATCAGTCTGGAATGTTTCTCCCTTTTTTCTAAATAAAATGTTTAATATGAGAGAAGTATATATTCATTTTTATTTCATGCAGTTATACTCATCAAATACATATTTATAAGATGGCCGTTTTTAATCCAAGATTGGGCAACAGAAATAAATGGCTGTAGAAAGTGAGAGCTATTCCAACTTGCTGTTTAAGAGCCTGCATGCAATTTCTGTACAGAGTAAAAGCTATGGTATTGTAGGCCACTCAGGGCAGGAAAAGAAAGTGTTACTTAAATAGGTATTTTATGACCTAAAAAGGATCCTCAGGTTGAAAGGAAATAAATTCCCAACCAGCAGTTATATCTCACCAGGTGCATGGCAGAGCTCCGAGGAGGATGTGGCTCAATAAGCAACTGAGATGGCGTCTGTCCAAAGTTCTGTATCTGTGCCTCCATGGCCTGCAGGGAAAGGAGAGTGATTGTCATAATCAATATGCATCAAAGAGATAGGTCAACACACTATTTGACAATGCAAGCAAATCCTAAGTCAGCCATGAAAAAAGTCCAGAAAATTCACCGGGTGCTCTTCTCTCAGGCTGCAGACTCATCCAAGTGTTAGTATTTTGTAGACAAGCTTTGCTTCTCCTTTCAAGCATGCTTCAGTTAACCAAATAACCATTCTTATTTCCAGTAGCTGGGGTTACATATGAAAATGTTAACCTGTGAGGACATGCAGTTAAGGTCTTGAGAGATTTCTTTGAAAGAAATACACCACATATACCTTAATAAAGTCCTTTGTAAGAAGGAAAGTATGAGGATCTCTAATAAAATACGCCTCTGGGATCTTAAAGGAGGGGGGGAAGCAAATTGAGATATAAAATTCATGGATAATGTTTAGAAATCATAATTTCAATAACACAGCCGTTAAAAATAAAAATACTGGAAATATACTATTATATGATACACTATAGCTACAAGAATTACAAATTAAATCTATAGATAATGATCTAATTTTCTAGGTAGTATTCATTTACCAAAATAACACAATATTTATTTTTTGTGTGTGTTTATTTTGGATCCATTTTCATACCACCCTAATACTGACTGTTGTAAAAATTATGAAATATATAATTCGTAATTTCAATTTTAAATTAACTCCACCGACAGTGGAATCTGGCCCATAGACTGAAACATTTCAAGCACCTACACAACCACTTAGAAAGAGAAATGTTTTTAAGTTATACTTTAAAAACTGCTGGCAATTTTTTTATTGATACCTTCACTAATGATACCATTTAAGAACTTTATGTATCTTTCAGATACACAGGCTTCATAGCAATGGATTTCAGAAAATCAAGAACTACACTTTAAGGTAAGCAACTGATTTTAAAAAACAAAAACAAAGTACTATATAGATATATATTAGAAAGGACTCTATCCTAAATAATTCTCGTTTGCATCAATAAGTTTCTCAACATAACATGCAAAGAAAAAGCCTCCTAAAGTATAAAAACCATAAATATTACATTGAAAGGATTCAAACAAACATTTTAAGAGGCAATAGAACCTATTCAGTCTGCACTCTGATAAAATGTATGCATTATAATCCACACACAACAAATGTTGGTCTCTTCCAATATCTGAAGAAAGATACTGTAATAGGTGCCACAGGGACATCTCCTAAAACCTCGGTAATATTTACAAAATATATTGCAATATAGTTGCTAATATTCAATGAATTATCATAAATAAACTACTGACAAAATAAGAATCTAAGACAAAGTCTAACTGAAATTGATAACTTTCCATTGACTTCAATGGGCTTTGCATCAGGCCTGAGTGAATAAAGACCATTTTGTGATGTGTTATTCCTGTTTTTATAGTAATTGCTGCTTTACTAATTCACAGAATGCACTACTTTCCTCTTGGGGGCTTATCCTGCAAGTTGATGCGTATCACCTAGAAATCAGTGAGCACACTATTGACTTCATCCCCTAAGAAGTGCTCTGCTTCTTGCAGGATCCAACATTAAAACAAATTGCTAAGTTTTCATTGTAGTAGAATTGTAAATAACCAGAATAATGATCATAAAACATTATACACAGACACACACAGAAATTTGATTCAAGTTAACATATAGTATTTTATATTATGCACTTTACTCTGTAATATATTACTATATCACTTTTTATTTTTTGCTTTAATTTGTGTGAATTTGGTGTTCATAACTTCAAACGAGGACTAAAAGCAACACTTAATACAGGCAGTGTATGAAATACAGTCTTCCATGCAGCTCTGGTAATAACCAGTTGAAGAAATAGTATCCACTTGTCAGTGGTTCAGACAATTATCAAAGTTAGTACTACAATGCTTTTTAAGAATCATATTTTCAAGTACAAATGTGAGTTGTTATATTAATATAAAAGTTGGTAAAGGAATGTGATCAATAATGATCATAAAACACACATTTCTTTACCAACTTCTATTAAATTTTGTAAAGCGATGCCCACTTTTCATTCACTCATTTGGTCTCATGTTGCCCAGTCTCTGGAACATTCTGACTTCAGCTATAAAGCCATATTTGCCTCACAGTTCAAGAAGATTCATGATTGCAAAAGATGGAAACAAAATACCACAGTAAAGCAGGACGACTAGTTCAGATGACAAGAGATGGACACTTAAAACTTTCCAGTCAAGAGTAACCATATTTTACAACTAAAAATGTCCTAATAAATGCTCACTTCCATTACTTTATGTAACTCCTGATCTTGAAAATAGTGAAGTTAATGGTAATCCTGGCAGTGATTTGAATATCAGAATTAAGACCTTAATCTGTAAGAGGCAGTCTTAGTCTTGTGTATTGTTGCCACTTCTATTCTTAAAGATATTCAGTTCAAAACCCAAACCAACCCTAAACCCACTGAAAAAACAAGTCTTATCTTTTTTCCTTGGGAATTTTTTAAAAAGTCAATGATTGGAATTTTTTTAGAAAAGGAAACCATACAAATAGTTTTTCTTAAAATGCACATGACATTACCAATGTTACTGCACAAGGGGCGCAATAATTAAGAAGAATTTGCAGGTCTATAGCTCTTGCTCTTCTATACTGCTGAAAATACTTTAGAAAGATAGTTGGTGTCATCTCCATTTTATATGAGAAATGAAAACTGAGGCACAGAGAAATTAAATGACTTGCCCAAGGGCACACAGCATGTCTGCAGCAAATCTGGGAATAGACCACAGTTCTCCTGATTCCTAACCCTGGGCTCAATTTATTAGATCACAATATACATAAATCCAAAGCATTTTCACCTAGAACACCTCTAGTAATTCAATCATCAGGAAGGTATAGGAAACAGCTATTATAAATAATTTTTGTTTAACTGGGTGTGCATTTACAGTATTTCAAATTAATCACACCTCTTGCTTTGTATAATGTTCCTTAAAATTCTATTCCAGTTCATCATTTTCCTTTCTACTATCCACCAAGTCCTCACCAGCAACATGCAAAGCATTACCACCACTCAGTGAAACACACGATCATTCTAGTTAATTTATTATTTTTATAGACTTATATTTACTTTTATTCCACCTTCAAAATGTCCTCAGTTTTGAAAGAGCATAAGCTCTAAAAGCACTAGCTTACAAAATTTACTCTTTGAAACAGCAGAACGGCAATTATGTTAGTGTTAGCTTACTTAATAAGGCATTGCAGGAAAGCAATTTGAGGAACTGAATTGAGACTCCCTGCTGTTTTACCACATAAAACAAGATTTGTACTCAAACACTTCAGGGAGCATTTGGTGGTGTATGGCCAAGCTTTTATATCACAGAAAGATAAAACACAGTCTTAAGGGAAGGAATTAGGGGATACCTGTCCCAAAGCTGTCACTTGCATTTCACTGGTCCAACTGAGAAAACAAAATCAATCTGCTAAATTGCTGCTACTTTGCAAGTTGAAAAGGATATCCAACTCAAACATCCTCATTTATGTAACCAGGAAAAATATAACTTTGCAATGTTCAAAATAAAAATACTGCTTCTCATGGAGTAGTTAATGAATAAATATGCTCTACTTAGCCATGGATACACATCAATGTAGACACATCTTAGTTACAATTAGGGATGTAAGAGACTAGTCAACTATCTGATAAGCATGAGCTTATCAGATAGTTGACTAGTGATGTGATTAGTCACTTTCCCCATTTGCTGCCTCTATCAGAGAGAGGCAGCGGGTGAGGGTGGGAGGGGACAGGAGCTGGTGGGAGCCAGCTTAAGAGACCAGCACCATCTCTGTGGGGGGTAGGAGAAGTAAGGCACAGTGGGAAACTGTGTGAGCGGGGACTGAAGCAGTCACCACTTGCGTTCTGCTGTGATTCTGCTTTTGAAATGTGCAAGAGCCCTGCCGGGGCTCCTGTACATTTCAAAAGCAGAAGCCTCGCAGGGAGGCTCTGCGCTCTCTGCCGGGCTTCCTTTTGAAATGTACATGAGCCCTTTACATTTTGGTACATTTGCTTTTGTACATTTCAAAGGCTCAGGCATCACAGGGAGCGTGGGGCCAGTCTCCCATTGGGCCCACACTCCCTGTAGGGCTTCGGCTTTTGAAGTATAGCAAGAACCCGGCAGGTCTCTTGCTACAGTTCAAAGGCAGTGGTGCCCTTAACGACTAATCAAATAGTCGATGGAAATCTTAAAAAATTATGTATTTTGCTTATGAGCAACAGATGCTTTATTTTTATATTTTAATATTTACAGACAAACTGGACATACACCAAGGAACTGGAAAACTGAACGTACTCTGCACCTTTCAGGATCAGGTCTTATTGTCACCTTTCCAAAGAATGAACTTGTAACTATGTTTGTCTCTCTCTTAGGGCACATCTATACTTACCAGATCTTCTGGAGGTTGATTTTCTGGTGTTTGATTTAGCGGGTCTAGTATAGACCCATAAATCAAATGCTGAGTGCAGCCCCCAATAGTAGCTGGTATGCCTCCATTTGCGAGGAATAAGGGAAGCCGATGGGAACATTTGCTTCTGTCAGCCTCCCGAAGGAGTGGAAAGAAATGGCTAATATTTTTATTTATAAACCATAAAACAATGACTTTATTGGGTACAGAGCTACTTCATTTTCTTCCAATTTGTTAATTATTCTAATATCTGAAAAGGCCACTACCTTGTTCATTAAGCTTTTTAGGATATATTGTTTCATTACATTTCATGTAATTTTCCTGCACTTCTTTGTAAATTCCCATGATACTAGTGAGTCCACCACTATTTTGTCCTACACAATCCATCTGCTCCTGTTGCAAAATGCCTTCAGTTATGCCAAAATCCAATACCATGGTTTGCATGGATGGAGAGCCCAATTTGGTGAGGTGGGGGACAATTATTCAATATTATCGTTATTATTTTAATTGGTATCGCCACCTATTGCATAGAGAAAGAAAAGGAATTAGGGGATACCTGTCCTGCAGGTAACTTAAAAAGGCTACTTGTCCTTAGGCATTATGTGTTGGTTAATGCTATATGTTAATAAGTTGGCATCTTCTTGAATGATCGGGCCTTCAGTTATAACATTTGAGCAAACTACTAATAATGTAGTAAAATCAATCTCTATTTCTTGTCATACAAGTTTATTTTTGTATTCAGTGAATAGTGGCACAGTATTTCTTAATGCGTTCTCTCATACAGCCAACATGATTAACAGCCCCTAAGCACTCTGTTCTTCAGAGCAAACATGATTGACAGCCCATTGGTGGATAGCATACAGAGCCTGAAAATGTTATTGTTTTGTACTAATGGTGTGAGATATTGCTTTTTTATTTGCGTCTACAGCTGTTAAATGGCATCAGTATCTTCAGGACATTTGATAAATTAGGTTAAGAATATTGATTTCTGTTTTATTATTGCACATTTGGGAGGAAGACGACTTGTATTTTACAAACAAGCAGTGACTCAGCTAGTCTGGACTCATCAGTGCATTTGGTAATTTGATCAAGTGACTGAAACATGGGCACAGAGATGGATTTAAGTGACAGGCAGCAACATTAATAATTTCACAGAAGGGAGGTGCATTATCTGGTCCTCCACTCCCCTTCAAATCAGATATTTATTTGGATATAGTGTGAAGTTAAAGGGTCTCAAACCAAATAACTGATAAATTTGGAATTAAGCCTTTTCAGCCTAACCTGTAGGGCTCAGCCCAACACTGAATCCTCCTGCTAGTCCTTTGTGAATGGAAAATAGGGTACAAAGAGGCACCTGAGTTTGTGAAGATTAAAATCTCTCCTTCTGCTTAAAGGCAAATGGTCAACCAACCAATGCTTTTTGCCTCTGTCTTCACAGACAAGGTCAGCTCCCAGAATACTGCACTAGGTAACAAAGTATAGGAAAGAGGTGGGCAGCTCTTGATGGAGAAAGAATAGGTTAAGAAATATTTAGAAAAGTTGGACATATACAAATCCATGGGGTGAGATCTACTGCATCCGAGTGCGCTGAGGGAGTTGGCTGATGTGACTGCAGACATGCAGGCCATTATCTTTGAAAACTCATGGTGACTGGGGAAGGTCCTGCTGGAAAAAGGCAAATGTAGTACCCATCTTTAAAAAAGGGAAGGAGGACAATCCAGGCAACTACAGACTGATCAGTTTCACTTCAGTCCCTAGAAAAAACATGGAGGGGATCCTCAAGGAATCCATTTTGGAGCACTTAGAAGAGAGGGAAATGATCAGGAAAAGTCAACACGGGCAAGTCATGCCTGACCAACCTGACTGCTTTCTATGGCATGGAACTGGCTCTGTGGATATGGGCAAGGTGGAAGACATGATATAGCTTGACTTTATCAAAACTTTTGATATGGCCTCCCACAGGATTCTTGACAGCAAATTAAAGAAGTATGGATTGGATAAATGGACTGTAAGGTGAATAAAAAGCTGTCTCAATTGTCAGGTTCAATGGATAGTGACCAGTGGCTCGATGTCTGGTTGGCAGTCAGTGTCAAGTGGAGTGCCTCAGGGGTCGGTTCTGGGGCTGGTTTTGTTCTCCATCTTTATTAATGACCTGGATGAGGGGATGGATTGCACCCTCAGCAAGTCTGCAGATGACACTAAGCTAGTGGGAGAGGTAGATACATTGGAATGTACGGTTAGGGACCAGAGTGACCTAGACAAATTGGAGGATTGGGCCAAAAACATTTGATGAGGTTCAACAAGAACAAGTGCAGAATTCTGCATTTGGGACAGAAGAATCCCAAACACTGTTATAGGCTGGAAACTGATGGCTGAGCAGCAGTTCGGCAGAAAAAGACCTGATGATTACAGTGGATGAGAAACTGGATATGCGTCTCCTTTACAGCCAAGAAGGCTAACAGCATGTTAGAGTGCATTAGGAGGAGCACTGCCAGCAAATCTAGATAAGTGATTATTCCCCTTTGTTTGGCGCGGGTGAGGCTACATGTAGAGTAGTATGTCCAATTCTCAGCCCCCCATTACATAAAGGAGGTGAACATATTGGAGAAGGTCCAACAGATGACAACAAAAATGATTAGGGGGCTGGAGCACATGACTTATGAGGAAAAGCTGAGGGATTTGGGCTTATTTAGTCTGCAGAAGAGAAGAGGGAGGGGGGATTTGATATCAGCCTTTAATTACCTGAAAGGGGTTTCCAAAGAGGATGGAGAGAGGCTGTTCTCAGTGGTGACAGATGACAAAATAAGGAGTAATGGTCTTAAGTTACAGTGGGAGAGGTCTTGGTTGGATATTAGGAAAAACTATTTTATTAGGAGGGTGGTAAAGCACAGGATTGGGCTATGTAGGGAGGTCATGCAATCTCTATCCCCAGAGTTTTTAAAGCCCATCTTGATAGAGCCCTGGTTGGGATGATTTAGTAGGGGTTGGTCCTGCTTTGGGTAGGCAGTTGGACTCAATGACCTCCTGAGTCTCTTCCAAACCTATGATTCTGTGATTCTATGATCATGAAACTCTGTAAGGTGACCCTTACTATTTTTATCTGCACTGGGTATTCACATACGCAGTGGGTGGTTAAGATTATAGAGGGCTCAAACTGCCCATCTCAGAAGTACAAAGCTGCTAAAGTGTTCTGGAGTGCCACACCTGCCTGCACCTGTAATCCAGGATGGCACTGTACACTGCCACTTCATAAAGTGCCCATTCAACACAACACATACTTGGACAGCCAACCCCAGAAATGCTTCTCCCCTCCCCTTCATGCTAATTGGCTAACAAGGTAAAAAGAAAGACTACAAGACACAGTGTAACTCTTCCTTCTTCTCCATGTGATGAGGCCAATAGGAGTGTGCTTGGCTTTCAGGTGAAAGTCACTAGCTGCCCCAATAGGATAGCCCTCTTCTTCCTGATTGTTCTACGTGGAAGGAGGGCAATTTCATAAGACAGGGACTCATTCTGGTAGCTCTAAGGAGGTGATAGTTTCATGCAGGTTCTCTTCTTCCTCACTACTCCAGGAAGGGCTCTCCTTTAGAATTGGCATGTTCATATTCCAATAATAATCATGTCCCATGCTCTCCTCACTCCTCCCCCCCCATCATCCCCCCTACTTCCTCAATGCCTCACTATCCTGTCATGTTCTCTGCTCCAGAAGTCTTTCTGCTTCACCAACCATGTTCCCATCAGCCTTCTGCTCCCCCAACCTCTTTCAAGAAATGGGATTGGGTGGGATAGGGCATTGGACAAGGAGGGTGCTGCCTGCATACCCACAGATGCCTCAAGTGATGCTGTGGTGGGTTTCTTCAAATCTGTGACCAGTGAGAGCCCACAGTGCAACACACAGGACACAAGCCATGCTAAACTCACACCCCCCCCCCCCCCCCCCCCACAATAATATTTTTACCAGCTGCCTACAGCAAGTTACAACAAAGTTAATATACCTATATGTCTATCCTACCATTACAATTCTCATTTTTACTCCTTTTAAATAAGAAGGTGCCTTCATGATGCTCCCAAAAAAGTGAAAAACCTTCCAGACACTGTGAAAATTTGACCCATTGGAAAATAATTCCTTCTTGAGCCAGAAGAACAGAGATTGGTCAGCTACACAACATCCTAGAAACACAGGCCAACATAGCTGAACTACCAGGAGAGAGAGAGTGAGACAAAAAGATGTAACAGAATTATACATTTTATTGGGTTCTATAAAAAATCTAAAGCCACAATTTATCTTATTTTCATGTACAATTTATCATAAAATTTACTGAAATACTTTTCCATTCATTGATGCTGTGCCACATGAAAAATACCCTGATCTTTCAAAATCTAATCAAATTTGTGTTATGTTTATAAAGTAAATCCCTACATTCTTTGACCATTCAATGACTGTGTACAGTATATGAGAGGAGGGCTTGTCTGATAAATTAATTTGGTAACAATGCCAATAGAAGCAAGATAAAATAATTCATTAATAGTGTATACTTGTGTTAAGAACAGGTAAGATTGTGAAAACTGGTTAATCAGAATATTCCATTTTTAGATAATTAATAATTTTGCCCCAAACCACTTTTATTTTTGTTACTCAAATTAGAAAAGGAATTTGATTTTAGATGACTGTACATGGCTTTTTCTCATCACTCAGCCTGCACCCACATCAGATGATAGACTTCAATGTTCTTCTTATTGCCCACGCGCTGAAACTTAGAGTTATATTCATGAGTCTCAATGCAGGAATTACTAGGTGAAGCTCTATGTTCCATACGGTGCAGGTGATCAGACGAGATGACCTTTCCCTTTAAATCTAAGAATCAACTCATCTTAAAGGTCCTCAATCTTCAATGCAATCTACACGTGTGGACTAAGGTGCACCAAATGTGGATTGAGAATGGGGCTTATTACTTTTTGCAACTGCAATGAATAGCAGAAGGCTTCTACTACTACAGCAAAGCACCTATTTGCATTTAGAAATAAAAATAAAATAAATTACAAATATTCTCTGTGTGTTCACTGATCTACAATTCCTGCAAGTTACTACTTGACTCACTTGTTCATTAAAAGATGCTTCCTAGAACACCATCCTTCCTGGATGCTATGATTACTTCAGCCTTTCCTTGTTTTATTCTGATTTTTTTTTTCAATTCTACAGCAAATTCAAGTTCTCCATCCTTAACTTCAACTTCAAAGCCCTCTATTACATTGTCCTGGCCTATCTCTCTCTCCTTTTATTTTCTCCCTCTCTTCCCCTTAGCTTCTTAGGTTCATCACACTTATTCCTAGCGACACCCTTTTCACCTGCCTCTATTTGCTGAATAGCTGAAGAGGCACATGGCCAGTAATCTGGAATGGGATGAGGGGAACTTTAAAACAACTTCTGCCACATTCTTCTCAAAGCCATTTCCTCCTCTTTGTTTTCCAAAAGGTGGACTTGCTGATCAGTGTAGTCTAAAAAAAAGAAAGCATGTGTGTGCTGGAGTGCCACTCCCCCCAGTTCCATCTTCCCCACACACTTTTGGAAGAGAAAAAGGGAGCAGAACTGAGTAACACTTCCCCTTCTTCACTCACTTTAGAAAGCAGCAGCATCCATCTTTACTTGAACTTTGATGGATGCTGGTCCAAATGCTCCAAGAAGCAAAAGAAGATGGACAGAGAGCAGTCTTTTTAAAAGAAAGACTTTCGAAAAGCCTTGAAGTGGGAGAGTTTACTCTTTCTAAAACCCTTCCTGATTCTGCAATCTGGGAGACTTTGAGTGTGTCCTTACTCCCGAGGCCAAGAAGGCCACAGCAGCAGTGAAAACCTAGCTCTGCTGTTCCCTCAATCGTTCTATAAGCAAGCATCAGGAAGATGAAAAAAACTAAGGCTGTGTCTAGACTGGCCAGTTTTTGCGGAAAATCCACCTCTTTTCCGCAAAAACTGGCCAGCTGTCTACACTGGCTGATTGAATTTCCGCAAGAACACTGACTTCCTACTGTAGGAAATCAGTGCTTCTTGCGGAAATACTTTGCCCTTCCCGTTTGGGCAAAAGTCCCTTTTGCGCAAATCATTTGCGCAAAAGGGCCAGTGTAGACAGGACGGCATTGTTTTGCGCAAAAAAGCCCCGATCGCGAAAATGGCGATCGGGGCTTTTTTGCACAAAAGCCGTCTAGATTGGCACGAACGCTTTTCTGCAAAAAGTGCTTTTGAGGAAAAGTGTCCATGCCAATCTAGACACTCTTTTTCCGAAAATGCTTTTAACGGAAAACTTTTCCGTTAAAAGCATTTCCGGAAAATCATGCCAGTGTAAACGTAGCCGTCATGTGCTACTGTTTCAGGGCCTTAATGAATTATGGGAATGAAGCCAAGGCTCTGGCATGCCTTTTCCTCCACTGATTTGCATGGAGCTTTATGTTACCAAAAGTATCTATGCCTCTATATTTGTAATGTTTCAGGGATCCCTCTGCATGCTGCAGATTAGTGAGGTTTTCGTGTACGCTGGCTAAAAGCTGTTTATTTGTATGTTAGGACTGAGTTAGAGGGAGAAGTTTTATTTTGGGTGTCTGCACCAACTTTTGTACCACTTAATAGACCCTATTGCCTTTTGTTTTGTTTGTTAGGAACTTAGAAGCCTTTGGTCAGGGGCATCCTACCCATAACCACACAATACCTGCAAAAGTAATGCCTGCAAAAGGCTTCAATTAGACTTTGAAACTTTCCCCCCTCTGTTCTAATTAAAAATGTTTGTCAATGGCTGTGAAGTTTACCAGTACTTACTTACAGAAGTATTCACTTTTTTTTTATTTTAAAAGCTTAAATGGGAGCTTTAAAATTATTTTTCAAAAATTAAGAATAATATATAAAGATTTTCTACAGGACAAATTGGAGAGGCAGTATCATTCTTTTTTTAATTAAAGCAAATGTCTCTATTCCTTTGCCTCTTCTTTGATCTTATCTCTGTCAGCTTTGTTCTTCATTCTCCTTTTCTTCTTCCATTATATTTACAATTCAATTTTCTCCATGCCATTACAATGTCCTATTTCTCTTCAAACCTTCTTTCCTCTCCTTCCTATCCCGTCCTGCCCATGCCCCACTTCTGAAAATGGCCATGAATCTGAGTTAATAAGCATTAATTAATATTTCCAAAAAGAGCACAAGAAAGGACAGGTGACATATGAAAAAAGACACGGGAGGCAGGTCAGTATTGCTACCATTAGCTGTTTAACATCTTTGACTAGCTTTACATTCCATGCAATCTGTTGTGGTAACAATAATGCAATAATCTGAGGCTCCTAATAATGATATATAAACAATGATTGCTGAGCATACCTATTAACAGCACCTGCATCATATTTGTATGCATTCTACTCCATTTAAATCAGTAAAGGAACAAGGATATATCAGGTTTTGCAGACAGACTACAACAATGATGATCTCTTAAGGAACCAATCTGACCACAATGAACATTTTCCCCTGATAATGAATTCAGTTTTTTAGTGCAGTCCTATGAATAAACCGCTAATTTAGGTTTACACACAAATAGTCATTAGCCTGAAAGCTAAGGACAAGCTATAAAAAAGAAAAAAACAATTCTAAACATGCAATGGATCATGATGGTAGCCAATCTAATTACAACAGTAAACTCATCACGCAGACTGACACAGTGACAGCGTTACTGCCAATACATTTGGATTCAGACTATGGTCATTACTGGCTTGGCAATGGAACACAGAAGAATAGACATTACTGATGGAAAAGTTTTAGATCATCCAGTCTATCTCCCTGCCAATGCAAGATTGTTCCTTATATTTTCTAGTGGCAGTTAATTCTAGTTGTAAAAGGCCCATATAATGGGGATTCCATAATTTTCTTTGGAAACTATTTTACAGCCTAATTACATCTGTCAGGAAGTTTTTCCTGAAGTTCAGCCAACATTTTTTGAATTTCCTCCCATGACTGCTAATATAGATACAATCTGCTGGTGCCACACTCATTCCTCTACCTTGCTGGTTTATCGCCACCTTCAGATATTTTTAGATTTTTACTGTGTCTGTCTTTGCTCAGTCACCACTTGTCAAGCACTTTAAATCTTGCCCATAAATCTTTCTTGTCCTTTCATCATTGATGCCCATCAATGAATTCCCTCCAATCTTGATAATGAGGTTACATTAAGAACTGAATAAAATAGTATAAATGTCATTGCACCACAGCAGGAGTAAGATGGTCTAGAAATGAACAGGGACTTATTCACCTCTATTAGCTAGGGCAGTTTGAGAGCGCACCAATACAGCAGCTCTCTTCAGAGGGCCTTGTTGATGGAGTATTCCTGTAGTCCCAGCAGAAAGTATAATAAAGTTGTAGTTCTGAATAAACTATAGGAAGTGATTTTTGTGCTAGAGCCTTTACTGTCTTTCTAAAGGACAAGTTAAATAAGAGTAATATTTTACATAGTTTAATTTTATTTCAGGCGATCATTAGTCAATTACATCTTCCTTATTGGATAAGCTTCCTTATTGGATAAGTGATTAATCGAACATCTAAACTAATGTGTACATATACTTCAGAAAGTTGCAATGTATGAGACATACAGGTTGAACTTCTCTAGACTGGCACTCTCTGATCTGGCAACATCCATGGTTCAGCACAGGAGTGACCAAGCCATCAGATCTAGCCTGTGGCTGCCTCGCCAGAGCCGTTAGGCAGAGAACAGCTCACACTTTAAAAAGCCAGCTGTTCTCCATTCCAGATAGCTGGGAAGGGAGGAGGGAGACTTCTCATGCTGTCTCCCCTCCCCCAGCAAAATCTATCAGCTCCCATTGGCCAATCTCTCAGTTTTTGGCCAATAGGAACTGAGAATTTTTGCTGGGAGCAGGGGCAATGTAGGAAGCCTTCTCCCTTCCTCCTCAAGCCCCTCCCCATCTCTCTCATGCCCTGAGTGGAGCAACATGAAGCAGCCTGCAGCAGACAGTCTGCCTCAGGTTTCTACTGGTAACCACTTCCCAAGCAGAGCCTGCCTCTAGCATCCCAGCTCCTCCCTTCCTCAACCCTCTGCCCCCCTCCACATGCCCAAACCCTATGCCTCCTCCTGCACCCATACCTCCTACCATATCTGGCACCCAATCCCCTCCTACCCTAGGTCACATCCCAAAATCCTGCATCTCAGTCCCCTGCCCTAGGTTACAACTGCCTCCTTTATCCAAACTCCCTTCCAGACCTCATTCTCCCTCCTGCACTCCAATCCCCCTACCCCAAGCTCCCTTCTGCACTCAACCTCCATTTCAGACCCCAAAATTCCTCCATTAATATCCTGGAAGAGTATGGCCCTCAACCACTTTGCAAAATCTTGGAGTGGTCCCTGTCAAAAATTATTGCCCACCCCTGGTCCAGCATGATTTTAGGTAATTGGATATCCACTTATCATGGGTGTGGTTAATTTTCCCACAGTCCCATAAAGTTTGCTTACAGTCACCAGCCCTGGCTCTCACTGTTCTGTGCTATTATTTAGCTCTAATTTACCCCTAAATGTCTTCTAAGAGCCTAGTAAGCAGTGGAAGTGTTTGTAATGTTGCTAAACAATACTGACCTTCCACAGTCTGACAAATTCTCTGGTACGGCACCGGTCAGGTCCCGAGGGTGCCAGACAAGAGAGGTTCAACCTGAACATACATTTTATTCTAGTTGCTTAACAATTAAGAACATACTCTAAGAGAAAAGACAAACAAGAAGTAAGAAAATAGAGAAGCAGATAACAGAGCAGACATTTTGAGAGTTTGCAGTAATACAAAAGAAATGGTACTTAATCATGAAGGAATGTATTTTAACTGTGATTTTTTTTCTTCTGGTTTATTATTGAAATAAAACATGATCACCATAAGACATTATTTTTTAATGACTGGAATACAGAAACAGACAGGGTTAGCAAATCAAAGTATATAATAGCTATATTTTATTATTTCTTTGGTTTATAAAAATAAAACTGTATAAAAAATTAAAATGTGATTTCATGTTCAATTGCTTCTAGTTGTTGAAAAAACAGTAATAAAACTCATGACTGAAAATTTTTTCTTGCTAATGAAATCCAGTAAATCAAGATAAAAATGTGGCTCTCCTACTCTACAGTTTTGCTAATCTTTCCTCTGGATTTTGGTGACAGTAAACTAAATGAATATATTCTATAGTTAACTTTTGGCATATCAATACTTGCTGTAGACATACTGTATAAACTGAAGGGAAGGAGAATATTAGGGCATTCTTGTGGGTTCCATGCTCTCACCAGTGTTTTCCTCCCACAAGTCACATCAATCTTTCCTAACACATACCCTAAATCTTAATTTCACATTGAAACAGTAGAATCTGATATTGTCTGAGCAGTTGTGTCAGAGAGAAACACCAAAAATCTGTTAGTGCTGGTAAGGCATGAGTCAGCCCTCAGCCTTCGACTCATGTATCTTAGAAAATAGGCAAATCTTCAAAACAAAAAGCCAAAAAGGGACTAATTGGGAGACTTACAAAGGAACAAATGCTGAAAGGTCAGACTGAAACATATATCTGAGATACTATAATTGTAACTTTTCTGTATATTTGTTATAGTTTAGGGTTTCATTTTTAAAGTAGGCTATATGATTACTTTAAAATTAAATGCACACAATTTTCAGAGAGTTTAAAGAAATAATTACATTTGAATTATTTCCAGCAAAACAGTCTTTAAAAATCCACTCTCTGTTTTTGGCATAAATTGTAAATTATAATGTAGATACACATTATCAATATGTTAAAAATGTTAAAAAGTACAGTTTTACAGCTCTGTATCTGAAATTGCTACACACTTAGACTGAGTAATATCTACTTCAACAAACTGATATATGTAAAATGTGTTGAATAATAGTTAATTTATGCTGTGGTAATGACTGTGTAATGTATCTGAAATCTGTGCTAATCAAGAAAAAGGAGCCCCATCTAGCTATTTTCTCTACAATCATCAGCAAGTAATTTTCACCCTTCCTACCTTGAGTAAAATATGACTTGAAGTGTATGGCAAAGTATTTGCTGTAATTTCTCAAATCAATAATTCGTACTTTTCAATAGCATGCAATAAAAAAAGCTGAAAATGAAGATTTTTGATGTAAGATCTATATTGTTCATATTTTTGTAATAAAACACAGATAGCAGCAGTGAAATTATCTGTTTCACTTCCAGAGAAATATAAAAAGTGCCAAATTAATGATGCTCTTAGAAGTGGTCATTTGTTACATGACTATTCATTACAAATAATTAATAATTTCATTACAAATTAAGCCCCTTTTTTGCTTAGTGACTCATTCAAGAACTCTTCCTGGTTTTTTTCATCTGTAAAGAATTGGGTGAATGACTGTTGGCTTAGGATATTTCTGTGTTATATGTGCTGTATGTTTGGTCCCTACATCAGAGGGCATTGCTCACTTTTCTCCTCTGTGTGGATAACAAACTTTTAAAACTGGGGAATAATGAGTGGCAAATAAACGCCATACTTTATGTTTGACTTTTTTAGAAAAATCATTTGTGCTACAATTTGTGAAATCGTTAGGAAACATGTTTTCATGACTGCCCTAATGAGCTGAAATTAATTGTATTGTTACTAGAATAGTATTTTGGTGTTAAGGTTATTTTGTTTTCTGAACTGAGATCAGAGTCTGTTCTCTGATTTACTGGAATAAATGGCTTGGGTTATACTTGATTCCCCATGAAATATAGAGACTATTCTGAGGACTCTGTTCTGAATTCAAAGTCCTCTATGAGACTGTGCCTAGGAACAAGCGCAAATGCCATGCCCTCTGAGACCAAAATATCTCTTCAATAAGGCTATGTCTATACTGCAAGGCCAAACACAGCTGTTTTTGTGCAAAAAATGGTGGAGCATCTACACCTCAAGCACATTATTGTGCAAGAAAATCAACAGAACAGAGGGCTTTTGCTGGTAGAGTTATTCCTCTCTCCATCAGGAATAACTCTTTTTTATGCTACAGCTCTTGAGCAAAAAGGCAATCAGAGCTTTCTTGTGCAACATTGTCTATGCAGTGTGGACGCTCTCTTGTAAAAAAGCACATCGCTTTTGTGCATTGAGATCTGGATGCGCTTTTGCACAACAGGTTTTTGAACAAGAACTCTTCCACAAAAGACTTCTTGCACAAAAACACTGCAGTGTAGACAAAGCCTCAGTGAAGTTCCATCAGAATAATGTAACTGTTGATTGATAAGGGAAGGCTTATAAGAGGAGAAGGAAGTTTTTTTCCCACTGGAGCTGGATCTAAATGTTGGAACTCACTCCCTGAGGAGGTAAGAATGACCACAGACACATCCACTTTCATAACTAAATGCAAACTTATTTGCTCAATTTAACTTTCCTTGGATAAATACTTCATACTCACACACAAGCACACAGAAAACTGTCTGGACTACCAATGATATTTATTTTACAATCTGGATGTATGGTGAAAGAAGGAAAGGTCTATTTTAGGTGCTGGGAAGTCACAAAAATCCACAGTAATGGGGATGTGGAGCTCCTGCTAAAGTCAACAGGATCCATGTATACATTTCCCAAAACAGAGCTTAACCCTTAATGCATAACAAAATATTTGCCATTATAATTAAGGAGTTTGCATGCAGAAGGGTTTTTTATGTACATAATTTTCCTTCAATTAAGTTGGAAAAAAGTGGATACTGACACCACTAACAATATCCTACTTATTTCACAACCATCCATAATCATTTCATACAAAGACTACTCCCAGAAAGGAAGCCAGGAGCATCCCTTGTATGGAGGCAATTAGGCAATGCTGAATATATAAGTGGCCAATACTGTGGGTACAATTCAAGCAGATCCAGAGGGGTGGTTTTGATATTCTGTCAGATCAAAGAAAGAGATCACAGAAGAATAGAGAAAAGAAATAAGAATAACTCAGAGCAAGAACAAGCACATGCTTGCAAGGGTTACCAGTGGGTGTCATTATGTAAGTTTTACTGCACGATTAGAATGGAAAGTGTGTTAATTTTTCCTCATCATTTTTTCTATCTTCAGCCAGCAGGCCTGGCTACCATTCCAACTCTTTGTTAAAGATATATCTATCTTGTTGGTTCTTGACAACCCTATCATGTCAGCCCTCTGTAGTAGCAAAGAGTGTTTCAGTAAGAAAAAAAAAAGGGAAAACTGCCGTGCTCTACTCTGCTTCCTATGGGCATATTTCACTATAGCAGATCCAGAGGGATGCTTTGTTGTTCCTGTCAGATCAAAGAAAGAGATAAGAGACAAAAACATGATCTAAAAAATAAAGCCTTGAAAGTAGGGTAACAGAAAAGCAATGCAAGACTACCACATAATTATGATTTTTAAAATCATTTAAATATGCTAACTATAAAGTCCACAATAAAAAAAATAAATATTGCATAGACTGCTCTAGTAGCTGCCAGCAAACATATCCTTCTAGGGTTAGTACATGGGCATAGAAACTGCCTGTCAGGTGCTAGTCATTTTAATTTTTCAATTTGCCTGTGTGGGCTGAAGGTATGCTCGGGTATTTTTTACAGGTGACTGCTCAGAACAAATATCTGAACCCAATAACTTCTTCATATTCGTTTGGGTTTTTTTTCTGCAAACTTACAATTCATCTTTTGCAGAACATGCTGTTCATTTAAAGGCTAGCAGTTGTACTGCCCTGCCTATCTACATTCACGACTATGAAAAAAATGGAAGAAAAGACAGCTAGAATGTGCATACAAACCAACAAATTGTATAGTATAATGCTTCACTTGTTTTTTTAAACACTGCTAATGATGAACAAATTGTGTGCAATCAAAGTAGATGGAGATCTGGCAATAATTTTGAACAAAAAATAAACAATAAGCCAAAAATATTAACTTTCTATGAGTTTATGCAAAAAATGTGCTTTCAATATTACATGTGACTAGTTTAATTACATTTTAGTCATCAAAATGACTATCTCCGCTTAATCATTTTCAGTTTAATCCACAAGGCAGTACTGAAAAATCATCCACATGGTTATGTTCAGTGTTTTTATTTTTTTAATGAAATGTATATTATTAGTGTGCTGTTCATGCTTCAATCACACAATAATTTACTAAATGGAAGAATAAGGTCCTGTCTTTTCAAAAATATCTAGTGATTTTGAGTTCCCCAGTGTCTGGATGCTGTACTTAAGACATAAGTTTTCAAAATAGAAAATAGAACTTCTGAAAAATCATGTTCTTTCAAAGTTTCTTAAGTGGGCACCTAAGATCACTAGCCACTTTTTAAAATATAGGCCAGGAGCTAAGATCCCTGTAAGCTGCATGCCTGCAGGGCCAAGCAGCTATTTTCTGAGGCCTTCTCAGAGGTTCAAAGCTCCTGAGCAGGCAGTAAGCTCAGCTGACTGGAGTGGCGGGGCATCTCTAAGCAGCAGTTAAACAGAGCTAACTGCATGCTTGAACTGAGCAGCTCCCCAGAGCAGGTATGCATATGAGATAAGGAGAGAATAAGTGGCGGGGGAGAGTGGGAGTGGAGGGGGGAGATTTGTAATTAATTGGCTTGGGGGGAGGTCAAAGGGGAGAAGAGCTTGGAGAGTCCTGTGTGGGAGGGGAGAAAGAGGCAGAGGCAAAGGCAGAAATGCAACAGTTACCTCAACCCTCCTGAACTGGAGAGGGTAAAGGGTTGACTACGTGGGATAGGTTGGGGAAAGAAAGGGGTTGGGTGGGTGCTGGCATTGGGTTGAGGTGAAGGGGGATGGAGTTTGTGCTGTGTCCTTGGATGAGGTGGGGGAGGTGTGGATAATTTGTGCTGATCCTGTCCTGACTCCCAGCTAGACTGCTGGTACTGCTAGTCTGAGAAACAGGATTTTAACTCAGCTGGGCTCAGGGTGGGGGAGCAGATTGCACAGGGGTAGGTGGGGAAAGGAGGTGGGCGCTGGCATCTGTGCCCTGAGGTGGAGACAGGGGGAAGTTTGTTTGGGGTGTGCTCCAGACTCACTTGCTGCAGTCTGCTGTCTGGGTTGGAGGGGTAAGCAGGTTGCATGGTGTGTGTATGTGTGCGCGCATATGATTACATTTCAAACAAAGTTTACATAGGTTTTAATGGCTTAAGGTAAGAAAAAAAAGATTCTTTTAACTGAAGTTGCTTGGAGTGTTACAGATATCTAAAACTCTGATCTTAATGATTTTTAGAAAATCCTGTGTTCCTAATTAACACCTGGTATACTGTATTGCATTAAGGCCAGATCTTTGCTATGTAGTAGAGTTCTGACTCTTCTGAGTCAGAAGTAGCAAGTACTAGATGTGATGCTAATTGTTTTGTAGGATGAAACCTTATCTGCAAGCTCTTTGAAACATACATTTGTCTACAAACCCTGAAGCCATTTGTTAATTTGTTCTGGAGCATCTACTCTTTGAGTTGGTGATACACAAAAGGTGAAAGTTTCAAACTGGGAGAACTGTTATCTGTTTTTACAGCATGGATACTAAAAATTCCCCAGAGAAACTATAAGCCTTCGTGAATGCCGTTTCCTCCACCTTCCAGTGTCAGTAAATATTGTGTTAGTCATGCTCTCCTTGAAAATACTATTTCTAGTTGACTTATAGATTTGTTTAGCATCTGAAAGTTGAGCTATGTGAGGATAATATGCATTTTGGTATGTTTATTAGCGTGAATTTTTAGAAAGGATGTTGATATATGTACACACATTATCTCAATATTGGTGTTGCAAGAAAATTCAACCTGCTCAAGGATAGAAAATGTTAGAGGGAACACTGGCCAGGAGATTTATATTGATTAGTTTGTGGAAAGGTCATTCCTAGGAGAATATGGATGGACAAATAATACAGTAATAATTTTATCTAATGTGCTTTAAATATTGTTGTTTTATGCATTAACATTTTTAACATCAGCTCTTGACAGTCAGCTGAACTTGTCCAGAAAAAAGGGTTTGGATTATGATGTAAACCAACAGTAAAGACTATTCCAAATGGCATCTAATGCCCAATATAACTACTGTTTACATATTAAAAAGAGATACAGACTTTGTACCAGAGATGTTCTGTCATGTTTCTCCACAGGAGAAGGCTGTCACAGTAAAGTTCATTATCAGTTACAGCTTTACATGTACAAGATGAGTTAAGCTGTCATAATTTTCTTAGCCAGAGATCCTGTGCTGTCAAAGAAGTCAATTTTTAATCTGACACAAGGAAGAAAATTATCTGTTATTCTGACCCCTAATTCCTTGACATTTTAATGCCATAATTGCCGTGGTTAGTGCTGCAACCATGATTTCACCTGTCAAGTAAGAATGAATCAATATCCTTAAGCTGTTCCTCCAATTTTAGCATTTATTTCGCAAGTTAAGGGGTTTTTCTTTGTTAATACAATAGAGACCAGTGATATAAAGACACACCTGCAAATGAGAAATATTGAGATTACAACAAAAAAAGATTTCCTCTTAATTTGGGGCCTGATAATTTTACTACACATTTCTTCTTTTTCTCAAGAGGCTGGGGCTGGCGTGGCCCTGGCCTCTCTGCTTGCTATGCTCTCCAACCCCCTGGTCTCTGGAGGTAGGCAGGCCCAGCTCTCCCCCCAGCTGACAGGGAG
>CM057845.1:271475970-271486220 GCA_030068395.1 Apalone spinifera
TCATTTGCATAGCTTTGGCGCAAAAGCGCGCCAATGTAGACGTAGCCGGTTTGTCTAATTATGATTATTTTAATTAATTCCAAAGCTGTCCAATAACTTTCTTAGATCATCTGTCTAAAAAAATTGAGAGAAAATGGGGGAAATAAGCAAAGATATCTAGCTCTCCAGCTCATTTTCCAACCAGCTCTTATCAATTTCAAACTTAAAATGGAAAATCAGGAATACAGTATTAGTTTTAACAGCTCTATAGACAAGATAGCAATAAAGCTAAAGCATGGCCCCTCCATTATAGAGAAATGTCTACCTCTACTGGATATCATGGCCTGCATTGGGAGCTTTAAAAGGCTCAGAGAAGGCATAAGGTGCCCCTAACTTCATTCCACTAGCAAACCATGAGCAATTATATGGAAACATATAGTTCTGCTTTACAAGTTCTTAGTGTGTATATACATAAGCATTCAATGTTACATAGATGGATTTGTTGTATCAGTTACTAGGGTTGGTCAAAAATATTTCAGCAAAATTTATTTTTGATATAAAATTGTTTTCAGCTAAACAAATGGTTTTGTAATTGAGGTTTCCTTTCTGTTGAAAATGCAGTGGGTTATTTTTGGTCATAAACAGTTGAAAACCAAAAAAATTCAATTTGGATGTCCTGCTCTGGGGTCTCACTGGAATTATAATTTGATTTCCTCGATACTAATGTAACTGTTCTGAACTCTGACTTTGGAATAAAATGTTTAGTTGTCAAAGGTCCAAAATAGGTCTCTTGTCTTTTTTGGGAACCAAAAAGTGAAGGAATAAAAACATCTTTCTTGATATTGAGGTGGAATTCACTCTATTGCCTCTCATAGAAGGATAGAGTCTGCCTCCTGGCAAAGAATGACCTCATGACAGCAATTTTGAACAGGTCCAGAAAGCAAGTTTGTGTGCTGGAAGGGAGGGAAAGAAACTCTATGAAGTATCCTTGATGGATAATTTAAAAGACCCAAGTGTCCCAATTGTGTGCATAACCTGCAAGACATCCCCCAGAATAGCTGGATTGCACCAATAATGATAGGTGGATCTTGACTGCAACATCAAAAAGCAGCCCTTATCACGTGTCAGGGAATGACAGAGTTCATGGGACCATAGGTAGCTGAAAACAGAGGCCTCTGAATCCTTTGTGGATTTATATTGAGGCTTGATGAAGCATTGATGGTAGAATGCTCAGGTCCCCCGGTATGGGGAGAAAAACTACATATATTAATCGTATTAAACTTTAACTATGCTAATATGCACTATAAACTGTTTACAACGTTTTTTACTGAGTAGTAACAGTAAAAGAAATGTGTGCATACAGGATTCTGACTTGGGCCGTGTGGCGTTAAGAAGGAACTGGAGAGGCATCAAACTACACTGTTTCTCATGCCCGCAGTCTGGCATGTAAGGTGAACTATTGTCCATATGTGGGCCAACAGTATTGCATGATAGAATTTCCAGACTTGCACACATGCATGTACACTTACTCATGCATGGAATACACATAAGGATCAGCAGTCAAAGAAAAATGTTAAGTTTGGATACAGATGTAAATTTTACAACATTAAAGGGAGTTCAGATCACGCATTCTTGATCTGTGTCTTGAGTCTCGTGTCCATTTCTGGGCACCACATTTCAAGAAAGATGTGGAAAAATTGGAGAAGGTCCAGAGAAGAGCAACAAAAATTATTAAAGGTCTAGAAAACATGAGCTATGAGGGAAGGCTGAAAGACTTGGGATTGTTTAGTTTAGAGAAGAGAAAACTGAGAGGGGATACAATAGTGGTTTTCAGGAATCTAAAAGGGTGGAGGGGGGGGGGGCTATAGTACTTCTTGGCCTCTGATGACAGGTCAAGTAGTAATGGGCTTAAACTGCAGCAAGGGAGTTTTAGGTTGGACATTAGGAAAAACTTCCTATCAGGTGGTTAAACACTGGAATAAATTGCTTAGGGAGGTTGTGGAATCTCCATAACTGGAGATATATCGAGAGCAGGTTAGACAGACATCTATCAGGGATGATATAGACTGTGCTTGGTCCTGCTATGAGGGCAAGTGACTGGACTTGATGATCTGTTGGGATCCCTTCCAGTTCTAGCATTCTATGATTCTGTTATTTATGTGATCTACATTCAATACTGTAGCTCTAGTAAAGTCTATTGGATTGTCCCTGCCAAGAATATTAATGGACATAGCCTTAAATTGTTATCCATTAATAAAACTGCCAAAACATAGCTTAAATGCAAAAGGAAAGTTAAAGTTATACTAGAAAACTCAAAAGCCTATATAGAAACTAGTGGTTGGTGCTAAAACAGGCCACCGGTGGTGAACACCATTTCTGTCATTTGGTTCTTGAGAACCTTTTGTGCAATAGCTTAGCCCTGGTCCAGGTCAAGCAATCCCATGCCAGAAACTGTACTTAGGTGTTGGAGACCCATTGATCTGAAGCAACTTCCTATTAGGCCTGGAGCTCTACAGAACATGGAAAACAAAATTATTAGTGGTATGACAATGGTTGTGGCACTTTTATTCAAGCAAGCTCATCTGTTTCATGATTAATGTTGTACTATACATTCTCTCTGTCTCTGCCAAACCTAGATATGTGGCTCTAACAGTTAGAAATATCAAGAATTGTGATAAGGCTGTTGCCTACATTCAATGCTGCACTGATTTATGCTGATAATCTTTAAATTTTTATATTGAATTTGAAACAGCACTGATATTATCTAGTTATGAATATGAGCAGACAGAAATGAAGGTAGCTTGAGGATAGAATGTTTTTCACTGTATATTTTATTCCTGGTTCAGCCTTTTTGCTGAATATTTTGAACAATTTATTCATTATTCCATATACAGAATATGAATCTGAAAGATCTTCTGAAGAAGAAAATAACGTAGGGGACAAGAACATAATATTTAAGTCCAGCTTTTCAAAATGCCACATTTTAGTATGGCCACATCAAACACATTTTAATATATAGCTACAACTGAATATTTTGTAATAATTTGTCTGAATGTGTCTGGCTAGCTTTAAACATCAACATATTTACTTATCTGAAATTTAAAGTAAAGGAATTAGGCTCTTAAATTAGCACTTCCAAAAAACCTATAATCATCTTTAATTTATTGAAAATAAAACCAGCAACAACATACTAGTTGGCAGTAATCCCCTATATTTAGGTTGCTTAACATTTTCCTTTTTCTAGCTAGGCCAGAATAAGGACAGAAGCATCAGATGTGGTTTTAATTAGTCCACAACTTTATTCTTAAAAATCTGGGAGTACTCAGCAGATAAAATTATACAATGTAGGTAATTCCACATATATTTCCATATACTCAGGGGGCCAGCCCTCCCCTTTTTCAATGTTAGTCCCACCCAACCTACTCCTGGGACCCTACTGGGCTATAAAAGTGGGGTGTTTGGATTTTTTAAGTATGTCAGAAGCACGTTGCCTGTTATTCATTGTGTGTGGGGCCACTTGATGATTGAGATGCTAAAGGAGCTCTCAAGTAACTCCTTGTGGAAAAGCTAAAAGAATTCTTTGTATCAGTTTTTACCGCAAAAGAGAGAGAGATTCCCACATCTAAGCTCTCCCTTCAGATGACAAATCTGAGGATGGGGTGTCAATAGAAGAGGTTTTGGAAGCAATGATAAATGAAATTCAGGTTGAACCTCCTAAATCCGAGACTCTCTGGTCTGGCAACATCCGAGGGCTGGCAGGACCAAAAATCTTGCTGGACCAGAGAGCCTCAATGGCTAGGAATGTGAGCCAGTGGGGATCCCCACCATTGGGACCAGCACGCCCCATCTCTGAGGAGTCTTGGCCAGGTGGGGCAGCAGCGAGACCAGCAAGTCCCATCCCAGGGAGCCCTGGATAGGCATGGCAGCAGACGGGGAGCCCTATCCCAAGGAAGTCCCTGCCAGGGATGGCAGCAGTGGGGCAGCCAAGGAGCCCCATCTCTGGAAAGCCCCGGGTGGGTGTGGCAGAAGCAGGGCCGCCAACAAGTAGCAAGCCCTGTCTCCCAGAGAGCCCAGAAGGCTGGCAGCAGTGTGCAGGAGCCCAAGCCCTGTAGCAGCAGAGCTGGAGCCCAGTGGCAGTGGGGTCAAAGTGGAGCCAGATGGAGGAAGGGCAGTGTCCCGGGATGCCAGTGGCAGGGGACCTCCCTGGTCCAGCAAATTCCCTCATTCAGGATGGGTCAGGTCCCCAGGGTGCTGGACCAGGGAGATCCAACTTGTAGTTATAAGTCACTAGGGCCAGACTGTATTCACTCAAAAGTTCTGAATGAACTAAATATGTAATTGCAGAACTACTAACTGTAGTATGTAACCTATCACTTAAATCAGCTTTTGTACCAGATGATTGGAGGTTAGTTAATGTGACACAGATTTTTTTAAAAAAGGCTGCAGAAGTGATTACAGGCTAGTAAGCCTAACTTTAGTACCAGACATATGTGTTGAAAATATAGTAAAGAACAGAACTGTCAGACATAAAGATGAATAGGATTTGTTGGAGAAGTATCAAGGGACTAAAGGCACATGGTGACTCTCAAATTTACTAGACTTCCTTCCGGAGGATCAACAAGCATATGGATACTTGTACTGTTACTTTCACAAAGCCTTTGACAAGGTCCCTCACCAAAGGCTCTTAAGCAAAGTAAGTTGTCATGGCATAAGAGCGATGGTATTCTCATGGATCAGTAACTGATATAAAATGATAGGAATAAATATACTTGAACCTCTTCTCCCAGGCATTGCCCTTCCCCCCACACTATGGGGGCACGGGGGAAAAGCCTCAAGAGAAGTGTGTCACTGCACTGCCATTCCCCACCTGGGGGAGAAGGGAAGCGTGCAGAGCTCCTTCCTCCTATCCTTGCCAGGGTCCGTACTGAAGGTGTTCCCTGTAGTGAGTGCGGAGGTTCAGGTGTAGTTTTCAGAACGGAGAGATAAAAATAGTGATGAGTCCCAGAGTCTGGTACTCAATGAGGTTCAACATATTCATAAATACTCTAGAAAAGAGGGTAAACAATGAGATGGCAATCTTGTGAAAGATTTGTGAAGACTTGAATCTTTCATTATTTTGAATTAGAGACTTAAAGAGTTTCCAAAGGATTATAAATTGTCAACTAACTGCTCACATTGTTGTCACTGGATATATTTATATCCCTACATTACAGCACCTTATATTAATATAATTCTACAACTACTTAGAGAAGGGCAAAACACTGATGGGGGGGGGGGAGGGGAGAAGATTTGGTGGCTAACCTGATAAATCAGAAAAATATTGTGTTGATCCAAAATAGCTAATTTTTAAAAATGAAACATTGCTAGGTTTTTTTCAGATTACCTCTCCTCCCCATTTTTTTTTTTAATTATTCAGATGAAACTATCTGCTGACTTGGAACCTGAGCTTTCATACATTTTGACAACCTGAAAATGGAATTTCTGGGAAATTGATAAAAGTATATATCAATTGATTAATTCAAATACAAGACATTATCAGTATGAAATATTTTAACACTTCAGTGCCCTAAGAATCAGCACTTGCATACAATAGCTCTTTTCAATATTTTGGAGATGGCATCTTAAAAATTAATTTTTTAATGATTTTTGTGTAATGGGAACATAGCAATGATAAAAACTATTATAGATTTTTACTCTTAAATGACAATTAACTATTACTCAGAGTGTTCTCAGTCCATAATTCAAAAATAGCAAACTCAGATTCCATTTGAGGGGGCCTTTGAATTAAATTTGTTTGGGGTACTACTACATCTGATGGAACCTTCATCTTCAAATCGAGGCATTCAATCTCCAAGTCACATTTTGTCTCATCATGTTCTGTTCTTTTTGGTAAAACATTTTTATTTTTTAAGATGGGACAATCAAATGGCGTACACATTGTGCTGATTCCTCCTTTTCAACATTTCTAAGATCCAAACTTTTCTCTGTGTCAATATAGGCTCAGACCCTCGCCTCCCCTCCCTGGCAACATTTGCTGTTTTGACTACATGGTCCCACCGGACCACAGCTGTTCCAGGACTAGAAAGTCCTGGTAGAAGGCTGGCAGCTGGGCTCCATGCAGCTGGGCTGCTTGGAGCACTGCCTCTAGGCTGCTAGATACAATCCAGTGGGTTGCCAGATACAACCCAGTGGCCTGCTCGGTGGGGCCAGGAGCCCAGCATGCTGCAGCATTGCTTCTTGGCATGTCCAGGAGCCTGGCTCACCACAGAGGGACTGCCCGGTGCATCCAGGACCCCAGCACACTGCAGTAGAGCTGCCCAGTGAGGACCAGGAGCCCGGTTGGGACCAGGAGCCTGGTGCACTGCAGTGGGGTGCCACGTGTGGCCAGGAGCCTGGTCCACAGCCTGCTGGGCTGCCTGGCTTAGCAGGGAAGGGTTGGGCTGGCAGGACAGTCATGCTGGTGGGGGGTCGGGAGGCAAGAGGCCAGCAGCCAATCCAGGGCTAGGGTTGGGGGCCAGATATGACCTCTCGAGGTCCAGAAAAATCCCTCATCCGGGACTGGTCAGGTCCTGAGTGTGCCAGGCCAGGGAAGTCCAACCTGTACTACAGTAAACTCATATTCTATAACCTTAAAACAAAAAAAATTGTATTTTGAAAAGAACTATTTGTTTAAAGAAGGTGATTGTCCAATAATGAGCAGAATTGTATTTAATGTATTTGGAATATCTTGGGGTCATCACTTTCCTCAGGAGGATGTTTCCAAAATGGGTTTTTCTGTATATTAAGCTAATTAGGTTTCTTTTGCTATGTTAAATATGTTCTCTCAATAGTAAGTTGTGTATGAATGTAGCAGTCAAATTTAGATTTAAATCACTCTGAATTAGAAGTGTTTATTTTCTGGTAAGTAAGAAACCTAACAATGAAAAACATATAAAATCAAACAAAAAATTGCCACTAACGAAGTAAAATGAAATCTTTTCATGTTCTATTTACTTAGTACAAAGTATAGTCAGCTCCTATCAATAAGTGAAAAATAGGCATTGAAGTACACTGTCTACCAAAACCTTAGTGCTCCAAGATTTCAACTTATATATTAAATGTTTGTTAACCATGAAATAGTTCAGAAATGGAAATATTATCCAAAAAGTGTATATATAAATCATTCTACAAAGAGGATGAAAATTGATCCTTCATAATAGGTATATAACAGTAACAAAATAGGACTTAGAAAAAACAAATATCAAGTGGTCTTTCTAAAAATGTCATTTATACTAAATGCATTGTATACAACATTATAATTTGTAATATCATCCTTGCATGTTCACCTATCAAAATATCATTATAAGTAATGCAAATTACAGCAGATCACATTTTTTAAACTATGAAATGGTTATTTTGCTTTGCTTCAATGTTTCACAGTAGAGTTCCTTGCCTCAATTTAACATGCCTGATTTACTAGCTGAATATATTCTATTTCTGGCTCTCAGAACCCTCATAAATCTGCTGGGATTGAGAGGCTGAGTAAGACTACAGATGCACATCTGTGGAAGTTTCTTTTTTTTTTAAACTGGAAGATTATGATTGATGAACCCAGCATTAGGGTAATGTTATCAGGGACACTTACTGCTTCTGTCCTCTGTGACATCACTGAGGTCACACCATAATCATGTTAGCATTGAACACAATGCTTTATTAATGTTTCATGAGTAAGTCAGTAGTAATCAGTCTAGCTATGTATGGATAAATTAAACTGGTACAACAATCCCTGATGTATAAATTGAGTGCTTTTAGAGTGTACCATAACAACTTTAAAAGTAACTTGACAATCGCTTTTTCAAGCTTTCTAATAAGACCAATTTTAACAAGTTTAATGGCATTTGTTTCAATGGGAAGCCATTTCCACCACAGTACATATTTGTATTAAGTATGAAAAAACTTCTCCAAACACTCCTCATTACACAACTCTAAAAAGCCTATTAACCAATAGATTACATGAGAGCCGTAATTCTGTGTGTGATACAGAAACTCTTGATTTGTTTATTTTTATTAATTTTAATAATCTATGAATGCTTAAGCAGGTTGTAGATAAATGTTCCTGTCCACATATATAGAAATATAATTTATATATAGGTATAGTGAGAAAGAGGTGTATGAATATCTCTAATACTGTTAACTAGAAAATACTGAATATCAACACTATGGTTTGTGGTATCACAATAAGGCTCAATCCCCTATAATGGAAAGACTCCAATTGACTTCAATGGGCTTTGGATCAGGTTCGTAGTGCCCTGAAATAGATTTCTGGGGCTTCCCTGTATATATGTACAGTACCTATTTTGCTAAGCCTGATGAATGAATTTCAGCTATTGGGGGCAAGTTCACCTTATTTCAGTTTCACCCTCATGCTACATTTTTCATTAGAATTTTGTATGACAAGCAAAAAGGTTTGGGCTAGTGATGGGCAATTTGAATAATAAATCTGCTGAAAGTCCAAATACATGTAGAATCAGATAGTAAAGATGAGTAAGATTGTCTATTACGGCATCTTCTTCTATTTCTCTGATAAATCACAAATGTTTTCTACAGAACATTTTCTTGTATATTGTCTAATCTAGTTTTACAAGTGCCAAGGGACAGGGCATTAGAAATCTACTCCATAATCTAATAGATTTCAATATCAAGCATTTCTGATAAATCCATCTTTTTTCCCTTTTGAAAATCAACCCCATTATTCCAAGTTCCCTGGGGGCAGGGTGTCTGGCCAGGGGGAAGGAGTGGGCAGAAGGTAGGTGTCCGGCCCGGGGGGAGGGGACAGGAATGGGCTGGGGGTGTAGGGTCTCGGCAGAAGAGGTGAGGAGGTTGGGGGGAAGGATTGGACTTGGATGGCAGAGGGGACCCAGTGCGGCTCGGGGGAGGAGGTTGGACTCGGATGTTGGAGAAGACCTGGTGCAACCTGTGGGGAGAGAGGGATTAGGTTTGGATGGCAGAGGGGACCTGGTGAGGCCTGGGGGAGTGTGGGGTGGGATCAGATGGTGGAGGGCCCCCGGGGAAAGGGTTGGGCTTGGATGGTGGACGGGACCTGGCCCCAGCAGCTGCTCCCTGGCAGCGCATGAAGTGGGAGCCACCTATGCCCGGAGGGGATGGCACTGAGGCTGGCCACAGCAAGCAGCTGAGGATGGAGGTGGATGGCAGCAGTGACATGAGGACGCAGATGATGTGATTACATCACTCTGTCATCCTGCAGGAAACTTTTTTTTTACAGAGAGAGAGAGAGAGATGAAAAAAACAAAATATACATAGCAATACTACTAATCAAGACACTTTGTCATCTGCATAATATGACAGCCCATGAGAAGGTGACATGTCAAGTCTGAAAACGGCAAAGAATAAACAGTCTCCTCTTAAAACCCCTATATATTTTTTCTTGCAAATATGTTAACTTATTGAAAATGCTTTATTTATGCAAAAAAGTATATATTATAGACTAAGGTGTTTCATAGCTACAATTCTGAACACTTGGTAATGATTTGTGATGGAAGGGTACTTTTGCAAAATCTGTTATGCAAATAAAATAGTTGGCATGGTTGTTCAGTATCCCTGCACAAACAATTAATTCCTTTTGAATGGAAACCGAACAGCATCCAATCATACAAGGACCCAAGTCAAGGATGCCATTTATGGGCGGTTGGATGGCAGTAGCCCCCTCCCAAATTTGAACCCCCTGGATTTCATGCTTGAGATCTGCTTAAAGCTGCATATATTGGCTCCAAAGGCAGCTCTTAACTGCAACAGAGTTTGAGCTGTTTGCAACTTTGGGGCAGGAAGTTTGTTATAAACAGAGGGAGGCAGGGTGATTAAGAATAACAAAAGGCTGGGCATTCCAGTAACTGAAGGATCATTAGATCATTATAAAAACATTGCAGGATATTTGAAAGATAGGGAGGAAAAAAAGTAGCAATGAATGTTGTGCTGCTGTTGTGCTCCACAGAGTTAGTAACACAGTAATAATATACATTACATTTTTAAGGCTAACCAGTGTCCCTTAAGTGACTTGCAACAAAATGTCAGAATATGTTAATCTCAGAGGGGTAGCCATGTTAGTCTGTAACTTAAAAAACAATGAATGGTCCATTAGCCTCATTTAGCAAGGACACTCTAATTGACAAGATTTTTTTTCTTCTCTTTCCCTCCCCATCCCATTTGTCTGTTTGGTTGGCTTGTTTGTTTGCTTGAAGGAGCTTCTGAAAGGTTTGAAATCTAGAAGCCTCTGT
>CM057845.1:271486320-271537413 GCA_030068395.1 Apalone spinifera
GATGGACCTTTGGTCTGACCCGGTACGGCCGTTCTTATGTTCTTATATTCTTATCCCCTCTTTTTCTGCTCTTTATTTGTACCACTGGACCCCTTGCTCCATTCATCTGAAGAACTGGGTTGTGCCCACGAAAGTTCATGATACCATCTAAATTTTTTGTTAGAATATGTTAGTGTTAGTGCTGTGCAGTCTAATCTCTCTCTAGAAAAAGCGTTTCCTGCCATGAAACAGCCAAAGAGAGGGGATGGGTTTGGTGAGTATAGCGAGTAGTGGGCATAGCCCTCTAGTACTGATTACATTTTCTTTCTTTTAGATAGGAATTAGATACAGTGCTCCTGTCAGCTGACTGGTAAGTTGTCTGCCAAAAAAAGTAGAGTTTTCCAGTGTCTTGGATAGAGCTACTATCCAAGGGCTACTAAGGGAGGATGGATGGGGTTGGTTCCCCCTCCCCCCCATTTGTTGCTTGGCTTGTACTGAGCATATTCAGTCACACGATTGAAGCCTCTGTACTCTTACTCTCTTCTCCCTCCCCTGTCACGGCATGCACAGGTTTGCTTCCCAACAAAAATCTCAAAATGGCACCCCTGACATGAGTACTTCCTGCAAGATCCACCTTCAACTGCTTTTGTCATTATTTGCAGTAAACGCTCAGTACTTTGCAGGATTGGGATCTTAATTCTTCAAGATCTTTTACATTGTCCAACAGAGGCTCATCAAATTGCCTTCTCCAGAGGGAGCAAATAAACTGAATTTAAATTTTCATTATTGGTCCTTGATTAAGAAATACTGCACAGTAAACATTCCTGTTCAATAAGAGTTGAATGGAAACTCCCCACGCCCCTTTTTCTTTTTAACCTTAATTCTGCAGAAGTGAGAAGCCTCTCTCTATATATTAGCCTGTTAAAACACTGAACTTGTTACTAAATCTTAACTAAAATTTCTCTTACCATCCTGTTGATCCGAACAAAATCTTCAGGCTTCTTTGCCCAAGGGGGAAGCTCAACATCATTTACAACAACTTCATCCTCTCTGATTCCTAGATTATATCCGTTACTGTTGACAAACATCTCTGGTAGGTAGTAAAACTCTGGAATTAACTCCTGTCAGAAGGAAAGCATAGTGTGTTACTTGGATATGTACAAAACAGTTGTATTATAGTTTTCAGAATTTGTCTCTCATACAATAACCTTTCAAGAAAAATAATCATTCCCATTTGCATAAAATCTTTCTTGCATTGTTTAATTTCTGTGAAAAATAAATGTTTAAGGAAGACTTTTTATAATCTTTTTCTTGTACTTAACTTTGAGCAGACATTTTGTTATACTATATTGAACAGCTTTTATCTTTCTCAATCTTGTTTCAATAAATCATAGGACTTTGGAACAGCACTACCTTTTTACCCTTTGTTAAATTAAATATGTTTAAAAGTAATCAGAGATCGTCCATTACTGTTTAACAAAATTATTTGAAAAAGGAAAAATCTGTGAAATCTTCATGGAAAATGTTATATTTTAATCCTAATTTTTCTTTGCTTTTTTCATATAATATACTGTGTGCGTGTGCATGTGCGTGTGCGTGTGCGTGTGCGTGTGCGTATACATATAATATTGCATTAGCAGACATAATATAAAATGTTATGAATAAAAAGATGGCATCACTACATGAGGATAAACAAAAAGAATTTCAGGTAAGAGTATTTTTCTATACTCAGCAAAGTTCAAATATGACAAAATATCTTTAAAATATTATTACATGCAACTTGCATTATGAAGTCTCAGTAAACAGGAAATAAATCTGAACGGAGTAATATTTAGGCAGTGCCCACTATGAAATTTATCACACTTTGAAGGAAGTCCTAGGCTGAAATGAGTGATTTTGATGCAAAAAACAAAACAAAACAACAAAAAATGTCAGTGTGTAGGTGCCTATTTTTGAAACAGCTGGTATTGAATTGCAGTACTAGAAAAAGCTACAGTTTTAAAGCCCATTACCTTTTCTCTAATATGTAATTTAGTGAATTTAATCCCTATCTAGATTATTAAAAGCATTAGGATATTCATTTGTGTAACATGATCAAAACTGATGACACAGCACCTGAAACCTTAATCTCTTTGTGGTCTTTTCAAAGGCTACAGGCAGAGATCATAAAAATAATCACTGCAGCCACTACAGTATCTAATTAAATCTGATCCACAACATTACAAAGAATAGAACAGTTAAAGTACAGAAGGTCATTTCAAGTTTTTACCATTTAAAACAAATATAAGAATATTTACGTAACATTTTTAAGTATCTTTCATGGAACAACTTATTGGGTTTTTTTATGCCATTCATGCTGTATGACAAACAGTATGATTCAAATTACATTAAAAATACAACATTAATTAATATTTTGTCTATTATAAGACAGTAATTAAATGAGACATACCTGAACATGTGTATTAGATAGCTTGTAACTATATAAAATAATAACAATAATAATAATTTTTCACACAGTAAAGAGTAAAACAATTTAACATAAAAAGGATAAAACCCCTGAATATCATATACTGTATTGGGTTAAACGTAGTCTGCTTGGCTGGGAATCCAAACTTGTTATATTACCATCTCTAGTTTTTTTATTAGAAGAGTTTTCTACAAATTCACTCTGATACAGCTGAAAACAAATTGTTCATCCTCCTTCTCACTCTCATTTTATGACTTCTTAGACTTTTGAAGAACCCCTTCTTGTCCATACTCACAGGGGCAGCACTGGGCCTAATTATCTTTCCAGAGCGTAGCAAAACCACTCCTAACTGTGGACTAAGGAGTTACTGCAAAGCAACACATGCTTCAGTGAAAATGACGGTCCTCCAGATGCCTGCTGGCCTAAGAGTGGTGAAAGTATGTCATGTCAAAATATTTTTTTTTAAATTGAATAAAACAATGGAAAATCTGACTTCTAATTTACAAAAAAATCGTTATTTAAATAACAAAATCCATGCAGTGCATATTGCTGATTTTTTGACTGGCTATAAAACTTATCTAGCTGACTTGTTCTATTACCTTATATGAGAAGACAGAGTCTCTGCAGCTTCTCAGCTCCTCAGTTGTAGGGCCGGACTATGAAACTCTTAGAGCTAATGTAACTGTACATTTTGCATTATCCAGATACATGTCCAATCTTTTTATTTTTTTGAACTCTCCTCAATGATATCCTGTGGCAAAGAGCTCTACAGAATTTTGTAATAATAAATTACCAATTTAAAATGTGATGCCATTCACATTAATTCAATGTCTCCTTATTCTGGTACTGTGAGAATGAATCAACAGGAGCACTTAATTTATCCTTTATGGCATTTACTATTTTGTAGTAATTTAGCATTACCTCTCTTATTTATTTTCTTTGGAAACTAAGCAATCCCAGTTTTTTAATTCCTCATATGGCACTCTCTCCAGGCTGCTAATCCTTTTCTGTTGGTCTCCCCTGAACATCATGTATTCCTGATAAATCCTTTTTTAAAATAAAGTGAGCAGACTGATCACAATATTTCAGGTAAAGGAATAATATCCATTTACGTAAAAATCTGTTCTTTATTTAGCCTAATGTTTTGTTTACTTTCTTGACCACTACATTGAAACATCCCACTCTTTATCTTTCAGACATTCTGAAATCTGATATTTATTCCTACTCATGGGTTTTTGAATTCTTTGTCAGTTTCTAATTTAGGGCAATATTTTACTTCTCACCATATGACTATTTACTTTCCTTCAAAGCATCTTCTGAGGAACCTTATCAAAGATTCTTTAAAAGGCAAAATGAATGTTAGCTGGTATTCCTTTTGCACTATTTGTTGACGTGGTTATAGAATTCTAGTAGATTATAGAGGTAAGATTGTTCCTTTACAGATGTCATGCTAGATTGTCCTCATGTTCATTTATGTTTTATAATTCCATTTTAAAATGTTTTTCAACCAATTTTCCAAATATAAAAAGTCTCATTGATAATTCCCAAAGTCACTCTAAACATCTTTTTAATGACAAATAAAACTTTTTTTTACACTTGTGTCCAGTTCTTTGTTATTGGATAACATTCTAAAGTCTAATATCTAATATCTGAAGATATTCTAAAGTCTTCTATCCTTTGTAATAATTGCTTTCCATATTGTCTACCATAGCAGATAAAGACAAAACCTAGTTTACCTTCTCAAATGCTTCATTGCAAATTTTCAAATACTTTTCATTTATTGATACTGGTAAAATTTGTAAGGACAGAACAATGTGGAACTCAGAGAAGCTTCTCAGTTCTGGCCCAATCATATGTTCCATTTTAATTCAATATTTTTCTGTCTTATATTGTATCCATTCAACTTGAGGTTTTAATTGCCACATTTGTTTAAAAGCTTTTAACTGTCCTTCCCCACCTGAGTTGATAATTCTACTTATTTAGATTATACAGAATTTCTATTTGAAGTCTCTCAAGATTAAAAAAGATCATGGTCAGAAAGCAAAATGAAGTGTTACCATTCAATTAAGGTGAACACGTCACCATGAGGCAAATGCATTAATTTGCTAGGCTGGAGAGCAGTTGATGAGTAACTAAACCCAAATCTTGCATGTGGTTGTACAGAGAACTATCTACATGAGTTAGGGTCAGACCAGGATATAGTCTTTTAGTTTATTACATGTGGATACATGATATTAGATGTGAAGCAGTAATCAGATTATTTCAAAATGTGCACATCAAACTTTACAATCACATGGTTCAACCCTATTGAGCACTGTTACATTTTGTCAAATATGTATCACCAAGGGAAAAAAAAGCAAAATACAACCATCTTCATCTTCATTTTAATGGGCTTAAGAAGAAATAAGATCTTAGCAATAACAACATTGTTCTTGCTTCTCAGTCATTTGTATGGATGTTGTAAGTTTTCATCAAATAATGGAAAGCTACAAACCCCAATTTTTGCCTAGTGGAAAGGGAGCACTGGTGAAGAAGATCATCTTTAAGACATTTTGGAATACTAGCCAAAAGCATCTGGAAGATCAGTAATGGTATTTATACCAGTAGTTGTCACCCACAGCTCTAGATACCTTACAACCTAATGTCTGTTAATGCCTTCTGTAAATAAGCTATTCAGTGCAACCTATGAAGTTTCTCACTGTTTGAAGGGGCCATGGTTTAAGAAGTTGATCTTTTCAAAAAAACCACCAGAACAGCATAAAAATGCTGATGAGAGCCAAATGTCAAAGTATTTTCTTCCAAAGTCACAGTCACCTCAAACAGTATATGAGACTATATAGATTGGGATGAAATGGCCAACATGATCTATTGTAACACAAAAAGCTTCCCTAAAACCTATGCCAGCTTGTCGCTATCAAATGGGGAAATAGGAGGAAATATTCACAAATCAGGAATATTATATTAAAATTGACTTAAAATATCTCTATATTAATGGATTTAATTTACAAATTACAAATTTACAAATGTGTTCTTTATTGTATTTTGTTCAACTGAAGTGTATTTTTACATAGACTAACACATGCAGGAGAGTTACCGGCTTCTTGATTATTGCCAAAATGTAACAAAGACTCCAAACAAATGTTTAGATGGCATATGTTGTCATGTATTACTTCTTACCAAAACTAAATATCTAGATTTCAAAGAGTTAAAAAAACTAGGGATATTCCAGTGATCTAAATCTATCTAGTACACCTTGTCATTTCAGAAACTGGTAACCTCCTGTGCTCCCTTTTCACTCACACACCTAATAAGGCAGGTTAGCTTTCTATCACTTAATAGCCAGCTACTTTTCAAACAGTTCTAGTAGCTTAGATTTTTTCAAATGAAGAATGATGCAGTAAAACCATGAAGAAGTGTAAAAAATGGTAAAATGAATATTATTACAGACATTTAAAGTCTGAGGTGCTTAGGAATTAAACTTCAAAGTATGTCTTGGGGTGATAGAAGACAACTATTAACACTACCATAATTGTATACCACTTGCATCAAATGTAACATTTCAGTTTAATATACTTTTGCTAAGAGTATTCTATTTTATGGCCTACCAGTAAAATAAAATCCAACACAGACGTTTTCACTTTTCTAATATAATTCACTACAAGATTTTAAGCTGCCATTTCTTTCTCTCTTTTCTTTCCACCTAAATGGTTGATCCCATCATCCATTAATTCCACAACAGCCTCACACTGGGTCAATGAGTCAGTCAGGAATGCCTCCATTAACTGTGCTAATTTACACTATGTCACCTTAATGACATTTTGTCATAGCTACCTTTCCTGACATGTACATACTCTATTCAAAAGGAAATATAACAAGTTGAGATGTAGGAGGATATATTAATGCCTGACCAGAAAGTTATTTGAATGTGAGTGTTACCAAAAACTGGAGTAGAGGAGGAGAAGAGGAAGAAAAAAAGCTGACTGGCCAACTTATGATCATTTCTGGGTGATTTGTTTGATGAAAGGTCATTCAACTAACATTCATTCTTCTTCCAGCTTGTACTGATTACCACAGGAGAAGGTCAACATTAATAAAGAGAGACACAATAAAAAACACTATTTTATCCACACTATGGTTTTCCCTTGTGTGTTGTTATGCTAATATAGCACATACTGTATTAATTCTGTTCTAGTCAAGTCAGGTGAATGAGTCTCATTGAAAAATGTGTAAATAAATCTTTAATCATGTATTTCACATAATTCTACAATATGATTTTTAAATAGGTTTTTAAAAGGTATTGTACCTAATTGATAAGGCAGTAATATGCACAAATTACTGTTTGCTTTTTACAAACTGATCAAACTACCACAGGCTTATTTTCATTATCTCAATAGGAAACAATTTAGCTCTTGAGGAAGCTGCCAGAAAGAAAGTGCATCATAACTGCAGATTTTCAAAGGTAAATGTCTGATGTCTTTTTGCTGTGATTTAAGCACTATATTTAAAAAAAGAGATTAAAATTACTGAAGTTGAAGGTGGAAAAATAGAGCAGGCTAATCACAGAATCATAGAATATTAGAACTGGAAGGGACCTTGAGAGATCATCAAGTCCAGTGCCCTGCACTCATGGCAGGATCAAGCATGGTCTGTATCATCCCTGAGAGATGTCTGTCTAACCTGTTCTTAAATATCTCCAGTGATGAAGATTCCACAACCTCCCTAGGCAATTTATTCCAGTGTTTAACCACCCTGACAGTTAGGAAGTTTTTCCTAATGTCCAACTTAAACCTACCTTGCTGCAGTAATGTGTGCTTTCTTTCTTTGCTCAGCTTTAGAACTTCAAATTACAAACCTCAGTTGAAAACTAAAATTACCTGATTCATCCTCTTTCTCAAGCAAAATCTCAATATCCCATCAACATATTCACTGTATATATACACTGAATTTAGACTATTGTACAGGTACTTTTCATAGGACAGTAGGGTAAAGAATTTTATAAAGCATGATTTTTTAAAATATATGTACATTACATGAAAGCCAAAGCTATCATAACATGCCAGCACATCATTCTATTAAGTTTAAAGCATATGTCCATTATTTTTGCAGGATTTTGTAATTTCTGCAGTTTTAATTTGCTCTCACCAATAGGTTCTCAGCTTAGATGCATTTTTAAAAATGAAACTGGGGCAACATTTAATATTACTACCAATTTTCAATGATATTACTGGTTTGAGTGGTGTTTTGTATTTAATACACATAATAGTGTATAGCAGTAGAATAGGTAAAACTTTATAGTGTGCCCCGTGTATGCTAAGTGGGATTACATTAACAAGTAACTTCCTCCAAAGTCCTGCATGTGGAACTACATGGATCATAGGCAGAGCTAGAATGATGTTTTAGAGAAAATTGTGGCAAATTCTTGTATAGTACATACATTAAGCATCATATTTATTGTGTAAGCAGATGCATTCAAAGAGAAATTTTGCCTCTTTACATGCTATTTACTTTCATCCCAATTCAGAACAATGACTTTCAGATTTACTCTGTAAAGAGTGGAAATTATGAAGCAAGAGACTGGATGTTTAGAGATTTCACACAGAGAGCTACAAATACTTTTAATTAACTTAGTTTTCTTCTACTAGAGATCGTCAAATGCCACCCTACCCTAATATATGAAGATTAAAAAACAGTATCTTAAGAATGTGTCAGTAAGATTAACAATATAAATAAAAGAATAAAAATTCTGCAAGAGTACTTGATCAAAATGGGCCAAAAGTATGCACAGAGATCCAAACAGTAACTAACAGACCTCAGGAAATGAGATATATCTAGAATTAATAATGGTGCAGCTTCCTTTCCTTTCATAGTCCTCAGGAGAAATTCATCCTGATGTCACAGCATTGAGAAATGCAGCTCATTAAGATCTTAAGCCATAAACAATAGCAACAATTAGCTGCTAAATTCAGTTTTGATTTATGACTAAGAAACAGACTTCAGAGATGGAAAGGTCCTAGAGGGTCCACTCTCTTGCCAATTCATGATTGTTTTAGAATATATTTTCTAGTGTTTTCCCCAGTCTCTTGAGAAATAGGGCCTTCCACTTCTTCCACTGAGAGTCTGTGGCACAATAAAATAAATTTCACTGTCAGCAAGTTTTCGTATTATGTTGCCAAGTATTTCTTTTATAAATTTCATCCCATTGCTCTTAGTTATTTCTCTTTGTTGAAGAGATTTCATAATCCTTATCTTCTGCAAAGTTTTTACTCTTCAACTAAAGTATTTGTACATAGTATGTCCCTCCCTTTAGATATCACTTATCCAAACCATATACATTTCTTTTAATTTTTCTCTGTAAATTAATTTGTCTAGCTCCTTAATCACTTCACTGCTTTTCTTAGTACCCCCTTAAGTTTATCTACATATTTAAAGGAATGAGTTGTCCAGCAATGCAAGCAGTAAACAGCTGCTTTACTTGGAATGCATAAAAAACCCTTTTCTCTAGAAACACCAGGTCTGTGTAACAGAGCTGAAAGAAAAAACAAACTGCTTTAGATTGAACTCTGATACAGTAATTAGACTTACAACTTGGCTTCAGTGAAAGCCCTGCTATTGAACTGGACAAAGTCTTCAGATGAAGAAGGGCAATATCATATAACAAGGTGTTCATACACATTGTTTTCCCTAAGAGCTCATTTAGACTACGCTAAAGTGTCGAAAGAGAATATGCAAATTCTTCAGAAATTTACATATCTTCTTCCAATCTCACTTTCAGAAGCAGAGCTTTCAAAAGTGAAAGTAGTCTAGACACTTTTTTTGGCATCCCTCCTCCCCTTTTTCGAAAAGCCGCTTTTCCTCAAAAAATGAGGTTTACGCGGCTTTTCAAAAAAGGGGGAGGGAGGGTGCCGAAAAAATGCTTTCAACACTTTAGCTTAGTCTAGATGAGCCCTAAGGAAATATTTTGTACTTTTTGTACTGTAGCATCGGTATTGGAGTTTTGTAGGTATACTATAAATACATTAGGTACAGCAGTATATTGAATAGTGGTACCAAATATGACAGCAAGTTTGGCCCAAAGCATTTCTAATCTAATTGTAAAAGCATTTTATCACTACACTATCAAATTAGAGTATTGTTCGTTACCAAATATGCTCCTTGCTAAAGAATCATCATAGTCACAAACTACATGAAAAACACCTCACATCAATATGTACTTTTAATATAATTACTGGTCAATTCTACTTAAACTTAAGATAGGAAAAATCAGAATTCCAGATCTGAAAACTTGACTCCCAGGGCCTACTCTCTCCTCCTTCCCAGACTGTGTGGGAAATTTTATTTTGAGTCTAAATCCAAACTTTGCAACTCACATGCCCACCTCTTCTTTGAAGTATATAAATAGGGTTCCCAAACTGTAGTTTATATGTGTAGGAAATAGTAGACATAAGTATTATTAACATATTTCCTTAAGCATATCATAGCAGTAGTAGTTTAACCATAAAGTTACTAGAAACTACAGCAGATTCAGTAGAAAAAGAAAAAAGGGAATACTAAATATTAAATTTTCAAAGCATATTTATCTGTGCAGTATCTGTGGAGGAATCTGTGCTGAAACTGTAGATTCTTTGAAATGCGTCTCCTTATAGGAGCTCAACTTCAGGTGCAGATGCTCTTCTTGAGCCTCTTCTTGAGCCTTTTTGATCACAGATTTTTTGTTCAGTGTGTACTGGGCCAGCACATGCATCCTATACACCAGGGATGGGCAATAATTTTTTACCACTTCAGAAATTTTTGAAGTGGCCCCAGGCCAACCCAGAAGGGGTGGGGCCTGGTTACTTTCCTGCTTTGCCCTCCCCTCACAGACCATGATTGGTCTGGCGGTGGAGGGAGGAAGTGAAGTCTTTGCCCTGCCCCAGAGGTTCCCCCTAAGCGCCCATGCCCCTGGTGGTGTGAGGAGACTTTGCACACTCCCCTTTCTGCCCCCCGGCCAATCAGGGCTTGGGGGTGGTGGGAGTGTGCAAAGTCTCCTCCCATCCTGCCAGGGGCGCGTGGCACTTCTAAGCGCTGCGTGCTCCTGGCAGGGCAGGAGAAAACTTCGTGCACTTTCCCCCCAGACCCTAATTGGCCTGGGGGTGGGGGAGCACACAAAGTCTCCTCCCACCCTGCCAGGAGCGTGTGGCACTTCTAAGCACTGCTCACTCCTGGCAGGAAGGGACAGGGCAGAGGAAACTACGTGCACTTCACTCTACCCCCAGGCCCTGATTGGCCTGGGGGCAGGGGAACACAAAAGTCTCCTCCTACCAGGAACACATGGAGCTTCTAAGCGCTGCATGTTCCTTGCACGGTGGGGGCAGGGACAAGGAAACTGTGTGTGCTTCCGCCCACCCCCAGGCCCTGTTTGGTCTGGGAGCAGGGGAGCGGCAGGGCCTCCATGGGCTGGATCAACACACTTGGCAGGCCAGATCCAGCCCGTAGAGGCCCTTTTTCCCATTCCTGCTACCTCCACATGCAAACAGTGATATTATATAGGGCTGCAAAAGTGAACTGCCCTGAATGTCTTCTCTATCCAAACCTCCTACGGAGAATAGTCCAAACCAAAGGGAAAGGAGGGCAGATAGAGGAGAGACACCTCTTGAAGAAAAATAGTTACTACGTGGGGGGAGAATCTTTTATTCCTTGAGAGGTTTCCCTAATGAGCACTCTACTTCAAGTGACTCCTAATCAATATCCTCACAGGGAGGTTGAGGAAGCTTCAGAATTCAGTACAGAACTGATAACAGAACCACATTACCTAGTGCCTCATAAGATCTAGAAACATGAATCAAGGCACAGTGCTTAGAAGAAGTATTTATTGAAGCTCATGTAGTGCCCTTACATATTATTCAAAAAAATTCGAACATCTAAGATGCCATGGATGTTGCTTGCAAGCTGGTGTAGTACACTATCATCCTGTGGAAGGCTGAAAGCAACAACAGTCTAGATGACTTCCAAAATTGCTTAGTTATATCTAGACAGAAGACTGAGGAGTGTCTGATTGCTAAGGTATGAAAAGAGGTCTCCTGTTGAGACTTATGTGGCTTTGGGAAAAACACTGGTGGATGAATGATTTGGCTAAGATGAAAGCCTGAGAATACCTTAGGCAAGCATTCAGGATGTGATTGTAAAGTAATTTTGTCTTTGAAGAACGTCATTAAGAGGATCTACCATTAACTTCACTTTCGCATCCTCTAAACTCCTGACCCTTCCAATCCCTCATGCTTGCCTTGACTCCTATTTCCTAAACCCTCTGCCCTGAGTCCTCCACACATCCTGACCGTCTTCCCTGACTCCTGCATTCCCCCAAACCCAAACCCCTGCCCTGAGCGCCCTCAAACCCCCATGTACCCCAGCTACCTGCCCTGAGTCACTTCATCCCATACTTAAATGTCTTTCAGGTACTGTCCTGTACCCCTGAGTCCCTGCTCTGACACCTTCTCAAGGGGGTGAGGGTTGTGACTGGACAGTTCCTGTAATAAATTTAGGTTATTTTCATTCATGCCGAGGATGCCCCTCTGAACTATATTTTCTATACAGGGCTTAACATGGATTTTTTTACTTTGAATTGAAAACCCAATTTCAGGAAAGGAGAAAGAGCCATATGAGCAGATGACCATATTCTTCATATGATGGGCCCCTGATCAACCAGTCATCAAAATATGGGAAAACAAAAATTGCCTCATGACAAAGGAAAATAGCTACTACTGCTAGGACCTTTGACAACACCCCTGGAATTGAGGAAAGGCTGAAGCAAAGTATTCAAAATTGAAAATGATCTTAACCTATAATGAATATGGAAACAGCCAACTTCTTGCCTCTAGTGAAGGGATTATAGTTGCCATCCTGAACTGTTGAGACTTTATACATTTGTTTAATAGTCTTGAATTCAAAATTGGTCTTCTGTCATCTATCTTTTTTTGGCAAAAAGAAATACCTTGTATAGAACACCTAAAGCGCTGGGATTAGCTCTAATAGCCCTAATTGAATGAGTCTATTTCTTGTCTCAATAAAAGATCACGAGAAAGGTCCCTGAAGAGGAGTGGGGAGGAGAGATGGAATGGAGAAAGGGACATAAAGTGGATAGATTTGAACCCCTGAATGATAAATTAAAACCTTTTGATGATGAATGTGCACTTGCAGGAGGAGAATGGGCAGCTCTCTCTCTTTCCAACATATGTCTCTTATTGAGGGATTGGGGTGGATGGGTGTATTTTTGGAAACTTGGAGAATTAAAAGAAGCAAAATATCTGGGTAGTTTGTGACCTACTAAATCTTCTTTTATTCCTACGGATATAGATAACCAGAGACAGTAGCTTTTAATGTGCAAAATAGCTTCAGACCATCTAATGGGAGTGTTCTGAACTTCTCTCAGAAGCCTTGAAAGCTGGAGTCATGATACACTGAATATAACTACTATAGAAATGGATCAGACTGCAATATATGTGGTATCTAAAGATGCCTGAAGAAATGACCTAGCTGGTAACTCAGTGATAATGGTCTGAAATTGTTCCCTCTGCTTCTTATGGAAGATGATCAGGAAAAGCAGTACATTTATTGTAGTTTATGAAATTATATTTAGCCAAGGTCACTTGATAGTTTGTGATCTACCATAATGAATCATGGATGAGCAGTCCAAAGAAGTCCTAGCACTATCATATACTTTAGCGTTACTAAGATGATGATCTGGGAAGCATTCCTTCTACAGTGCTCTAGTGAGATGGATTCCTCCATAGCACAAAGAAAGCCAAATTGCTGGGGACAAGACTGAATCATTTGTGCTGGCCAAACTCATTAGTTTAGGCTGACATCACTGAACTCTTGTAGGTAACCTGAATGTCATAGCAAAGCAAATGTTATTCCTTGATTTCCTGAGAAGAGAACTAATTGGAGTGCTCCAATACATTGGTGTATGAAATTGGAAGTTCTATATACATTATGTACACTGTTTCTGCTCTTTTCAGGGATGAAAACATCTGTTTATTAATTTAAGTTACTATCAAAGCTAATCAAATATAAACTCAAGCTTCAGGAAATTACTGTAAAAGATGTTTTAAAGTGTTTTTGACTTCAACATGTTTCAAATCTCTGTCACCAATCACAGAAAATGGAGACAGTGAAAATAACTTGCCCAAGATTACACACAAAGAACAAGAAACATAACTGTGTAAAGTGAAATATTTGAGGACTTTGTCAACTTAGGTTAGGCTTAGTTGAAAAGACAAAAGCAAAACACACTTAAAAATTGAAGAAACTGCTACACATTTTTTATACGGAAGGTGGTCATTGGAGATACCAACCCAACAAGCACTGTGTCCCTCATTATGTACTATATGCATAATATTAATAGTATGTAAAACATCACCAATGTGCAATGGAACATAGACAAATAAACTATGCCTCTTCCACCTCACTGTATATTTATTTTCTCCACTTAAGGGATAAATCAAATTAATAAAGAATGTTGTTGTACCCAGTTGTGCTAAACATTTGGTATATAAGATCACACTCTCATCTGAGACTCTTGTAATGTTCACACAGAAGAGGTCCAGAATAAACAGAGAATAGCAACTCTATAGTTTTTTTCTTTGTTAGGTCAATTGAGACACTCAATGTTAATGTAATCTTGCTGTTTATACTTAATAATCTGATTGGCAGTAATAGAACAATAAAACCTCTTTAAAATTGCTTTAAAAAGAAAAGCATTTACAATGAATATGGATACTCCAACCTTTCACTACAGCCTTATTAACTGAGAAAATGAGAATCACGAAAAAAATCTTATTGTTCAAAATACTGGAAGATATGGGCTTCTTTTTGACAAGGTTCCACACATATATACAATAAACCCTTTGTATTTAACAATAGGTAAGTAATAACAACAGTAAAATTACCCTGCTCTCCAGCTGTTTCTGTATATTGTGTAGATGTTGGTTTAATCTAATGTGTATTGTTGCATAATATCCCCAGGCACAGTCAAGTAAAAGCTAAAGCTGTACAAAAAAGCCTACATTTTAAATGGGTATTGTCATTAATGCTTTATTAATTGCCTCAGGCAATGCAACTCACAGCTAGGCAAGCTATAACAATATGACACTTTAAGGTCAAATCCAATTTCTGCTGCATTTTATGGACTGGGCCAAATATTGAGTTAACAGCAGGAAAGAACAATTTATTGGGCTTTTCTTCATCTTCTGATTAACTGATCTAAATTAGATCAGAGTTTTTTGCAGAAACAAAGCATGTTTTAAACCCTTAACATGCTAGAATCTGTTTTTCTGTTTTCTGTTTTAGCAACAGTATTTTCTAAGAGTCATCTTCTATTTAAAGTGTGTCTGATATACTGGGTTTTTATGTAAGAGTACTAAACCCAAAAAGCCTTTGAGCCTATGTAAAATAAAATATCAGAAATGAAAATTTCATAAACTACAGCTTTTTGTTATGTAACACAACACATTAAATTAATTAATATATGTTAAATTAAACCTACCTTCACATCTGAGGTATCTCTTTGGCTATTTCTCCAAGATCTTGCCACTGAAGAGAAGGTTCGATCTGGGTGGTCAAATTTTGCATCATTTGCATTAAGAAAGAATGTTGTGAAGGGTTCCTATGATCAAACAAATGAATATGCAAGTAAGAAGAATACAACAGAACAGATCACACAGCAGTTTCCTGATGAAATATGAGAAACGTTTACGTTTAAAATAACTAGAATAAAGAACAATTTGGGATTTAATTTTACACACACGTGCATGTGCACACACCATACACACACAAACACAAATTGATAATGAATTCTGTACAATACAAAACTGACTGCTGCAAAGGAAGAATACAAAATTGCATCCTCTGTCATAAGACTAGTATTGCCATGATAATTGGTAAGCAGGCATGCTCTGGCACTACTTCTATTGAAATCACTATAAACACTCTCTTTCTTACATATAACACTATGCCTAGTCCGATCAGCACAAGACTGTGCATTCAAATTAGATCATGTGAAAGCATCTACAAAGTTTTTATTTTAATATAATGCTGCAGTCTAGTCCTGTTTTCTTCTTAGCTGATAGGACTGGGTTGAGATATGACGACTGTTTTGACAGGTTACTAAAATGGGGGAGAGAGGGCTGACTTTATTGTTATATTTTGGACAGATGATAGAATGAGGTACAGATTTGATTTTGTTCTATGTAATATTGATTCTTTGTTCATGGTAACGAGTGAAATATAAAGATAAATAACTCAGAGTCTGGGAAGGACACTAAAAATCAAAATAAATAAAGGACATTTTATTTTTATATTATTCTATTCTGAATAGCTATGATATACTCTAAGGGTGCATCTACACTGCACCATAACTTAAAATAAGAGACACAATTTGAGCTATGCACATTGTTTATCTTTTTTCGATCTTATTTCAAAGTTGCTTATTTATAACAAATCAGGATTCTGTATCTTTAAGGGTTTAATTGCATTTGTTATCAGCAAGCTATCTAAGCTGTGTAACATACATCAGAACAAGACTTGTGTACCACCCAGTCACTGTGTTACCTATATATACATCTCTCTAATTCCCTACTTATTGTTTGTGCCTCTGATTTGTATCATATCAACCATTAAATCAAATAGCAAGTAGTGTATTTAAACATTTTTACAAAAAAGTACTGTATCCCAGAAAGCACTAATTCTCAAAAGATGTGACAACAGATAAGTGTTAGGGGTCACAATTGAAAATGACAACCCAGTGCGATGCCACAACTAGAAAGGCAAAGATTTCCTTATTTGTTCTCAGCTTAGGAACCCTGTCTTACTCTTCAGTGTCTGTTAAGATGAGTATGAAATTAACACATACTATTATATAGGATATGATATTCTTGCTACTGTCTAGTACATAATTCCAAATGATGGAATTTTTATTCTGCCTTTTTCTTTTTGTAATGCCTATGAAATTATGCACAACAAATATATATTAAAAATACATTTAAAATGCCAGTTACAAAATGAAGGCACTCTAAAACTTAGTAACAGCAAGTTTCCTCAAGCATCTTTGTCCATGCAACCTTGATGCTCCCAATAAATGTTGGATTAAAATAATTACATCCTGTATTGTTTGCAGGACACGAATACACGTTGCACAGGAATCCAGAAGATTCCCCACATGGTTGCTGTGGGAATCAGACAGCATGCAGCAAGTGAGGCAGAAATCCATATATTAAAGTAAGGCAGTCAACAGGCAGACTGTGGGCCAAATACAGACTGTCAGATGGCTTTAAATGGATCCCAAAATCTTTTTATTTCAATATCTATCTAAAAAAATCCTTTTCCTGCAGGATGACAGAGTGACATCATCACAAAACTCTATGTCCCACCTGCCTCCTACTACGCCCCTCCCCTTTCACTAGTGCTGGGCGGGGAGGGGGGTGGGACTGCCAAGTCATGGCCTTGGCCCTGCTGGCAGTTGGAGGGAGAGAGCTGGGGCTGCTAAAGCCTTGGCCTGTTTGCCCTCCTCTCTGGCAGCTGGAGAGAGACAGCATGGGACCTGGCAAAGCCTCAGCCCGCCCCTCACCCCCCCCCCCCACCACGGTGGCTGGGGGGAGAAAGCATGGAGCCTGGTGAGGTCTCGGCCTGCTACTCCTGCCAGCAGCGAGCGAGCACAGGACCTGGCGAGGCCTTGGCCTGCCCCCCCACCCCATGCATCTGGCAGCCAGGGGGAGAGAGCACAGGGCCTGGCAAGGCCTTGGCCAGACCGGAGTGCGGGGCCCAGCCCCCCTCCTCCAGGCGGCCAGGAGGACAGTGCAGAGCCTGGCGAGACCTTGGCTAGACCCCCCCCCCCTGCCGGTGGCCAGGGGGAGATCACAAGGCCTGGTGAGGCTTCAGCCCATCCCCCCGGCCGCTGGGGGAAGAGAGAGCCAGGGCTGGCGCAGCTGGAGGGAGGAAGGGAGGAGAGCCAGGGCTGGCACGGCCTCGGTCTCCCCAGAGACGGGAGGAGGTAGGGGAGAGTCTGGGCTGGTGCAGCTGGAGGGAGGAAAGGGGTAGAGCCAGGGCTGGCATGGGCTCAGCCCTGCCTGGCATCTGGGAGGGAGGGGAGAGCCAGGGATGGCCTAGCCTTGGCCCTGCCAAACAGCTGGGGGGTGGGGGAAGAGCCGGAGCTGGTTTCCCTCAGTAACGGCGAGTGAACAGGGAAGAGCCCAGCGCCGAATCCCCATCCCGCGGTGGGGCCTCAGTCCTCCTTGGTGGCCAGAGGGATTGGGGAGAGCCAGGGCTGGCACAGCCTTCACCTGGCTACCCATGGCGGCTGGGGGAAAGAGCCAGGACTGGCATGCCTCAGTCCTTCCTGGTGGCTGGGGTGAGAGGAGGGGAGAGCTGGGGCTGGGCCAGCCTCGGGGGAGGGGAAAGGAAGAGGGCAGGCCAGGGCTGCCATACCTTGGCCTGCCCTCCCCCGTAGCTGGGGGGAGATCCGGGGCTGCCTACCTCAGGGGGTGGTGGTAGCAAGCATACTGAGCAGGTGGTGAAGCCCCATGGGTTACTTATGATTTTTGTGTTTTCTCCAGAGTCAGGATCTTGATTACATCTTGACCAAAAAATCTAGACCATTGCAAAATTGACTCTATCATATTAAAGGGAGGAGAAGAAATATTAATCATTGCCACACATTTGCTAAGCATTGTCTTAACCCCACACGGAATTAGAATGCAGAAGGAACAGAGTTAAGTTTGGGAGGGCAACTTTAATTTTGATGTGTCCAATGCACTTTGGATTACTTCACTTGGTGACCTTCATATATGAAATAAGTACCCAGTAGATTCACATTACATGTTTTAATTAAAAAAAAATTCCTATTTTAGTTCAAAATTGAAAAAGCATTCTATAATACTTAAAGTGGCAAGTTTTGCAAACTATGCCACTTCCCATCCTATTGACCCTGTGAACTTTAGATCTTATTAGCTCTGCTTTCTAAAAGTCCCAGCCTATCATTTTTTTTTAACATTTATACTTTAATTTGATTTGAAGACCATTGAGGAATGGTTTACTGATGGATATTGAAATCAGAAACAGTTGATGGATTAAAAAGAAGCAGAAGCCAGAAATATGATGTAGTTACAGTAAATTATGTAAAAACATTAATCCAAAATTCCATGACAACATTATTTTAAGCATCTGAGACAAATATACAAAAGCAAGAAAATTCACAGTCAAGGATTAAACCTGTAATAGTTGAGCACTACAGGGTGCCCTATTATGTTATCGCGCTATGACCTGTTGTGCCTATTTTGGGGATTTTTAATTCTTAACTGGAATTCAGAGCTTTTCCTACGTTTATCTCAGATACTTCATTTAATGTTAAGGTGATCTTTATTATCCGAAAATGTATGTGGTAACGATATATAATTAAATATAGTTCATGTCTGTATAGAGTATGTTCATTTACATTTTGTTCTGTGCTATGTATGACTGCTATTTTATTTAAAGGTTTTCTGTCTGCAGAGCTACAAAATATATTTCATTAAAAGCCCCTTTTAGTTGTTCATATATTCTGAATAAAATTCAGACCTTGTTTTCTGGCACTGGGATAAAAGACTTCTGAGGCATGGAGATTTCTGCCACCATGCAAACTACGCTCTTTTCCCTCCAAAAAAGTGGTGTATTTTGAGCATGCCCATTCTCCTCCATTGGACAAATGTTGGGGTCTGGGTCATACAAGGGAAGGAAAGAGAAGGGAAAAGGTGCAATCTTGTCCCCCTGAAGTCATTGGGAGTTTTGTTGTTAACCTTAGGTGTTGACAGAATTTCACTCTGGACACATTTAGTTTGGAAACAGGCCCAACATCACTAATTCCCAGCTCTCTTCCTAATGTATGTCATTGGATATCATCTGCTCCATTGCTCATTGGTGGTTTTGGGGAAAAAAATTGGCCAGGTTTTGAGAGCCAATCAATGGATTACCTATGGGGGTTGGAAATAGATTTTTCCTTACTGCAGGTTGTCCGTGGCCACTGGGATTTATTGCTTTCCCAAAACAATCTAGACAAGTGATTTTGGGTTAAGTTTGGATGATTATAGCGATAGCTGTCAGCAACAATTATATTTTAGTCTGTTTAACATTTTCCATTAAAAAGTATTACAGAGACTTATTCATTTGAGAAATGTTAGCAACTCCATTACTTGGAGATGGTCATTGATATTCAGTACGGAGAACCACCTAGGGTTATTGGAGTGCCTTTTCTTTGTCCCATCAAAATCCAATCCAATTTAGCTGAGTTTTGAACTGTTACAAATCACCATTTCCTCACTTGTGTTTCTCAGAACAATTTTGACAACCTGCCAAAATCACTGAACATTGCAATACTGCATATTGTATACCTTGGAGTTGTTCGAACAGCTGTGATATGGTGTTTTTGGGGAAAAAGAGTAAGGATGAGCTTCCTTCAATAATATCCCCACTTCTCTGGGCCCAGTGCCCCATCCCACGTTGCATGTACTTGCACAATTCCCAGGGATGAAGAAACAAAATAGAGAAAGAACTGGGGCAGGTTCTTTCATCATCCCACGGATACAGTCACTGCACCATGGTTAGTGCACCATTATGATGGAGAGAACCCTGGAGAATATCTTGGCTGGAGCAGTCTGTACTGATAATGGGCCTGTGCAAAGGCAAACTGTAGGAATCTTCCGTACAATGGTTGTATTGAGGTAAGGAAGTAGATATCTTGTAGGTACAAGCCTGGAAATCAATCTCTAAAGGTGGAATAATGGCTTCTAGCTTGACCATCTTGAGCATCTTCACCTTCCTGTATTTAATATCCTGAGATTCAGAATGGGCCTCCAACCTTCCTTCATCTTGGGGATTAGGAAATAATGGAAATAAGACCCTTACTCATGAGTTGAAACAGAGTTGGTTCAATGGCCTAGGAATAACAAATGATCTATTTCCTGATGAAGTAGGTTCTCGTGAGAAGGATCCCTGAAGAGAGACAGGGAAGGAGCCTTGGTATGGGGGAGAGACATGGCTCCTCTGTGGCTCTCCCAATCTGAACTAGGGCTTCCAGAGCAGATACGCACAATCTTCATTCACAGTTGTAAGGATTCCATGCGCTCCTCCTACAAATATAAATGGAAACACTTTTCAGCATGGTGCACTTCCAAAGGACATGATCCGATATCAGTGCTCCTGTTGCTCATCTTGGCTTACCTGCTCATTCTGAAACAGCTATTGCTCTTGTTCAGCTCCATTAAAGCATACGTAGCAGCCATTATGACCTTTCATCACAAAATAGAGGGGTGATCTGTCTTTACTCACCCCAGACTCAAGAGGTTCCTTAAAGGGCTACATCTCCTAGATATGCTGTTAGATGCAGTTTGTGTAGGTCCAGGTAGGTTTGTGTTTTCTGGCCCAGTGGGATGAGATTGCACTGGAGTGGGAGAATGATGGGAGAGCGAATTTACATCCTGAGCAGGAAGGGATACAAGGGTTGTCTCAGCCTTGAGGGGGTTATTAGTATGACTGTGGCCCCATCTGTCCTGATCTTGTGGACTACTTTGGCGCAGAGTGGTATGGGGGAAAAGCATAATAGAGGTCATGCTTCCATCGGATGAGAATGGCACCTCTGATGGATCCCTTCCTGATGTGCACTCTGGAGCAAAAGTGTGTGCATTTGGTATTGTAAGGTCCAGTGAACAGATCTGTTGATGGGTGACCCAATTTGGAGAACAGAAGATGTACTATGGAGGAACTGAGTACCCATTTGTGATGTTGAGGGTAATATCTGCCGAGAGGTTTCATGGTTACATTGGTGACCCTGGTATGTGAACTGCAGAAAGGTGGATGTTGTGGTTGATGCAAAAATTCCACAACTTTATGGCCTTGGTGCATGGGTACTGAGACCTGGCATCCCCTTGTCTGTTGATGTAGAATACACAGGCAATGTTGTCCATAAGGATGCGTATGTGTTTGCCGGTGATGGAGGTCCAGAAATGTCTGCAGGTGTTCTATACCATACGTAGTTCAAGAGTCCTTGAGTGGTCTGATCGCAGAAGAGGTCCCCGATCCCCCCAACCCGTGTATGACGCTTCTGTGATAATCGTGTAGTGGGGGTGGGGGCAATTGGAGGAATGGGATTCCCATGCAAAAATTGGACAGCTTGGTCCACCATAGAAGGGATGTCTTTACTTTGCGTGGTACAGTAAGCCGAAGTGACATGGAATGTTTTAGAGGCTTATATACTGCAGAAAACCAAATCTATATGCAGCACATGGGCAATCGGGCATGCGATACTAAAAAAGTTGTAGCCTCCATGTGCCCTAGAAGTTATAGGCAGTCTTTGGCTGTAGTGTTTGGAGAAAAGTACTGCGTTGTGGCTAGAGATTGGATTGCAAGGAATCTGTCATGAGGCAGGCAGGCTCTTGCTGCCATGGAATCTAGGCAGACTCCAATGAATTGAATGGTCTGGAAAGGGTAGATATTTGACTTTGCCCAATTTATGCAAAGGGCCAGCTTTTGAAAACAATGGATAGTTGTTGCTCTGACAAGGACTGCCTTGGGGTGCAATGTGGCTTTGAGGAGGTAATTGTTGGGATAAGGAAATATGATTATTCTCAACGAGTGAAAGTGTGCTGTGGTGACATCGAGCACCTTTGAGAAAACCCGAGGGGCCATAGACAGGCCAAATGGAAGGACCCGATATTGGTAGTGATGTGGGCCTACCGCGAACCTTAAGAACCTTCTGTAAGTCAGGTGTATGAGAATATGGAAATATGTGTCATGGAGGTTGAGGGCTGAAAACCAGTCCCCTCGTTGCAGTGCCAAGATAATCATGGTTAGAGTGACATTGTAAAAGTGTTGCATCTTGACAAATTTGTTGAGGTTGCAGAGATCTAAGATTAGTCTCCAACCCCCTTGACTTCTTTTGAGTTAGGAAGTAACGGGAATAGAAACCTGGTCCACTGTGTTGTTCTGGGACCAGTTCTATAACTCTGAGGTCTAGCAAATGTATCACCTCTTGACGTAAAAGATTCTCATGACAGGGGTCCCTGAAGAGAGATGGGATGGGAAGGTGGGTAGAATGCTTGGAGAGGAAGGGAATGTTGTATCCTGATAGGCTCATTGGTGACAGAACGGGTGGAAAGGGTTTTGGAATGTGTGCGTGGTCACTGCTGGCATTGAAACTTCTGGGAGGTCTTCGAGGCCTTCAACCAAGGCCTCAAATTTGCTTGTTGGCCGATGGCAGTTGAGGGGGCTGAACCTGATGACTGTCAGCATCTCTGGGGACAGATCGGTTTCTATTCAGATTGAAGTGCGAATGTTGATTGAGGAAAGCAGGGTACTGAGGTCATTGATAAGGTTGGCAGTGTTACTGCCTGTGTCTGTCAGTGCGTGCATGGATGCCCAGGATGCGGAGGGTGGCACGTGAGTCCTTCATTGTATTAAGGACCTCATTGACTTTGCTGGCAAAGAGTTTTTGCCAGTCAAAGGGAAATCCTAAATGGTGGCTTGTATTTCGTGAGGGAACATGGCAGTGGGGGAACTGTGATGCCCTGCGCATCACAACTGCAGTGACAGTGGTTCTAGCTGCTATGTGTGCCACATCAAGCACAGCCTGGAGGGCTGCCTGAGAAATAATGTCCCCCTCAGCCACAATGGTCATAAATTGGAGTCTCTTTGCCTCCAGATCGCTGTCCACAAAGTCCAACGGTTTAGAATAATTCCGAAAATCATACTTTGCCAGCATGGCTGAGTAATTTGAATTCCTAAACTGTAAAGTTGCAGGACCTGGTATGAGAGGATGTTGTACTGATGAGGTTGTATGCAGTGTATAGGAAGTTTGTAAGGGCTGGGCTGGATGCTGTGGTGTCTCCTATAGGAATCCCAAGGGCTCCAGTAAGGCCAGTGAGAAGGGTGTGGCATCCACTGGTGTCCATAGCACAAAGGAGCTGCATGTGAGTCATAACACGACTTGTGAGTCATAACACGCCTTGGGGAGCTGCATTGTGGTGAAAAGGATGCCTGTACTCCATTGTCTTCATTGCTGGAAAATTACAATGGTACCGGAGACAGTGTCTGAGGAATGGCTGGTCTCGGCGATGTATCTGTACCGAACAGTGGCGACTAAAGTGCAGATATGACTGCCAGATCCGCATTGCACATATATGGGAGTGGCGCTGCCAGGATCGGTGCTTGAGTCTGCAATGTCAGCTTGTGTGGTGCCAATGGCGTGGTCAGTGTGGATGATAGCGACCGTTGATATGTTGGCGGTACCAAGTATATAAAATTGGTGCTGCTAGTCTGGTTGGTGCTGGCGGTGCCGAAGTGTGGGCTGGTGCTGGTGGTATTGAGACAGATGCTGTTGGTGCCAAGATGGAAGATGGTACCATTGGTACTGAGGTCGCGGGTGTTGCCATCAGTGCTGATGGTGGCGGTGCCGTAACTGACACCTGTGGTGTAGCCTATAGTGCTGGGGTAATCATTGGTACCTCAGAGGTTATCGGTATGGCACTAAGGCATTGTTTGGAGCCTTTGTGATTAGAGGTGGCAATGGCCAGCGGTACCACGATGCCTGAGGCGTCATATGTGCTGACATGAGACCTATGAAGAGGTTGCCTGGAGGGGGACTGTTTCTTGCCAGCAGTCTCCTGCTGAGGCACTGAGGAACTTCTCCTCTTTGGTGCCTTCTTGCTGGGAGGGGAGCCTGGAATGATTGTACTCCCGGATACGAGGCAGGATGTAGGCTCTTCTCCATTAAAATCAGCTTTAGTTGGAGATCTCTGTCTTTGCAGGTCCTAGCTGTAAGTTTGGCGCAGTGAGGGCAACTTTGAGTTAAGTGCTGTTCCCCAGGCATCTGAGGCATTGCGAGTATCTGTCAGAAATGGGCACTGCCTCTCTGCAGGAGGCACAGCATTTGAAACCTGGCGAACCCTGCATGATATAATAGAAAAGGTGTTTTTTTTAAACTATTAACAACTAACTCGCTAAATTACACTAACAATAACAAGACACTAACTATAAACTATCTAAATTATTGCAGAATCATCAAAAAAGCAGGGAACTGCAGAGCTCCGTCTCAGGCCAAGCGCAGTTGAGAAGGAACTGGAGGGTGCTGGCTGCGCATGTGCGGTGCCTACTGGAAAGCTTGTGCTGGTTGGTGCTGCGCATGTGCAGCCCTTTCAGGGACTACTTCAAATCTCCGATCCAGCTGTCGGGACAGCACCGAGACCCAGCGTGGAGTATCCATGGGAACCTCTTGAAGAAGAAGAATTTTAACTTTAGCTCTCAGTTTTTGAGAGAGCTCAGCTTTAGCTGGTGACAGCGGGATTGTGATAATCAAATACAGCAATATTAACACATTCTTTCCCTGAAGTTTGGGAAAACCACACCCTCAATTGGTAATGAGATGAACTCCCTGAAATAATATATATTAGAATTTAAATTTAAGATATAGTAAAGAAATTATTTGGTAAAAAATCATTCAAGACTGGCAGGTAAATTATTTTGCCCTAAGCAAAGACAGATTTTGGTATTTTTCCTATTAATGGCTCCCTGACCTCCTTTTCCAACCAGCTCTCTCAAACTCATGAAGTGCCCTCTCTTCATTTCCTTCTAAGAAGAATATCTCAGTTTCTGATCATGTGTAAGAGGTACTCAAAGTTCTTGAACACACTTCAGAATACAAAAGATTCTTGGGCATATGAAAGGTGGGCACCCTTTGCTCATGACTAAGCAGAAACAGGGATAACACTTTTTAGAAGGGAGTTGGTGGAGCAAACCACCACCAGGAAAGAGTATTTTGGAGCTAGCCTACTTGTGAATGCCCAATGTCTAGCACTATTCCAGTGATTCTTCCTGAGACATGTACCTGACTCATTAGCCTATGCTGAAGGCCACTCTTGATGATAATGATAAACGAAGAAAGATATTTTCAAAAAACCTTGTCTTCACAAGCAAATGAAGAAAATATAAAAGAAAACATTTATTATTTTCTGATCACTGCATTTAATAATTAGTTGCTCTGATTTTAACTCCCTACAGCACAAAAACGATGTTTAAAAAAAGTAGAAATATAAGGAGAAAGATAATTTTTCAATGGTTGTATATTTTAAAAAAGTATAATAGTGTTCATCTTGAGAAAAATATAGCTTTCATTTTTCCCCTTGTGGGCTGAGATTGTATGATAAGAGTGTATATTAAAAGTTCTACAATTAATTAATTAATAATTTAATGATAAAATGGCACAAGAAAGTGTGTGTTTGGTTTTACATAAAATGGTATGTGCACTGGATGTTTATGACTGTGTAGATATGTGTAGGAGGAGGAGTAACTGCATCGATTAAAACAGAACATAGAGCAGACATGCCAATGCAAGTTTCTCAGGCAGCTTTGCCAATGCACCTCAGTCTTAACATGCAACACTGTTCTCATCTTCACACTCATTTGAACAGAAGCTGTCAGATCATGTGATTGTTTGGAGATGATATAAAATTGACTACACATCTTAGGATCATTGGTTGATCACATCCTATGTCCTGATTATGACAAAGGGATCAATGTAGCATCCAAAATTTCAGAAGAAGGTGCAATTTCCCCACATGGCATCAAATCAATTATGCTATATTATATATAGGGTAAAGGAAGGGAGGGAATAATATATTTTCTGACCCCTTCAGAATTTGAATATTTTGCATAATTACACATTATACTCATAAAATTAACCAGGAAAAATTTCACTCAGAGGGGCATTTAATCTCACAGGCTAACTATGTGCTATGTCAAATAGCATTTATTTGTTCTAAATTTGCACGCCGTTAATTTCACTGAGTAATATACTGGTAATATCACTGGACTGGAGAACTAGAAAATCCCAGTTTTAAAGCTGCCATATTTTATTCCTGACATACCTGTATTCAACATTTTACTTACTGAAGAGAGTTTTCTTAGGGCCAAACGACCAAAACTAGACAAGAGCTACTGAAAGCAGCATGCAATTATCTAGCAGAATTTCATGGTTCCCTTTTCTATTCACTGCCCATTCTACTTGTTTTATTCACTGCTAGTGAACATTGGATACAGAGTTTCACTGAGTGATACCTATTGACTTCTATATTTTTTCCTTAGGTGATCTCCATATATATGGAGGGAGAAAGAGAGAGAGAATAGCAAGTATTAAGTATTTTTACTAAAGTGCATTTCTTCACATTTATCTAATTTGAACTTCAGTCACTCTTATGCTGCCCAATCTCCCACAGCATTTACGCCTATCTGGAATTCTGCACACTCGTACTTACAATACGAACAAGCCAGGACAGGGTAGAAGTAGATGTTGAATAATGGGTGTTGTAATGATAAGGTGGCGTTTGATCATCTTCCCAAGTTTCATAGCGCTCAGCATAGAATACTGCTCTCTTTGGGTTCAAAGCACCAATGGGCTGCAAAAAAATGAAAAGATTAATAATTATAACAGATGACGGGTAATATGCTTTGGATCTCTGCATCACTTTTATTCTGCATATATTAGCTAAGACTCACTAGATATGAAATTCAGCAGCCAACTGCAGATAACTTATTCCACATTGTGCTAATCCATTTGGATTACTGAGATGGATTTGAAATTTTATTTCAAAGACTGGATCTACTAAATCTCTCAACTTTTCTTTTCTTTTCATTTCTTTAATTGACAAATATATGATATCCACATCTGCAAAATTTCAAAGACTTTCTTGAAGTCAAAGTTGTTTCCCAATTAATTCAGTAACATTGTTCTGGAAATACACTCCCAAACTGCATTTAAAATGCATTAAGACCAAACTAATATTTCTGTGGTTGTCATTCACCATAATGATACAGCTAATGAAAAGTGACTTTTGCTCGCACAGGATACTTTGTAATGCACATTTCATGATGAAAAGATTTCACGCAGAACTGGTGGTGGTGTTTGGTGATCTTAAGCAGAAATACTTGAAAACATTCATAGCCTGCAAGACAGCAGCTACAACACTGACTGAACAAAACCAGGTTTCACAGAAAGAAAGGAACAATCTTCTAACTTGAAAGAAATACCAGGAATGGAAAGTTATTCAAGAATTCTATATATAATCTGGGTCTCCCTTGCACACAGACCATAGAAGTTAAATATAAGTTCACTAGAAATTAAAGGGGCAGGTAGAAACTCTTAATTGTAATTTATTTGCTTAGATCCGTATTACTACATTTCATATGAATACATTGTGAGTGTTAATTTCTGTCATAATCCTCTGTAAAAGGGTACTAGTTATGGCTTCCTGTCTACTATGCAGCTAACGTGGGATCATACAAAAACTGAGAGATAATATATGTAAAGTGATCTTAACTATGCATTTTTCACGTAAGATGTTACTAAATTATTATTTGGTAATAACTGTAACAACAGAAGCAATAGTAATCTGCTAAGAACCAGCACGGATGAATTTTAGTATTAAAATTGTAAAATGTGATTTCACAATCAGAGGAACACACGTTACTACATACTAGGATGAATAGTTCAAAACGTATTAATGTTTATTTATTAGAATTCCAAAAGACTACTTCTTATATATTACGATTATATAAATAGTTAAGGGTTGGGCATTTTTATAATAAATCCCTATTAATCAGGTATTTTAAGTTGAATGTATTTTGTAATATTTTCTCAAAATATTAGAAGTTGTTCAACAATATTTTGAACTAATCAGCACAGTTCAATATATACTAAATATCCAATATAACTTCAAAAATATTTTACTTTATTATTACACTTGTATCTTTAATAGAAAATTGGTCTGGTCAAAAGAAAAATTACAAGTATTTGCTATAGATTTCATTCTGGAGCATATTTTTGAAGATTAGTTTAAACTCATTTTACATTTGAAACTAGAGGACTATCAATCCAATATGAATGGCATCATCATTATATTGTGTATATCACTAAAAGGTATTACTAGAAGAGGTTTAATTAAGTATTGAATGTTTCTGGATTTCCCTGGTCTTTTGAGATGTCTGTGCATTAATAAAATTGAAGTACAGCACATTAATTTCACAATTTAAATAATGTATCTAACTTCTAAGATAGTTCATATTGTTCTATTCTGTGAATAATTATACTTTAAGTCAATGCTATACCAGCATTTTGGTTTACCCTAAACATTCTTAGTGCTTAATAACTTTGCTGTGTCATGGGTATGTGAACAGCTCTCTCATACGTGTAAAATGTCTCAGTAATCCCTAAGGATCAGCTTTATCTGATACAGATTGCACTGCAAGGCCTCACAAAACATTCTTGAAAGAGAAGCATGACCCATTCTCTAATCTCTTCCAGGCATCTTCTCAACTACTGAAAAAAGAATAAAATAAATATTTACATTTTTTATTTTACTCATGTGTCATCAGTTATTCAATCTCTTCAGTCTTTTACAGTTTAGATTTACTGGAAATGCTCATACATTGTATCAGTATAAAATTTATACTTATAATTTATAATTCAGTATATACTGATACAATCTAAGAGCATTTCATAATAAATGAGGATCATTTATTATGAAATGCTTATACATTGTAACAGTATAAATTTGTAAAAATCTTTGCTGAAAAAATTTCTAGAAAGATTGACTTGTTAAATGACTATTTTCCTTTTCCTATTTATTTGACATACTATACAAATACATGTCCTCTTACAAAAGAATTTTACTAATTCACACTAATGACTGGGTTCTCTTTGTGATTAACTGATATATTCTGCAAAACTTTAAATGAAAGAAAAATTAACTGACTGAGATTAGCAGCAATCTCACTGCTGTCATTTAGGGTTCACTTCCCAAGACCCAATGGGTATTTGAAAGTTTTATAAGCTCTATTTTCAGTGACAACGGTATAGATGATTATGCTTGTTAACAAACAATGCTCATTCCTTCTGAGAAACAAATCCAGAATAAGTTAGTGTAACATGATTTTGTATTTTCCACAATGTAAATGTCAGTGAGAGTTTAGTTCACTGTAACAGCACTGCAAAAACATTGGGAGCTGCAAATGACAAAGATGTGACCTATCAAGGTTTTATTATAAATACTTGCATGATGGCCTAGTTGGGAGTGAATATGTCTCTAATGAACAGAGCAGGTTTGGAATCAAAACTTTAGAGCTGTAATCCTGTATTTAAAAACTGATTTGCTGTTGCAAGGCCTTCAACAAAAGAATCACAATATGCAATTTCTCCCTCTGCAAAATGGTGTAAACATAAGGATTTTTGTGAGGCTTAAGTGATGCTTGAAAAGTATTTTGAAATATTTTTAACTGAATAAGTTATATACTAGGAAGTTGTTATTATTGACTTTAATGATGATTTATATCTATATATCAAAGATATATTTTTTGATGTGAGGTTATCTATTTTTGCCACATTTAATGTAAAATATACTGATGCTTCCATTTCTCTCAGGTAGCTGACAATATAATTTCCAAGAATCAAACATCGATGCAAACATCTTTGTGCTTCTGAGGTCTTCTGAGGCTGAAGAAGTGAAATTTTAATTTAGCAATCTGATATTAGATATAAGGTTATATACTATTTCTTTTATGTCATAAAGAGACAAGCTAATTCTTCTGGAAAATACATGTTCAATTTACTTAATTAAACAATGTGCTTGCTGAATAAAATGGACAATTTTAGGCAAAACCTGATTTTTAGAGTGCTGCGTGGATACAAAATTTGTATCCACAAAAATGAACTGCAGATATCCACATCTGCAGATGTGGATACCCATGGATATAAAGCAGATATCCATGGATTTGCAGGGCTCTACTGATGATCACTCCCGTCACAAAAAAACATGGAATAGAACTTCTCATGTGGAAATCTCTGTGAAAAATCCTTTGTCCCAGAGAGGGAACAAAAGATGGACAGAAAGAGATGGAGTTTGTTTCCATATGGAAAGTGTCAACTTGACTCTCACAATCTTCTCTTTACATGTTACAGACTACATGATGGAAAGATGTGTCTGTTGTTGGGCAACTAGCCTGGTACTCTGAAGACCCATGTTCAATTCCCCACTGCATCACAGACTTCTTGTATAGCTATGGATGAGTCATTCAGGCTATGTCTAAACTACACCCCTCTGTCAGCAGAGAGATGTAAATTAGATGTATCGAAAGTGCAAATGAAGCCGGGATTTAAATACCCTGTGCTTCATTTGCATAATGGTGGCCACCGCTTTTTTTCAAAACTGGGCTTTTCGAAGAAAACCTGGCAATTTAGATGGCAAAAGATCCTATACTCCTCACAGAAAACCTGGTAAAAGATCCTGTACTCCTCAAAAAATGAGGAAAATGCCCCGTCTAAATTGCCGGGGTTTTTTTCGAAAAGCCCCGTTTCGAAAAAAGCGACAGCCGCCATTATGCAAATGAAGCACAGGATATTTAAATCCCGCGCTTTATTTGCACTTTCAATACGCCTAATTTACATCCCTCTGCCGACAAAGGGGTATGGTTTAGACGCAGCCACAGTGTCTACCTTCGCTTCTATTCTCCATCTGTAAAATGGGGATAGTACTTTCCTACCTCAGTTGGTAGTGCAAATTCAAGTACATAAATACTTGGGAATTGTACCAATTTTGCAGCAATGGGGGCCAACTGATAGTTCACTTTGTATGTTTGCAATGTGTCCAAAAGCTCTGGGGAATGTGGCCACCTACCCCTATACACTTTGAATGAGTGTAGAATAAGCTTCTGACTCACTGGGCCACATTTAGACCAGTGGGTGAAGGCATAGTCCTGCCCATACACCTCCCTGGGGGTGCTACCAATGCTGGGGACATTAGCCTAGACATGTTCTAATGCTTGTTGAGTGTAATTGGATAATTACTAGCCTAGATGATCTTTCCAAAGGGTACAATTTGGAATCATCTTGGAATTTGCTCGAGATTAGAAGATATCTGCCATTTATTTAAACAAAGTTTCTCTTGAAGTAAGTGTCTTGATTTTGCTAACACAAGTTAATATTTCCAGATGAATCTGCAGAACACTTAATGAAGCAATAAAAATATGATTTAACACCACTTCTGTGTTTAGTCCCCTCCCTTCTCTGCCCCCACGTGTAAGAGATATGCAGAGAGAGATTACACCCACAGCTGCTTATGTGGAGAGGTCCTCCATACTTGGATCTCCCCCTCCACACAAAAGAGAAACTGAATGGGCTCAAGAACTTCCTGCATATTGTTCCCAGCCCAGATTTCATACAGAGTATCTATTTCTCTGAGGTACTTATACAGCCCCCATTATCACAGCAGCTGAGCAGCTGGCAGCATTTAATGCATTTATCTGCAATACTGTCCCTATAAGTCAGGGAGGGAAGTATTATCTCCATTTCAAATACAGGTCACCGAGAGAAAAGGAATTAAGTGACTTTCCTAGTGAGAGGCAAAGCTGGTAAGTGAAGCCATATATCTTAAATCCAAGTCCAGAGCCTTAGATGCAAGCCTAGACCAGCAGTCTAATATACCTGAGGCTAATTCATTGCTCTGGCACTTCATGTTAAAAATGTATCATAGAAGTTGTTACAAAACTGCCATTTGATCTAAATATACAGTTTCCTTTGTTTTATAAAAACATCAATTCATATTTCTTTAAACTTTGAATGGTTAAAACACCTCTTTCGCATAGGCTCAGACCAATAATATCTAGCTAGTCACTCTGCAGGAAGCATTTCTAAAAACTACCCACAAAGTAATCCATTATTTTACTACAGCCAAATGCTTCTCTTTGAAAGTTTATAAAATAACAGATGCTATATCCAACTGCTGTCTAACAATTTTACTTTTGAGGTACAATACTGCACAAAAAGCTGGTTGTTACAAGTACAACCTATTTTAGTCAACACAATATGTGCTGAATTTTTTCCCAAGAAAAAGAAAGTATTTGATTTGATTGAACATCAGAAAATTGCTGCTATTTGCTCATTGGCATGTTACCTGGATAACTGGCTAATCTCTTTTTGGTTTCCAGTCTCTCGAACAGTGTATTGCTGATAAACTTAGTGCTTTTATCCACTGGACATGTTATGTTAGCTCATGCAGCGTTTGCCATTTTACTGGATGTATTTGTAGAAGTGCATTCCTCACTACAGTAGTGCCAACTTTGCCCTCCTAAGTAGGTTTGATCACTAAAATACTACAGTTAAATGGTCCTGACCAACACAATGTCTATCTTATTTATCTATCTGTAATGCTAATACAAGCAACAATCTGATATTTGTTTGCAAGGAAATAATATTGTGTGTAGATTTAATTTGGCTTTGTCTAAACAGTTGATTTTTTAGTTGCTGTAAAACAATATTTTTAAACAGGAAATGTTAAATCTTAACTGAAGAACTGAAATGCTAAAAAATACAGTAAATTTATCCCAAAAAAGTAACAGTTTTATGTTTAGTACATTAATATGTACTTTTTCTTACAGCATAAACGGCTAATTCAGATTCAGAAGTATTGGAGTTTTATTCAATACATTAACTTTCCATATTAGAAAAATAAATGTTTAACAACACCAGAATGAATTTAATTCATTTCCCTGCTGGTAAAAGATTTACATTTTGTAAAGGGCAAGTTAAAAATAAACAGAAGAAATTTCTGTAGCTTAATTCTGGTTAGAGAGGCTTTTGCTAACCACATAAACTCCATTAAACATTATACAGACATTTGGCAGTATTGAGAGTGGTTTGCCTTGAAATACTCACACATTGGTGTGTTCATTTGCATTATTACATTTAGAAGCCTTGAGGCACTATCACTTCCTTTTCTTAAAGTGGCACAATAATATGGGAAAGTGGTTATGCTTATCATCATCTGTCAATCAAATGCCTTCCGCATTAACAAAATTTAATTTTTCCACTCAATGAATGGGTGTGTGTGATGGCTCATACACATGTCAATATTAGTAGGACTTTGCCTTACAAAGAAACTATTCGATTTAGCAGGATGCATGAGTGGAAGTAAATGAGGGAAAATTCCCATTTATACTTGAATAAGCAGGAACAATGTAGCATGTCAAACTCATGCAATCACTGTAATTTAGGAATAAACATCATATATAACAAATCACATTAAATTCTAAGTGCTATCCTTAAAGAATTCAGTGTACAATATAATAAACACATTTGTAATGTGAACACTCAACAACATCTGAATTTTTGTATGAAAAATATCAATAAAGGAGAGAACAAACAGATCACTTGATGGTTCAGTAGTGAAAAGATAATCTATGTATCTATGACAGCCTCTTTCATTAACTTTTCATCCTGTCAAACAATAAATATAACCTTTAACCTTTTATATGTAATGAATAAAATTTGAGCCTACAATGTCTATCCAAATGAGGGGTGCATTATATCTTACAGCTACAACACCTTGATTGGCCCCATGCCCATTTTTATAAATCTCCAATTAAATGTGTAAGGAAAAAAACAAGGGATGGAAATATTTGACAAAATACTATGAAGAAAGAATATGCCTATTTTTCAACTAGTATTTAACTCTTCATGACTGGACAAACAGTTCTTTAAATGAATGAAGATGCTATAATATTAGATGCAGTATAGCAACCTGAATAATTCAGAACTGCGTCCAGAAGACATTTTTGTATACTACCTTTTTTTTTTTTTTTTTTTTTTTTTTTTTAAAAGGATAAGGATTGGGGCAAGGGAGTTGAGGGCAGACCTGTGAGGAATAGAAATGCAGCAGCTGACAGAAGATTTTATTCATCAGTGGCTATGCAGGAAGTCCTTATGTGCCAGCAGCAATGCAGGAACATTTCTTGAATGTAGAGTAAAATCTGACAGAAAAGGATAGCTCCTGATGGAGAAGATTTTGTGTGTGTGCCCAGCTCCCCATCAATCTGATCTATGTGCATAGCACATAACCTTTCAGCTGTAATGTGAATAATGACTAAAAATCAGGAACTCCGTTTTTAAACCCTTCCCAATGAACTGACTAGACCTTCTCAGTAACCATCCAATTTTTTGGAGACAATGAAAGAAGGAACGTGAAGAAAAAAATTTAGCCACAGTTCAATTACAAAGACTTCCTATTGAAAATGTACAAAGAGTATCCAGACAAAAACTAAATAGAATATTCAAAAGCCACAAAAAATAACACCGTGTGACATTTCACATTGGCTAGTCAACTACTTTCTGCCCTGGTCTACACTAGGGAGTTATTTCGAAATAACATGCCGTATTTCAAAATAAGTGAAGCATCCAAACTTCCAATCCCATTATTTCAAAATAATGGAGTGGTTATTTCGAAATTTGTACTCCTGTTTTCCTCGGGGAACGACGGTTATTTCAAAATAGTTATTTTGAAATAGCATTAGTGTGGATGCTCTGCTACTGCTATTCCAAAATAACTACTCCCCAGAGTAATTACTCCCCAGTGTTTCCTGGGGCTCTAAGCTGAGGTAGTGTGTCCACTAAAATGGAGCCTGCATTGGACTAATTTTGAGGTTCCCCTATAGTGGGGGACATGTTATTTTGATTTTGTTATTTCAGAAGTTATTATTTTGAATGTAGTTATTTTGAAATAATTTCCTAGTATAAACATGCCCTCAGAGACAAACAAAAATCTGTGTGCCACTTTAAGATAATTCTGAAATGTAACCTCTGTAGCTGCTGCTAAGCACCACTAGAATACTGTATTAATTAAAGTTTATAATTATTTCCATTTTTCCAGAAGAACCCTGTGACGGAGCTGGCCAGCCCTGCACTGAACAAGGGGGTGGAGAGTCTGCCTATTGGGTAGAATACGCCCCTCCCCCGCAGCCCTGCTGGCATCCTCGCAGTGCAGCCCAGGTATAAAAGGCTGCAGGGCTGCTCAATTGGGGCTGGCCGCTGGAGGGGAAGGAGCTCCTGTCCAGACACAGGAGCCACAGCCGTTGCAGCTGGAACAAGAGGCGCCGGACCAGTTACCCCTGCTGCTGTTGTTCCCAGGACAAGCCAGACCTCAATGCCAGCTGCGCTGTGCAGCCCCCCTAGAAGCTGTCGCTACCCCAGCGACTGCTGTCTCCAAGGTCATGCCTGCCAACATTGCTACTGTAGCCAGACCCGCATCCACAGGTGGCACCGCTGTCGGCCAGGGCAAGAGGGTAGGAAGCAACCCAGGGCAAGGACCAGGAAAGTACCCAGCGGGCTCAGTGAGTTTCGGGGAGAACTCCCCGCTGAGCCAGTGGTGGGAACCACCTGCCACTGATAGGACCCTGGGTTGGGGCCCGGTGGAGAGGGAGGGCCCAGGCCCCTCTACCCCTTCCTCCCAGATCCTGGACGAAGAGGGGATCCCATAAAGGACGAGGCCGCTGGGCCTGCATTCAAAGGACTAGGCTGCTGGGCCTGTGTTTAAGGGATTGGGTGGCTGGGCCTGCGTTTAAAGGACCAGGCCTTGGGGATTGGAGGGGGCGGGGCCGGTGACCCCGTCACAAACCCCAACATGGTTTGCAAATTACATATAGGGATGATTTATCCATCATTAAATGCACCCCACAATTTGGTTGTAATGTAGCAGTCATTCTCCTTCAGCAACATTACACACAATGGATTTCAAGAGAGGAACTGCTGAACACCCTTATCTTTTCCAGTTTGAACTATATGGTAATTTTAGATTAACAGGATATAATTACCCAATTTGGCAACATAGGATTCTGGGGTAAAGTATTATGAAAAGTGTCTAATGCACAACTGGAATTAAAGCTAGCAAGGCATGTGAAGGGTAACAAGAAAGGTTTGTACAAGCATGTTAACAATAAGAGGGTGGCCAGGGAAGTTGTGGGACCCTTACTGAAAGAGAGAAGCAACCTAGTGACAGACGAGTTGGGAAAAAGTTACTCAATGCATTTTTGTCTGTTTTCATAGATGAGGTCAACTCCCAGACTACTGCTCTAGAAGGCACAGTATGTGAAGCCCTCACTGCAGAAAGAACAGTTAAGAACTATTTAGAAAAGCGGGACATAAACAAATCCATAGGACTGTATCTAATGCATCTGAGGGTGCTGAGGGAATTGGCTGATGTGATTGCAGAGCCACTGGCTATTATCTCTGAAAAATTGTGGAGATCGTTAGAGGTCCCGGATGACTGGAAAAAGGCAAATGTAGTGCCCATCTTTAAATAATGGAAGGAGGACAATCCAGGGAACTAGAGACTGGTCAGCCTCACCTCAGTCTCCAGAAAAATCATGGAAAGGATCCTTAAGGAATCCATTCTGAAGCAGTTGGAAGAGAGAAAAGTGATCAGGAATAGTCAACATGGATTCACCAAGGGAAAGTCATGCCTGACTCACCTGATTGCCTTCTATGACAAGGTAACTGGCTCTATGGATATGGGCAAGTTGGTGGACATGATATAGCTTGACTTTAGTAAAGCTTCTGATACGGTCTCCCACAGTATTCTTGCCAGCAAGTTAAAGAAATATGAATTGGATAAATGGACTGTAAGGGGGATAGAAAGCTGGCTAAATTATTGGGTTCAATGGCTTGTGATCAATGGCTCGATGTCTGGTTGGTGATCAGTATCAAGCAGAATGCTCCAAGGGTCAGTTCTGGGGATGGTTTTGTTCAGCATCTTTATTAATAACCTGGATGAGGTGACTGACTGCACCTTCAGCAAGTTTTCAGATGACACTAAACTAAGGGGAGAGGTAAATACGCTGGTGGGTAGGGATAGGGTCCAGAGTGACCTGGACAAATTAGAAGATTGGGGGGGGGGGGGGGAAGGAACCTACTAAATCAGTAAGCTACTCCCTTTAGCACCTATGCTCCTTGATGGAGTCCCATCCAAGTATGGTGTCAATGAGACTGAAATTGCTTATAAAATCTCATGAAGCCACACTCTGGAGTAATCTCAGTACATTATGCTATGCAAACTGCCCCATGCCACTGCAAATATTAGTAAAGCAAATCTTTGAGATTTTGAAGAGACAAAGATTCTTATTTATATATTTTATCATTATCATAAACAATACTGAGAAGTATCGCTTGGGAATTTCCTCATACTGTTACTAGCAATGCCAAAAGCCTCCTATTGTGGATTTTGTTGTCACTTATGATATAGATTATAGTCTCATCATATACTTGCCAAAAAAGTACCTTCATGGAATCATAGAATCCTAGGGCTGGAAGAGACCTCAAGAGGTCATCGAGGCCAACCCCGAACTTTGGAAAATGTTAAATAATATTGTGAAAGGGCAAAGTGCCCTGCATAACCTGAGACTAGGTCTCAACCAAATGGGATGATGTGTGTGTTTACCAGCCAGTCAGTCCTTCCAGCTGCTTTAACTAACCAAGTATTATCCATATACGCCAAGTGCAAAATTAGTCTTCATGTCTTGGGAGAGCAGGTTTCCAACAAGATTACAGTACTTCTGGCTTCTATAGATACTGCAAGGAAAGCTCTTCCAGCACTTATGCTTCTAATCCCCACCATATCAGGGAAATTTAGAGACACATAGAAATGAAATCTATATAACTGCATGTGTCTAGCTATGTTTTGTGAAACTGCTAATAAAGTATCTTTTGTTTACAAGTATTTGTATGAGATCTTGATATCAAGGAATACACAGAGCTACTCTCCTACAGCAAACCAATAAAGGACATAAACACTATAATAAAAAGTTTAAGTATAAAAGAAAAAAAGACTTATCTAGGTGATATCCTAAACAAATAAAGTGCTTCCATGAAATATATCAGGCACCTTAAAGAAGATCTCTTTAAAACTTATTTGATATAACAAATCAAAACCAATCTCTCATATGAAAATATAACCTCATAAGGCTTTGTAAAATAAAAATCTTTTCCTGCTAAACTTATTAATTCCATTCATTTAGTAATAAAAATTAAAAATACAGTTTCATTAAGAAGGTTGATTACATTTCTGTAACATAAATGTCTGAAAAATACCTTTGAAAGATCCCTGAAGTTGCCTGGTAAGGTCAGATCCAACTCTTCTGATTCGTAGTTCGTTAATACCCACGGAAATACAGGGTATTGGTTTAGATCGTTGTATGTTCGTCCTAATGAAGAAAAACAATCTTATAAAATTTATGAAATATTGCCCATTTGTGCCACTGATAAGCAATTTATTAGCAACTTATCTTTATATTTGTTTTATCTTATGTTCTCATGTACCTGCTATTATATTAATGCATTTATCACCTTCAGACAAAAACATGCTCTGTTTCCGTGTATTTGAATGAAAATTCAGAAGACAGTAGCAACATAGGTTATGTGTAAGAAGAGGAGAATAATGTTTAGAGGTAGCAAAAGGACCAGAAACCATTTAATCCTATTTAATACCCTCTGTTAATGACACTAAAGAACATTCTTAAATATGTTATATTTTAAAGTTGGGAAAAATCATTTTTGTTTTCCTGTAAGTGTACCAGCTGTGACGACTCTGATACAGAAGGTAAGCAACGAATAAAAGAAATGGGTCCAAGTTATAAAGCTCAGAACCGGTTCTAGTCTCTTCCTAAATTTGGAAGCTTGAATCTGAGATTTGGGCCCATCTCTGCTAATACTGCATTATCCTAGAGTGAATTGCTTTCCATCCCCCATGATGATGGAGGGTACCTTTCCCGAGGAAAAGGTGAAATTCCACTCAGTGGTGAGAATGGGACTCGAGGTAAGTGTGGCACACAATGCCTACCCATCATGAAGCCCTGCTCCCTCCCCCCCCCCCTTTTTAACATTGTAGCATAGAGGGAGTGGGAAATTTGCAAAAAGCCAGGAGGATCTGCTATTATGCAGACTCTCTCACCTCCCCACTACAAAGTGTATATCTAAACCCCATAAAAATTTGTGCACTCAGCAGGCTGAAATAGCTGCTGCAAGGCAGCTCTGTACTTGTTTCTCAGGTCAGGGACAACGACACTCCCCTCCTTGCCCTCAATACATTTGTCCAGCATTCAGCCCATCTACTCAGGCTCATGACCTGGGTCTGGTTAAAGTATGTATTACCTTCTATGCCATGGACTTAAAAACATGGAGGAACATTTTCGTGGTCTATCTAGATTGCATAGACAAGACAATGCCAATATCGCAAAGTGTAATTTAATCTCAAGTATTGAATGAAAGGAGGGAAGAAAGGAAAAAGAGAGGGTGTGTATGGGTGTGCAGCTATGTGTGTTCTAACCCAAGATATTGACCAAGCTCAATGTTGATAAAGGTGGGGTGGCAAATGAGGACACAGAAATGGACTTTATGTAGCAGAACAAAACTTCATTGAATGTAAGGCAGGGAAGGAGCCCTGTCTGCCCTGTCACACGTACTCTCACATAATAAGGCACTTTAAATGGTTCCAGTGTAGGAGTTGAAGGGCTTTGTGATGGAGCATCTGGTCCTTTAAGGCTAAAACCCAGCCCTGAGAAAGGGCTGAGAGCAAAGTCCACAGCTGAGGCTGATATTGTCAATTAGGGCCCAGCTGTGAGCTGTATAAATAAGGTTTCCAGAAGGGAGGAAGAGGGAGAATTCTTGCTCTAGCTGGGGAGCAGGAGGGACTTGGCTGCCAGGGAAGCTAGGGGCTTCCTGAAAAAGAGCAGTGCTGGAGAAAGGCAGACAGAGCTGGGGAGCTCTGGCTTGGTCTCACTCCAGGCTGCAGGGCCTGAGGCAAAGCCTCAGAGTGCTAGAGCTGCAGGAAGGCAGCTAATATAGGCAAAGGCAGCAAGTCCACCCCTTTCCCAATGATGAGTGGCGATTTCAGACTGCAGTTTGCCCCTGAGATAAGGGGCTAGATGAAGACTGGCAGTGGTCACTGAGGCAAGGTAGATATAGAGGAATTGGGAGTTCCCTGAGAAGGAAGGACCTCAGAGTAGAGACTGATAAGCAATCCCCCCCTGGGAAGGGGGCTGAGAGACACTGGAGTGGGCAGTATCCTGAAGAGGACACTGTAGTCTGGGAGTGACACAGATCCAGAACTAATGCGGGAGACACCAGCCAGAGGGAGGTGTCCGGTGGGCAGATATGAGCTAATTTCAAGGAGGCACCATGGTGGTGAAACCGCCCTGTGACAGGCTCCTGTCGAATCACCCATAACTCAGGGTAGTTTCTCATCTGCCTATCCCAAGGCTCAGCTTGCTCAACTGTGTCCTCCCACCCTGACAAGTAGGATGGAGTGTACTAAGTTGGGATCTAGGCTTGTGAATATCAAGGTTTTACCATGAGCACAGGGATTCATACCTTTTAATCCTTTAAACCACATTGAAAACCAACCATAAGCTGTGATGAAACATTGCTATACTGAATTACTAAATATTTACACCTATTTAACTTAACTGTGCATTCAGGATGCTGGGGGCAAAGCAAAAAATTCCCTAGGCCTATGCCAAGTTAGCTCCTATGGGAAGAAAAACTCCCTTCTGACTCAAGCACAAGTGATTGGCATCCACAAAACACAGCTCAAAGCTAGCAATATAGGTTGGAGAAGCAGGTTTCTGAAACAGCAAAAAGAAACTTCACATGAGCAGGACTAGGGTTGTGAAAGATGAAGGTGACGGGCCAGTCAATTCCCTTTCTCTCCCAGCTGCTCAATGAGTAGCTAAAGCAGCAATGGGCAGCCTAGGCTAATGAGTGGACCACAAGATTGTTGTAACCAAGACGGTCTCCTGGGATAGGGTAGTTTTGCTAACTGCACTTGTATACTTATATTTTATCAGGTGTGCCAATTGAACCATAGTAGTAGATGCAGATGGAGCATACAGTTTTTATAGTCAACATTGTGTGCAGTTAGGGTTGCCAGATGATTGAAACAAAAATACAGAACACCCTCCTCCCCCCCCCAAAAAAAATACCAGGAAAAAATTCTGTTGAAGGGAAAAAAGAGGGGGGAGGGCAAAGTTGTTGAGCAAAAAAGAAAAAAAAAAGAAACACAGCGTGTCCGCTTTAAGAGTAAGTGCAGGGATAGGAACAGGGGAGCAGTTGCCTTGGTCAGCAGCCATTTTGTGCTGGCAGCCTTGTGGAACCAGGTAAGCATGGGGGCTGGAGGTGTTGGGAGCCGGAGGTGAGGAGCCGGGCGCGGAGTGTTTGTAGGGTTGCCAGGTGCCCGGCATTTTCGCCTCCTGGCTGGGGAAAAAAAAATTAGAAAATACCGGACATTTTAGATGTCCGGTATTCTCAGAATTTTTTTACCGGACAGGAGGTGAAAATACTGGACTGTCCGGGTGAATATGGGACACCTAGCAACCCTATGTGTGGTCAGCATGTACCTGACTTCACGGGCCCTTGCTTTATGTGTGTGTCACTTTAGCAATACCAGTATGGAAAAAAAACAACATGGCAGAAATCAGCGGAATCTGGCCACCCTGTGCATGAGCAATAGTAAACAAAATATCTTGCATGCCTGCACATAGAACCTTGATGGGCCACATGTGGCCCTCAGGGTACAGATTGCTATCCTCTGAGCTAGAGACTCTGGAGAAAGAGGGAATGCCCCTATATCTCCTCTGCATGTATTTTCCTCTTCCCATCATCTGTGGCTGTCTCAGTCACCAGCCATAAATTTTGCCATCCATTGAGATAGGCAGGTGGTATTTGTTTTACTGTTACTTCCTAACTACACTCAAGATTAAAAGTCTCCTTAAAAAGACTGAAATTAATTCTAGCCCCAAGGTATCTCCCCCAAATGTAAGTAAACAGATACCTATTACTATAAGTAAACAGCTCAAATGAGCAAAGCGAATTGCCGATCCAATTTATAAAAAAGAATTTGCAGTTGAAAATCAATCAACTGAAAATTCTGAAGGAACTGTCAACCAGTGGACAGTAAATAGGAAAGAACTTTATTGCAATATCAACTAGTAGCTAGTAGTAGTAAAAGACCCCTCAATTATATGAAACATTAAAAAAACAAGTCCCTTAATCCTAAACCAGCCAGTATATTGACTTACTGAGAATCACATAATATGCAACATGATTCTTTTAAAAAAATCATGTAATAAATACATGTGTGTGTATGTGTGTATTAAATTAACAGACTGAAATAACCTATGTTAACAATTCCCAGCCCTGCTGCAGATTTACAACCCTGTCGCACTAACTGCTTCCTTCCAGATTCTGGACAGATTCCTGGGGTACAAAACCTGGCAAAGGGAAACACAGGCTTCCTTGTTCTGGCAATTCCACACAAAAATCATGTCTGCTTTAGTGAAATATAAAACTTTCATTGCTCCACAAACACCCTATTTTTTCAATGAATGTTGATGAACAACAAGCACTTCTCTATTTTTACATACAGTTTCATTGATACTGGTGAAAGTAGGTATTATTAACACTTTTTGTGTTGTACTTTTAATAAGTCAGTGTTTTTTCAGAAAATATAAAATTAAATTAGCTACAAACAGAATTTGGAAGGGAAAATTGATCTAATACCAATATACGTGTAATGTTCAAATAAAAAAAACAAGAAATAAATGCAAATATAATTCTCATGCAATCTCAACAATTACTACATGAGTGAATATATGCTATAAGACAAAATACCTAGAGCAGATGAACATTTATCAAAATATTATTCAAAGAGCATACAAGAGTTTATCAACATAAAGTACAAAAGAGAAAATTGTTCAGTAGGCTAAAGTACAGGAGTGAATATTAATAGTTCTGGTTTTTATCCCTGCCTTTGCCAAAGATTCGAAGCAACACCCTGGTATAGTTCCTTGACTTTATTATGCCATCATTTTCACCATTTGTACATATTAATTTGCTCTCCCAAAAGAGTTTAATAAATATTTGTACAGATCTTGGAGATCCTCAAATGAGAACATAAAAACACGCCAGCTAGCTCAGTATCCTGTCTTCCACAGTGGTCAATGCCAGGTGTTTCAGAGGAAATGGACTGAACAATCATTGAGAAATTGAGAAATCTGTCCCTTGTTGTCATCTCCCAGATATTGGCAAACAGAGGGTAGGGACGCTCAGAGGATGGGGTTGCTCCTGATGGACTTACTGGCCAAGAACTTTAGTTCTTTCTGGAAACCTATTATAGTTTTAAATGAAAAGTGCTATAGAATCTCAAAGAGTTTTATCATTATAAAATAAGCGTGCTGATGATGTTCGCCTCATCCTAATCTTGACTGAAACCCATGGAGCTACTTTCATGAAAAAAGTTGGCAGTTTGAGCCTGATCTTGGGTTATCACAGAAATCTTTCTCCCTAATTTCCTCTGTACTTCAGTACTACTTTACAGGGTTTTTTTTTAATAAACGAAGAGAAATAAAATAATACCATAACATAAAGCAACTCAAGGAGCAAGACAAAAACAAATGGTAAAATATTTAAAATAAGAAAATAATTTATTTGTTGAATATATAAATCACACTCTTATAATTTATTCTAACATTTATTTATAAATGTTCGCTCAGAGATAATATGGTCCAATGGACTAAGCAAACAATTGTAAATCTGGAGACTGAGTTGTGACATTTACTGTGTGGTTTTGGGTAGGCCACTTAACCTATCTTTTATTGTTTCTGATCTATAAAAACAGGAGGATAATATTTCTCTCCCCCCTCCCCAGTGTGTTGTATTAATTAGTTAATATTTGTAAAGTAGTTGAATATATAAAATACTATATAAACACTAATCATGGCTTGTATAAATGTTTATTAGAAAAGATTATTCACTATTTTACTTTATTCAACAATTTTATGTTATCAAATATAAAATAAATTTGGTAAATGAATGTTAATGTGCATTGTGAGTATAAATATACTATTCACAAGGGCTATGTCTAGACTGGCATGATTTTCCGCAAATGCTTTTAACGGAAAAGTTTTCCGTTAAAAGCATTTGCGGAAAAGAGCGTCTAGATTGGCATGGATGCTTTTCCGCAAAAGCACTTTTTGCAGAAAAGCGTCCGTGCCAATCCAGACGTGCTTTTGCGCAAAAAAAGCCCCGATCGCCATTTCCGCGATCGGGGCTTTTTTGTGCAAAACAAATCTGAGCTGTCTACACTGGCCCTTTTACACAAAAGCTTTGTGCAAAAGGACTTTTGCCCAAATGGGAGCAACATAGTATTTCTGCAAGAACACTGACAATCTTATATGAGATCGTCAGTGTACTTGCTGAAATTCAAGTAGCCAGTGTAGACAGCTGGCAAGTTTTTCCGGAAAAGCGGCTGATTTTCCGGAAAAACTTGCCAGTCTAGACACAGCCAAGATGTTATAGGAGTAATGTGTTTATGGATATCTGGATGGACAACAGTAATTTACTGCATCCATAATTCTAAACATACATAAATATCACTGTTTCAATTATAAGGAACAAACTTCTGATTGGTTTTGATCCTGTTATGATTTTTACTGACTATAAAGAGCAGACAGTATTTCATCATAATACCACTTGTTTGGTGCTTGTATGCAAGAATTGCTACTGTTTGGTTCCTTAGTTGAATAATTATAAAACATAAACCTGTAGTGCTGTTAGAAGACATTGTACCTTTTCAGTAGCTGAAGATTTTTCACCAGCTAAGATTATAGAGATAAATGTTAAAGGCTGAATATTAAATATTGTAAGCCTATGGCACTAATCTACTTGAACAATAAAACTAAGGCACAGTAAAAGAGATCTCAGAAATACTGGCTATGTTTCTTCATTACAAAAAACTTTTTAATTAAACCATCCAATTTAATGTTTTTATATGGCACTTTAGTTTTGAAGGTAAAGTGATCTAGAGACAGCTGACAAAGAAATTATAACTGCAATTCCGTGGTGAAAATGTTAATGACAGCAAAATATTGTTTAATTAGATGATTGCAGCATCTGGATTAACACTCTTTAAGAGCGATGTTCCTGTGCTTGTCTGCTTCTTCACACTTTACAGACATTTTGTCATCTCTAGGTCATTAGGAAAGAATTTTTAATGATTTTTCTAGAAGCAAGCAGTTCGAGTTACATCTAATTAGATGACAATAATAAGCCCAACACATGCAGTAGCTAAATATATACATAATTAACCAGTGATGGCTTGTACATCACAGAGTAGAAAAGTGGAAAATGCTAAACAGGAGAAAAAAAGAGGAAGGGAGTAGAAGTTGGTCTAGAGTCATTACCTGAATGTATTATTCCCTCCCCCGCTGCCCCACAAACCTACACACACACACACACGAGAGAGAGAAGAATTCATTTAGAAAGAACTGGCAACATAATTACTCCTCATATTGTTAAAAGGGATTTTCTTTCTTTTTTTAAATCTAAGGTAATTTGCATACCTTAAAAAAGCAAACATCAGTTAAAAGTCTGAGAATTAAATTTCAAAACTACCACCATAAAGCCTGGCACCACAGACAGATCTCAGCACAAATGTACAGATATAATATCCTCCCCTCAATTCTGATTCTTGTATCTTCCTGGGGAGGGAGGGAAGAGGGTTGGATGATTCTAAAGGTTCCCTCATTATACTTGATTTTTTAAAATCATCTAGAGTGTTTAATTTACACACATTCTGTTAATATACCATAAGGCCTTTTTCTGAGAGTCGGGAGAAAGAACACCAAGTCAATTAGTAGAGTTACTCCTTCTACTGCTTCAAAACTAAGGAATTCTTCAGTAGGTGTGCGTGTGTAGAGGGGGGAGGTAGATTGTTTGGCCAGGAAGGCTTATGTCTACAAAATGAGGACAAAAACCAGGGGCAAAGCGAGAATAAAACTGAGACTGATTGATAAATAGCAGAGTGCAGTGTTTACCTTTGGGAAAAAATCCAAACTCCCACAAAAAAACAAAAACCAGAGCTGTAACCATGATGAAATATGCTCAAGTCAGAAGAAAGGGCAGGAAAGAGGTGACGATCTTAAAAATAGAATTAAAAAACAGGAAAATAGGTGGCTTGGAGTTTACAAGGACAGGTTGAAACAAGACTTTGGCGATTTTAGAAAATCAACAGGGACATTTTGAATTGAATTTCCAGAGGGACAGGAAGCCCAGGAAAAGTTATGAAAATTACAAGTCCTTGAATGCAAGTGTTCTGGACTGCTTAGAGAAGAGTGATTTAGAAAGAGAGAACAAAATAGTTGATTCAGACAGTTATTAAAGTATGAGTAAAAACTGCAGCAGAAGCAGAGTTAAAGATGAAGTGGACAGTGTTTCAGAGAAGGTGATAGGCAGACTTTCAGGTAAGAAATAAAGTGACACGAAGGCTTTTCAATGAAGATTAATCAGTATATGAAGGATCAATCAGGAAATGATACTATACTTAGGAACTGAGAATGTGAAGACAGGCATATTGATATTGTTTTTCATCAGGGACAGAGTTGAGGATCAAGTTGTAGATTTTGGTGTTTGCTTCAGTGGTTCTGTTACAGAGACAGCAACCAATTATCCAAAGCTAACAGTATTACAAGTGGGCAAAGGAGAGCTCATGTGAAAGAACAGAGTCACAGATGTCAAGAGAAAGGAAATGGGTTTATGTCAGAAATCCCATTGGTAAATGTGTCCAGCAGTTCCCAAGGCTACTGTGTTTGAATGACTGCAATGAAGGATAACATGAGAACATGTGGATGATTTTTTACTGTTTCATAAAGTGTGAGATGCCAAAATTGGCAGGAAGAAGAATAAGCTACAAAACAAAACAAAAACAAACAAACAAACAAAAAAAACCAGACAAAAATAGTAACAAAAATATTTGCTAGTTGAAATCTGTGAGAAAAGGAAATATAACCAAAAGAGCTATGCACTGTTTACCAGGATACAATTTGGCAAACATCCATGCTACTTAAGTGGCTAAGTGTGACTCAGATTAAATGAACAGTCACAGAGAAAAAGAATTAACAGAGGGTATCTCTCTCAGTGGTTAAAGATGAGGATATTAAACAGGATGGTGCCATTTAAACAAACAGCTAAAATGTCTAAAACTAGCCCATCATTGTCTGCATGAACATTCTTGGTACAAAAGCATACACCTTTAAAGCAAACATTTCATACTTGTTCCCACTGTGAAGCACTGTAAATTGAAAAGTAAAAGAGTGTGTAAGAAATCACACTTCCAGGAAGAAAGCAAATAAAATATACAATGTCTCTATTTAGCAAGATATCATCTTTACCACCAGATTTTATAATTATATTAAATGTTCCAAAGTCGCCTATGAAATTGCACACATCACATTTTGTTTCAATTGTCTCACTCACAGAGCTTGTTGGTGACGTTCTCCTGCCAGCAGTGGATATACCTTGGCTTGAAACTTGTGCATTTGGACAGTTATCATCTCTGCTGTTTTCAATATAGGGGAAATGTTTTGTAGGCAAGGGCATTCCCATATGCTTTTAAATATATAGTTTCTTTTTGAAGTGAGCAGTTGGTTAGACTGTCAAGGATAAATTTTATTTTCCCTTTCAAAAGAAAACTGAGAACATTCTATGAGCAACAGAAGAGAAGGCAAAGGGTACAGTGGCTTTTGTAACAAACGTATTCTGTACAGCAGGGTTTAACTCAAAATAAGCTACACAAATTGAGCTACATCAATTGCGTATCTTAGGCTACGTGTAGACTACATCCCTTCGAAAGTGCAAATGAAGTGGGGATTTAAATATCCCGCACTTCATTTACATAATTGCGTCATGGCACTCTTTCAAAAAAGCGCCATTTCAAAAGTAAAACCATTCTAGACGTGGTTCTTTCGAAAACAACAGGCTTTTTTGAAAGATCCTGTAAACCTTATTTTTTGAGTACAGGATCTTTCGAAAAAGCCTGCCATTTTCAAAAGAACCGAGTCTAGACAGCGGTTTTACTTTCGAAATGGCGCTTTTTTGAAAGAGTGCCATGATGCGATTATGCAAATGGAGCATGGGATATTTAAATCCCTGCTTCATTTACAATTTCGAAGTGTCTAATTTACATCCCCTTTGTAGAAAGACAGATGTAGTCTAGACACAGCCTTATTTTGAAATAGCTTATTTCGAAATTGTGAGTCTCTACACAGCACTTATTTCAAAATAGAGCACTCCTCTTCTGAATTCCCTTACTCCTCGTACAATGAGGGTTACAGGAGTCGGAGTAAGAAGTCCTCCAGCTTGACAGTATTTCGACATTATTTCAAAATACCTGCTGGCTGTGTAGATGCAGACAAGGTTATTTTGAAATAATGTTCTATGTAGACATACCCTGTTTTGTTACTTTCTAAATGAACTTTCAAAATGTAAGAAAGCAAGATGTGATGCAGCTGCTTTTGTGGTTTTTCATATGCACTTTGCATGGATAGCCACAACTGCTTCATAATAATATTGCACTATTTGACACCTGCTACAGAAGCAGATAAGATTTATCATGATGCAAGAATTATAGGATTGATAAAAATGGTGATAGGCCTAAAATGTCTGAGGGCTGGAATAAGCCATTTTCAACAAAGAAAACCCTAGTGGTTTGCTCGCAGCCAAGGAGGGATCTGGCCTTTTCTTAGGTATCTTAGTACGGGGGGAGATTAGGAGACAGTATGGTAGTATTGCATTTCTAGTACAAGACAAAGGCTAACATTACCCATCTTGGAAAAGTGATTAGAGAATTTGTAGATCATTAAGAAAGACTCTAGCAGTAGTTCCAAGCAATGAAGACAGGTTTCAGACAAGGAGCTTCTTTAATTAATGTTCTGCATGATACAGGAAAGCTCCTCAAACATTAATTGCTTAACACTTTATTCACATCCTACTTTGGATAGCATGCACAGGAGCTAATGAAGGGAACTCACTTAACATAACATGCATTATTATCTTCTTTGAATCCTTTAATAATCAGCGCATCGTCTCCCCTCATAGAAAAGACAAATTATGTTAACGTGTGGTGGCATCAAGGCATCATCAGTAAGGGTGAAAGAACTAAGACAGACATTAGACTAAGACTGACCAAAACCAAAACATAGCTAATCTTCTTCTGAATAGCTAGATCTTTACCCAAGTTAGCAATATTACATGCAGATGAAACAACTCTTATCTAAATTTTGCTTTGAATGTGTATTACAGAAAGGCTTCATTAAATTTGAATATTAATCATCAAAATGTGGGAAACATTTGGTTTGACAGGAGCACCGTATGTATTACAATGTGAAACTCTTAGGCAGACAGAATTTGCAAGCTTTCAGAAATCAGATGAATTCACAGTTGGCTAAATACAGGTGTGTCAAGTCACTAAAAGCACCATCAAGGTACTGATCAATTCTGTTTAAAAAAAAGGAAAGAAAATAACAGAAGCACACAGACATGCAAGAATAAGAACAAACAAACCAGTATTACTTCAAACATTGCATTCAGTAGCACCTGTATATCCCAAGTGTAAATGTATAGCCACCGTGTTACAAGAGAGTTGAACGGTGTGAAACCTGCCTTAAGTCCCTACCCAAATAAATAACTAATCAAAAACCTTGTCTAGTAGGTTTTTTAAATTTTTTTACTACAGGTTAAAAAAGAAATTTACTGTAAACCTTTTAAGTGGTCTTTGGGATATTTTAAGTGATCTTTGAAGTTTGGAGCTTGTCTACTAAGGAATACTTCAGTGTACTGATTTTCTACATCACTTCAAACATCATGTCTTCCATGTCTGGATGTGTTGGAGATACCAGTAGGCATAAATGAGTGGACCCTGTTGCTCTTCATGACTACTCAAGAGGGTCCATCTGCTCCACTGATCAACTCCCTCCCTCCCTCAACTCCTCTCCATCCTTCCCAGTGCCTCCTGTATGTTGGGGGACTGCTCTTCAGTGGCATGCAGCAGGAACAGGGAGGGAGGAGGAGGAGGAGCAGGGACAGGGCACACTGTGGGGAGAAAAGAAGCAGGAAAGAGAAGGGGCAGGGTGGAGCAGGGCTGGGAAGAGGTGGGGTGGAGGAGTTGGGACCTTAGAGGAAGGGGTAGTGTGGGATGAGGTCTGGGGCTGAGCAGGGGAAGGGCTTGGAGGTCTCTGAAAATTTTTAAATCCAAATGGGGGTAATTGGGTTGCTAAAGTTTGAGAAGCACTGATGTAATTTATCAAGAAGATGGTTTAAAAAGGAGCTTTGGATTGTGCCTACTAGCATCCAGGTGTGATTTAAAGAGTGATACTAAAACATAAGAAGGAAATTATGGAGGAAGGATAGTTTTGTGGTTAATGCACTGGACTAGGACTCAGGAGATCTGGGTTAAATTCCCAGTTCTACAACAGAGAACCGGTTGAAGGCCCGTTTTAGATGCCTCCTCACCTGCCATCTATCCGAGCGGAATATTCCGCACATGGTGGCAGCGTGTTGTGTGCTGCATAATTTGAGCAAGAGGAAGGGGGAGGCTTTCCTGCCAGGTTGGATGGCAGAGGCCGACCGCACGGCTGCCAGCTGGGAGGCCCATTGGGGGGCTGCCCATATCTGGGAGGCCCTGCAGGAGAGCTTCCACCCGGAGAAGGAGTGAAATCTTCCTAGTGTGGTCCACTGGGGCCTTGTGCCTTATTCCACCCTCACGTCCTTCCATTTTTCCCTCCCTAACCACCCTTCCTGATGTAAAATAAAAACACATGTTGCCAAAAACAAACTCTCTTTATTGACCATAACTGGGGTAAGGGAGAAATGAGAGTGGGAGAGGGGAGGGGGAAACCTTGGAGGAGGAAGCTGGAAGGGGGAGGCAAGGGGAGGAAGGGGGAGGAGAAGCTCA
>CM057845.1:271537513-271549052 GCA_030068395.1 Apalone spinifera
TGGGAGCTGCCAGACTGCTCCTGGGGAGTGGTGGAGGGCTGGCTGGCACTGGCTCATGCTGGCAACTGGGGCAGGGGCAGCGCCTGAAGGCTCTGGGCTGGCAGGCCCGGAGCTGGCACAGGCCTGTGGCCAAACAGACTCTACCCCTTTAAGGGCTCCCAGGCTGAGGGGGAGGAAAGGAGTTTTCCTGGTTTGGCCCAGAGTGGCCACCAGGGCACCCTGGGAAGGGCTGGAGACCCCCTATTTCGAAATAAGCATCTACACAGCGCTTATTTCAAATTAGCTATTTTGAATTTTGCATTATTCCTCATAGAATGAGGTTTACCAAATTCGAAATAAGCGCTCTGCTATTTCGAATTAATTTTGAAATAGCGGTTTGGCTGTATAGACACTAGGAAAGTTATTTAGAAATAATGGCTGTTATTTCGAAATAACTTTGCTGTGTAGACATACCCTGAGAGAATAACTCTAGAATCTGGTAGTTAGGACACCTATGTCTGCTTGTGAATCTAGCTCTCCCCGATTTTGAACCAAAACTGGTGAATTGATGTTGGCTTTGTTTTGGTCTGCTTTTTTGGCATGAAAAAATTCACCCAGCTCTAGTCAGAATAAATGAAGAGATAAGTAATTAAACATGGTTTTAGATACAGGAGTTCCTTCAGCTCTCTGGCCTAAGGAACATATTAGGAGGACCATTTCAAGCATGAAAATGAAAGCCAAGTTAAGTGGTGTATCAACACTGGAATACAATGTCGATATGCTCGGTGGAATTAATTTTATTCTGAATTAGAGCTCATTGGTGTGGGATACATGAGAAAGTTCTCCTAAGCTGAGATTCATTCATTTATATATTAATTTATGTGCTATGCTGCTGGGAAAATAATAGCAACCACCACTAGATAAGTGTTTTATACATCATACTGAAAGAGGCATCTTTTTACATTTCAACTCACTCTTGTTATCAATACATAGAAAAAAGGAAAATGGAGGTGGGATTGCCACTATTACTATTTAATTAGTGACAACTGCAAGAAAACTCTTTATTTTACTAAGGCTTTGTCTACACCACGAATTAGTTTTGTCGACAAAACTTAGTAGTGTAGACATACTCTAATAAAGAATGGACATCTACGGAAGTTATTTCTCATTTGAAATATCTAATCTGATATTATATTTCAGTACAAAGAACTAAAAGAGAAAAGATGCTATAATCTAATCATACCACAAACCAGGTGACATCTGTACTAGGCAGAATACTGTTGTTATTCTGCTGTCTAGTTGCTGTTGCTGAGAATGACGAAGTAGTGAAATTACATTTTCCCATTATTATTTCCAGACACTCTCTGGCAATGGTTTGTTGACTCTAATAAAGCTTCAGACAAAGCTGTCAGCAGAGGAAATGGCAGAAGCAGAGCCGGGAACAACCTTCATAACAATAAATGAATCTAAAGCCTCAGTGATAGCATGTGCATTTTCTGATAAAATTTAATGTGAGTGTTTCAGAATCTATCATAAAACTGCAGCTGAATTCCAGAGGGATAAATGTATTCTACCAAGTCACGGTACTCAAGCTTTTGACAAACATAAACATATTATGAAGGATTAAAGAGTTAGAAGCCTTACCTGCTATAGTATTGAGGAACATCAAATATTCAAAGTTAGAAATCTCCCGTCGCTGCCAGCGCTGAGTCATATTGGAGGACTTATAAAGCTGTCTGGGAGTGGCCAGAGATATTCTCCTGGGAATTAAATTTAAAAACATGTTTATTTTAAGAGCCTTGTTAAATTTTAAAATGCAGAGCAAACTTATTGGAATGATTTACATGACATTCTCTCAAAGCCTTTTTATTTTGTTTAATGAAATCAGCAAAGCACTAATATTCTTTCAATAATTCTTATATAAAAATCTCTATATATTTTATTTTATCAGTGCTATAGCATTGCTAAAAGTACTCTCCACCCTTTGTGCCTTGGTTTTCCAGTTTTACATTAGGATAACACTATTTCTATTTCCATACATCACAGGGATATTTTGAGGATAAATGCATTAAGGGGAATGCAATATATTCCAGAATCACAGATGAAAGATGTTTTACACATCAATGCAGTTAGTGAATCCTGTCCCTACAGCCTGCCATCCCTGCTTTCAGTCCCACTGAGTTCCAACAACACTACAGACTTTATCGTATATTTACTATAGTAATGGAGGCAGGGTTTGTTTGGAAAGAAAACAGGGGGCTGTGAAAGGGGGCAGGAATTATTCCCTTTAGTTACTGGAGATAAATGAATTCAAATATAAGAGTGGTGTTTGCTTGCAAAGTCTGAGAACTGAACTTCAAAACAAGCATGTAATACTAATGCTAAAAATTTTATGCTGTGATAGCAATCACAATCCAATTCAGGATTAGGATCCTATTATACAATAAATTTTACAGAATTAGACACATTCACTGTCCCAAATTGAGTTACCAAAGTAGACATTTTAGCTCCAATACACAGCCATAATAACTCCCATACTTACGACTTCCAGACTTTACTACTGAGATTCCTATCTAATAATGAAGCTACACCTCATAAAGCTCTGTTGGTATGTCTACAGTTGGAAGTCTGGTGTGGTTCCCATCTTGAGGAGACACATGTTAGCTCTCACTGCCAAAAATTGCAGTGTAGCCATGGTTGCAAAGGCAGGAGCTTGGGCTAGCCATCCAAGTACATACCCACAGGGTCTGCACAGGTTTCTACTCCCTTCCACTGCTGTCTAAGTTACTGCACCCCCAGTTCCAAGAGGAGACATACCCTAAGTGGTATAAAACATAGCAGACCATGTGCTTAGCAACACATACAGGTTGTCTAATCTACAATCTCTGTCCTTCCCTAGGAATAACGCATTGTTCTCCATGTTCATGAACACCCACAACAGCTACATTTTAATGGAAAAATAAAATTGTTGACTAATAAAGGGAAATTCGAGAGTGCAGGAAACAGAACTTTCGCAGCAGCTTGATCTAGTCTGTGGAACTTAATCCTACAAAAGCAAAATTGTTTACCTGACCACTTTCAAAATTAATTCAGTGCTCCTTTATTTCACTTAGTTTGTCCTGAATAAGTGCTTTACACACAGAGACACACTCTGTCTTACATACAGACACAAATAAATCCTATAAATTAAGCCAGCTATGTTTCCTACAGGCTAGAAATAAAGAATGAGATTATTCCTGTTCTTAAATGCTTTGGAAATGTTTGGCTATTGCAGTTCTAAGGCCCATACCAATACCTAGGCAGATGGACATATTATATATATTTTACACGTTAAAATATAATTATTTATTTACAGCTCTCTAAAATGACAATACCTGCAATTTAACAAAATATACCTTTTAGAGATACAGTATGATTATTTATGATGGACCATTTTATGTTACTGATCTCAACCTTAACTATATTGGCCCCTGACTTTATGGGTGTTTGTGTAAGTTTATACTTTGGGACTTTATTATCACAATTTGTGACATCTAGGCCTTTTTGGACACAGTTTGGTATACGTATTCTTGACTCAAACACTAATATCTCTGCCACTGTAGAGAGTCCTGCTTCGAGATTTCTCAGTCTGTAGATAGCTAAAATAATAGTCCATAATGGCTTCAATGGAGCCAGTCAGGTCTAACGATGTTAATTTAGCTGCCATGTGTAGTCAGGCTTATGTGTATGTTGCCCGTTTAAAGGAATAAAAGGGAAAAAAGATCAATGGTGCATCAGCAAACCATCTATTCTTTGAATTTCTGTGGCTGAGGTTTCAGATCTCCCTTTCTGCCAAACAGTATTAAACTGCTGTTTTTTTAAGTGTCTACTATATGCCTTATTCTTCTCCAATCCACAAGTTTCTTAATCACATTTTATTAGTGAAAAATAACAAAATATTGTAATAAAACTTAAAGTTACTATAAGTAAAATAAACAATATGCAGTTAAAATGGGAGGGTCTGAAAACTTTGAGATGTATACATTTTATTTAATTATTTACAACCTAAATTTTCAACAGCAACTACTGATCTGAGGTTCTCACAACTTCTGGATAGCCACACTTAAAAGTAGATGGTTTACAAATGATAGGTGCTCAACACTTTCTAATACAGGCTCCCTTAAAAGTGTCAAGTTGGGCACCCAAAAGCGTTAGCCATTATTGAAAATGTGAGGCACACATTTGCACACAGAGATATTTATATACTTGCATATATAGTTATAGCCTTACGAAATTTACAGTCCATTTTAGTCAATTTCATGGTCATAGGATTTTAAAAATCATAAATGCCATTATTTCAGCTATTTATATCTGGAATTTCATGGGGCTGTAATTGTAGGGAACCTGACTCCAAAAGAAGTTGGGGAGTCCCAAGGTAATTTTAGGGGGATTGTGGTACTGCCTCCCATTAATTCTGCACTGCTGGGAGCATGCATGCTGTGGCCCCAGTAGCACTAAAGGCCTGGGGGAAAATAGCTCCCAGCCCCGCCCCTTCTGCCTGATGCCCTGCCTTTTTGGGGGGTCTGAGCTGGCTCTCCACAGAGCCTGGTGTAGATTCTCATCAGCCCTGCCTATGGAAGTACATGCACACTTATTTGAAAATCTTAACATCCATCTCTCTACAGTAGCTGCAAACTTTTTTTTGCCATTTTTTATCTTTGTATTTCTCTACAAATCAAGGGACTCCAATGGGACAACAGATCTGACAAATATGCAGGACAGAATGGTCATGTTATTTTACAAGTGATTTCCATTCTGTTGTGTGTTCCCACACGCAGCCTTCTAAAACAATGTGAAGAATGTATTTAACATTTTTGTAACTTATATTAAGTTATACATAGTTTAATAATTCGTTTTAAAGTATACAGGAGCCATCTATTGTAACTGTAAGACCCTAAGATGTTGAGTGTACTATCAGACACAAATAAATAAATGCATTAATTAATAAAATAAATAAATAAATAAATAAATAAATAAAATACTACTACTATTACTAAAGATTGGTATAATATACTAATTTATTTTAGGTTTGACCCAAATTCTCCAAGGGGAATCTCACAAATTTACAAAATGTCCGTAAGTGCTATATTTGATTTAACTGAAACATGCAGGAAAGCAAATGTGCCCAGAAAGCTCTCTATTGACTATATATCTGAGGAATTTCAGCGTGCAAGTTATTTCAGCAGAGGCCAAAATAAATTATGCACAATAAATTGGTTCCATACCTACTTATTTCAGGTAGCACAGGAAGAACCTACTGCTGTAGGTTTTGTTAATCCTTCAAGCTTTGATCAAGCTACACCTCTTTTCAGACATGCTATCACAAATGTGGAGAAGTTTATATGGATCTGCTATACTGGCTTTTTGGAAAATAGTAAATTCCCAGCAGATCAAGACCTTAATGTGCAGAGTGCAGACAGACTACTAATATATAGTAAGCTATTTGAAAATTTTAGAGAAGTATGAGGTTTACTAAATATCCTTACAGAGTGTCTGCTTTTTAAATATTCCCAAGCTGGCAATCTAACTGAGCCTAGATGTGACGGCAGAACCCTGGTGTGAGGGTTGATGCATGAATGCAATCAGCACCACAAGATGATCTTCTCACAGAAGGTAAGAAGGCGGATAGGAATGATGGGGAGCTTTGAAGGAGGGTATCTCAGGGGCTTATTGGAACTCTTCAGATAATGTTGGTAGTAAAAATGGAAGACTCCTCTGTGTATTTTGACAATGCTGTAAAGCTATGTGAAACCTGTTAATGCTTCAAGCTGATTTTACAATAAATTTTTATACAGTATTTAGATTTGTAAACCTAAGCCTTGAGTGCATTTTTCAAATATATTTCCCTCTTAATCATAAAAGCAGGAGAAAAATAATTTAGTATACTCCGAATAAGATGGGGAAACTTGGAAAATACAAAATATTTTCTATATTGATGGATGGTGAAACCAAAATCAAAACCAAAAATCTTTGCAAAAATGGCACCTCAAAAACAAATACACGCATAGTTATTTAACCTTTGAAATTACAAACAATTTCAGTCAGCTTTTTCTGTTTGCTCACTGGAATGTGCTCATTTGCAAAAATGGTTAAAAATGCTGATTTAAAATACTTTCACATAATGCTCATTTTTTATAACAACCTATCACTTAATTAAGTTAAAAATATTGCTGTTCAAGACACACTAAAATGATGGGAAATCTAGACCCCTGGTTGTAGTAATGCTTTAATTTTCACAAATATCAACCCTTCTGAGTTTGCAAGCATAAAAACACTATATAACATAAAATACTTTAATGACATTACCTTGCTTGTGGCAAACCATAGCTGGTGCCCACTCCAACCCGAGGTAAGCTGTATACAACTTTTTTTACTGTTGCTTGGTCCGGAAAATTAAACATAACCGAGGCTGTGGTAAAAAGAAAAAAATGTGACTTAAAAAACCATTAAAAGTATAGAAATCTGTTTCACTAACAGATAATATATTTTCAAAAGGCTTCTGAGAATTTATCTGGAAAGGTAATCCAGCTACACATTTATCTTCCTGTGAAACAAGGGTCTTTAAACTTTTAGTATTCTGAAGGCGGAGAACAGTTACTTCTGAAAATATTCTGTGCTCAGAGTAAAACTAATTAACTTCTTTGGCATTAACGTGTATCCCCATTTTGAAAGAAATATAGATTTTGTAGTCCAGGGGAAAATGTGGTACGTCACACATTCAAGTCTTTTGTTAGGTTGTAGAGTCTCCCGATGTGCTGTATATAATTTAGTGCAGTGACTGGCGCATTCAAAACTTGCCAGGCCAGGGATCGACTGACTGCCTTCCCTCAACAATTGAAGAACAAAACTTACATTATTGCTCCCTCATCGGGACTAGAGAGTTGACACACCTCAACAACAATCTGTGGCTGAGTCAGTTTCAAGGTAGCATTTACCACTTCTGGAAACTGGGCACATGTATGCTGTTTGTTGAAGAGGTACTCGTGACATGCTTCTAACACACATTTTTATGTTTGGCAGAATTCTATTTTTTTAATAATTTCAACAGATAATAATATGTTAATATTTCTTTGTTTCAATTATCAATTTTTCACTACTTATTATTTTCACAATTGTGCAAAATTAAATTAATCATTTTTTAATTTTTATCTATTTACATTTTCACAGCTGTGGTAAAGTACTGGGAGAGTGAAACAATTACTTAATGACAGAAGACACTGAAACTAAGAAAGTTAATCTTTGTAAACAATTAAAATACAAATTATCTACACCATATGTCAAAATACAGAAAGTAAATATCCTTTAATCAAAGTCTAATAAATTCTCAAACAGCACTTTTCTTTCGTTGTCTATGTAAATTCTGATTATCACCTATGGAAATATTTTGTCATCAATTTGTGTGTGTATAGGGAAATTAATGTTTACCAATTATTGATAAAACTCTAATCTTTCCCAGCTTAGTTATTTTCCAGCATGAAGGAAACTCCCCCCTCAGACTGGTGGGACAGTAGCATTTTAACACTTTCCAATAGAGAATCTGGTAAGTGCCATTGTTTATATGAAACGTTTGTGATAAAATCAGGGTATATGGTTGCTCCATGTGCATTTTGGGGATGTTTGGAGACTCACTTAGTGGAAAATATTTTTCTGGTTTGTCAAAATGGCAGAGGTCCATTGGAGATACTGTCTCCCAAACGTGAGCCCAGAAATGAAAATGAGATAGCAATAGTATTCAGTCAGTGTTAAGGTACAGATCGGATTTACTATTGTGCACAGTTCAAATCACTCCTAAATCTGACTTTAGCTCTTCACATCAGAAATTGGTTGGTTAGGAGAGTTTGGTCCTTTTCTTTCCATTGAGCTGAATTCCATGTTCATTTCTATCAGTTTGGGCCTTGGGAGATCAATATATGCAGTAGGGATGTCAGTAATAAACCAATCAACAGGGGAGCATCACTCTTACTGGTTAATTGGTTAACCACTAACTTACCAATTACCCATCGCTTGCCATGTGATACTTAGCAGTTACTGGTTAACCAAGGCCTGGCCGGGCTGGAACAGCTCCCCACCCATGGGATCCTGTTTAAGCAGTTAACCAGTTAAACATAATGTTTCAACAGTTAACTGAATAAATGGGATTTTAAATCCCTGATGTGCAGCATCACAGAAGTGGTATGGAAAGTGTTTTACTTCTAGATAATTTCTGAAACAATAAACCATTACTTTTTTCAATAAAAGTTGTGGGTCAATCAGCAAGCTAGACACCGTGTGGAGCAAACCTAGCCAGATAATTCAAAACAAACAATTGTTTGGAAAATGTCAGCTCTTGTACCATGTTTGAATTATTCATGAACAAGAAAAGAGAGTTACTCACCCTGTGCAGTAAAGTCTGTTCTTCGAGATGTGTGTCCCTGTGGGTGCTCCACTTGAGGTGCTGGGCTCGTCCCGGCGCCGCAAACCTGAGGAATTTTCACTAGCAGTAGCCCCCCTACCGGACTGTGCATGCGCAACTGCCTCTTCGCACCTCTCGGCTGAGCGCGGTCCGGTCCTGTCAGTTTCCTCCTAACCGGAAGCATCTGAAAGATATAAACAGGAGCTCCGAAGCAGGGAGGAGGGTGGGACATGGAGTACCCACGGGGACACACATCTCGAAGAACAGATGTTACTGCACAGGGTGAGTAACTCTCTTTTCTTCATTGAGTAGTGTCCCCGAGGGTGCTCCACTCGAGGTGAGTACACAGCAGTGTTCCAACATTACATGAGTGCTTCGGACCTATCGCCCCCACGCAGTAGACAGGACAGCCTGGGCCACCCTTGAATCAGAGGTAAGTATGTTCCCAAGGGCATAGTGTCTAGCGAATGTGAGGGTAGACGACCAGGTTGCCGCACGGCATATATCCTGCAATGGTACTCAGCGAAGATAGGCAATAGATGTTGCTATGCCCCGGGTGGAATGGGCATGAAGTCTACTTGGAAGAGATTTGTTGCACAAGGCATAACATCGTGTGATGCAAGCGACGACCAAGTGGGAAATACGCTGCGCAGAGAGTTGCTTGCCCTTGGAGCGTTCGGCTGTGGAAAGGAAAAGCCGCTGAGACTTCCTAAAGACCCGAGTTCTGTCGAGGTAAAAGGCCAGTGCTCGCCTGAGTGTGCAGACGTGCATCCAGAGTGTGCAGACGTGCATCTTCCAATGAGGAGTGAGGCTTTGGGTGGAAAGTTGGCAGGGTTATGGGCTCATTTATGTGGAAAGCAGAGTTGATCTTTGGCAAAAACGCAGGTTGGACAAGCAGTACTGCCGCATGACTGAAGAATTGCGTGTACAGCGGATCAGCTGAAAGAACCGCTAATTCACTTACTCGACGCGCCGACGTAATGGCAAGAAAAAACACCATCTTCATGGTGAGCATTCGTAGATCACATGTTGCCAGCGGCTCAAACGGTGAGCAAGTTAGAGTGTCCAATACCAAAGGCAAGTCCCAAGGCTCCGGCGGGATCCTGTATGCCGGATATAGATTACCCAGTCCCTTGAGAAATCTTTTGGTGATAGGATGGGCGAACACCGAATGGCCATCAACCGGAAGACGGAAGGCTGAAATTGCTGCTAAATGTACTCTTAAGGAAGAAATAGCCATTCCTGTCGCCTTTAGATGCATCACATAATCTAGGATCTGCTGTATAGACAGCGAAAGAGGGTCAAGATCTTTTGCCAAGCACCATGAGTGAAAACGACGCCACTTGTGGAGGTAGGATTTGCGCGTTGTATGTCGCCTACTGTTAATCAACATTTGCCTCACGTTTTGAGAACAGGAGAACTCGGATGCTTGAAGCCAGCTAGGAGCCACGTTGTCAGGTGCATGCGGTCGATGGCTGGGTGAAGCATTGTGCTGTGTTGCTGAGAGAGTAAATTGAACTGTTCCGGTAGTCGTTGTGGTTTGGCAACTGACATTTTCGACAGCTGTGTTAACCAGACCTGTCGTGGCCAAAAAGGCGCTATCAGAATTACTGTTGCGCCGTCCGATGTTATCTTTTCCAAAACTCTCGGGAAGAGGAGGAAAGGAGTACAGCAATTGGTGACGACTCCAGTCCAGGAGGAAGGCATCCTCCAGAGAGTCTGTGCCCGCTCGTGAGCAATACTGATGACATTTCCTGTTGCGTCGAGTGGCGAACAAGTCCACATTGGGGAAGCCCCAGAGTTGGACGAGGTCGCGGAGCTCCTCGGTGTGTAACTCCCATTCGTGCTGTGAGAGGAAATACCTGCTCAGAGTATCAGCGATCTCTGAATTGCCGAATTGCCCAATTCCACAGGCGTACAGCCTCTGCGCAAAGAGAGCGGGAGTGTGCCCCTCCTTGTCTGTTTACGTAATACACTGTACATAATACACACTGTGCATAAAACACTGTTGACATAATACAGTGTTGTCGGTGAGAATCTGTATGGAGTGGCCTCGAATAATGGGTAGGAAGTGTTTGCAAGCATTGAAGACTGCTCTCAGCTCAAGAAAATTTATATGTTGTAGCAGCTCCTGGGGCGTCCAGAGACCCTGCACCCGGTGCTCCTGTAGGTGAGCACCCCAGCCGAGCAGGGAGGCATCTGTAGTGATTTGTAGTGATGGCTTGAGGGCATGAAAGGGGACCCCTGTTAGCATATTGTTGGGACTGTCCCACCATGCCAAGGAAGCTCGGACCTGATTGGGCACAGAAACCCCCTTGTTTGTACTGTGCATGCAGGGCGTGTACATGGTGAACAACCAATGCTGAAGACTGCGTAGATGGAGCCTGGCATGTGGAACCACATACATGGTGGCCGCCATGTATCCCAATAGCTTAGACAGATAAGTATTCGGGACTTCGGAGAAATTGATACTGACTGCACCAGGTCCTGTATGAGTTGAAACAACTTAGAGGCAAGTATGCCCTCACTGTCCAGGAGTCGAGTCTTGCTCCGATAAACTCCAGATCGCGAGTAGGCACCAGGAAGGACTTCTCGAGATTGATTATGAGTCCAAGGGCTGTAAACAGAGAGGTAGTTGTGGACACTGTCCTCGTGGCCTCGTCGACAGTGGAAGCCTTTAGCAGGCAATCGTCCAGGTACGGAAAAATTGTAATGTCAAGGCGCCACAGAGAGGCCGCCACTACCACAAGGGTCTTGGAAAAAACTCGTGGGGCTGCCGACAGTCCGAAAGGTAGTACGCGGTACTGATAGTGGTCGGACCCCACTACGAACCGAAAGAACTTTCTGTGAGCCGGGTATATTGTTATGTGAAAGTAAGCGTCTTGAAGATTGAGGGATGCGAACCAATCCCCTTTGTCAAGAGCAGGAATGATCGAAGATAATGTGACCATCTTGAATTTTTGCCTTCTCAGATAACGGTTGAGCCGACATAGGTCCAGGATAGGCCTCCAACCTCCTAACTTTTTCTGGGTGAGGAAGTAGCGAGAATAGAATCCTCTCCCCAAAAAGCGTGTTGGCACCCTCTCCACTGCCCCAATGTGAGTAGGCGAGAGACCTCTTGATGGAGAA
>CM057845.1:271556786-271596361 GCA_030068395.1 Apalone spinifera
TAAGCGTACTTTCTATGCCAATATTTAAATAGTTGATGAAGATATTGAACAGAGCAGGTCCCAAAACAGACCCCTGCGGAACTCCACTTGTTATACCTTTCCAGCAGGATTGTGAACCATTATTAATTAGTCTCTGAGTACGGTTATCCAGCCAGTTATGCACCCACCTTATAGTAGCCCCATCTAAGTTGTATTTCCCTAGTTTATTGATAAGAATATCATGCGAGACCATATCAAACGCCTTACTAAAGTCTAGGTATACCACATCCACTGCTTCTCCCTTATCCACAAGACTCGTTATCCTATCAAATAATGGTAAACAAAATGTCTTGCAGACTACACACAGAACCCCACTGGGCTACATGCAGCTAGAATTTTATTTATTTATTTCAGGATGGATTTCCAAAATATTTTTTGGATATTCAGCATTCCCATATCATGGCTGTTTTGCATTTCATAAAAACAACAGTGGTAATATGGTATATTTTAATTATAGAAATGGAAAAGCATAGATTTTGTGAACCAGTCAGTACTAAACTTATACTTTTTTACTAGTGCCGGGTCCACGACTTGCTGTCCTCATTGTATCATTATAGTCTTCTTTTTGTTATTTTGTGGATGCTCTCTATAACTTAACAGATTCATGCAGTCTCCTAAAACACAGTAATAAAATTAGAGAGACAATGTTGGTGAGAAAAAAAGACAAGTTACTCACTTCATGCAGTAATGCTAGTTCATCGAGATGTATCCCCCCGTGGGTGCTCCACTGTTGGTGTTGGGGCTCATCCTGGTGCCACAAATCTGAGACTTTCAAGCAGTCAGCAGGCAGGCTGCGCATGCATGAGCGGAGAGTGGCATTTGAAGTAGTGCGTGCAGCCTGCTTTTCCCTCTGTTTCTTCTTTGACGCCCTCATGGGCTGCTATTATATAAGCGGGGAAGAGGGCAGGTCGTGGAGCACCCACGGGGACACACATCTCGAAGAACAATCTGCATGAAGTGAGTAACTTTTATTTATCTCACCAACATTGTCTTTTTAATTTTATTACTGTTACCATTTGTATAGGTAAGTTGCGTGTCGTTTGCCTCCTGCTGTGCAGCAGTATATTTCTCACTTGCTGGGAACACTGCTGCTCCACTTTGAAGAACCAGATAGATACCTTGCCATCAAGTGTAGCGTTCATGGTTGGGGATGAAGTATTGAGCACTTGTTCTGGAAGAGAAGTTCCAGGAGGTTCGGAAGTTGGGAGGGAGGTCATAAAGACAGTTGATAAAGACATAGGAACCATTTCTGTCGAGGCCACGCTGGGGCTATTGGAATCACTTGGGCCTGACTTCCTGTATCTTTCGGAGGACTCTGGGAATGAGGGGGATAGGAGGAAAGGTGTATAGTAAATAGGTCCTCCAAGAAAGGAGCATTGCATCTCCCAAGGAGCCGTATCCTATGCCCACTCTTGAACAGTAATGGGGGCATTTGGAGTTCTGTCTGGTCGCAACGAGGTCTGTCTGCGGTACACCCCAATGTTGGAAGAACTTGTGGGTGATGTGATCATGCAGCTGCCACTCATGCTCTTTGAGGAAGTTGCGGCTGAGGGTGTCTGCCATAATATTCTTGTCCCCAGGTCAGTATGCTGCCATGATGATTATGTTATGGCGGACATACCAATTCCATAGCTTGATTGCCTCTGCACATAATGACTGGGACCTCGGACACCCTTGGCGATTGATGTAGAACATAGTAGTCATGTTGTCGGTGAGGATATGCACCGAATAGCCCTGGCTGTGTGGATGAAGTGTTTGCACGTGTTGTGAACTGCTCAAAGCTCGAGCAGGTTTATGTGGAGTTTGAACTCATCTTTGGACCACTCCCCTTGTGCAACCTGTTGTTGGAAGTGTGCACACCAGCCCATCAGCGAGGCAATCTGTTTGGACGGCTACTCATAGTAGAAAGGCATAGGTTCTGTGCAGGGCTGGACTGAGGCATGGGCGTGCCAGGCAGCTGCCCTCCCTCCCATACCCATGACACCGGCCAGCAGCGTCCTTCCCCCCACGGCTGTGGGGCCCTGCATGGCCCGGCGCGCGCGCCAGCAGCACTAACCAGGCTGGGCTGGGCAGCGCATGTGCCATGCGCCCTGGGGGGTGGCCGTGAGCTGCACGTCAGCGGCCGTGGCCGGCCCACGCATGCACTGTGCGGCCCGGGGGCGGGCCCCGAACTGTCTGCCAGCGGCCGTGGCTGGTCCGCGCATGCGCCATGCGCCCCAGGGGTGGGCCCCAGGCTGTATGCCAGGCGGCCATGGCTGGTCCGTGCATGCGCCGTGCACCCAGGGGTGGCACCCGGGCCCAGGGCGCCAAAAGGTCTTGGGCCAGCCCTGGTTCTGTGCCTGGGTCCATCATTGAAGGGAGGTAAAGACCCCTGGAGGAGGCGACACGTGGCTGTGGACATGGCGATCGGCTGGTGTGTACACTAAAGAAATCCAGAGCTGGAAACATCGAAATCACACTTGGCGTGCAGAACTACGTATGTGGTGGCCGCCATGTGTTCCATAGGTTGGGGCAAGTTAGGATGGGTACAATTGGGCTGGTGGTAATGATGGTGGCTTTCTATGGTGTAGAAATGGTGATTGGGGAGATAGGCTCATGCTGTTATAGAATCTATGCGAACCCCTATGAACTCCAGGGACTGCATAGGGCATAGTGTGGATTTCTGCTTGTTGATATTGAAGAAAGGCCTTTGTAAACCTGATCATGTCTCTCGTGGTGTGTTGTGAGGGGCCTTTGATAAGGCGGTCATCCAGAATATTGCAATGCTGTTGCGTCTGAGATGTGCTGCTGCCCCCACGAGGGTCCTGGAAAACACTCTGGGGGTAGAGGAGAGTCTGAACAGGAGGACTCTATACTGGAATCATAGGAAACGCCTGTGTGCAGAATGTACTGTGACGTGAAAATATACATCTTGAAAGTCGAAGATTGTGAACCAGTCCCCTCTGTCCAGTGCCGGAATTATAGTGGCGAGAGTGATCGTTTTGAATCGCTGCTTGCAGAGGTACTTGTTTAATTGCCACAGGTCCAAGATGGGCCTCCAATCCCCTGACCTCTTCTCGACGAGAAAGTAGTTTGAATAAAAACCTCTCCTTTCAAATCTTTTTGGGACTCGTTCTATGGCTCCTATATTGAGGAGATGTTGCACCTCTTGGCGGAGCAGTGAGTCATGAGAGGAGTCCCTGAAGAGGGAGGCAAAGGGTGTGGCGGTTGGGGGGATTGCTGTGAAGAGAACAGAATGTCCACAGCTGATGATTTCTAGTACCCACTGATCTGTGGTGATTGCTGCCCATTGACTGTAATAAGGATCAATCGATGGTGAAATAAGTTGGACTCGCCAGGTACTGGAGCAGAAGGGAGGTTGGACAGACCCTTGACCAAATTCTCAAACTTGCTGCCTAGAGATGTGAGTTGTGTAAGAGCTGTTGGTAGAGGCTCTTCTACGGTGGTTTTGAGGTTGGAAGTGATTCTGTTCAAGAGGCCGGAACTGCTGTTATCTAGTAAAGGCCATGTCCCTGTGTCTTTGGTAAGGTGTGAAGCGCTTCCTCCGGTAGGTGGAGTGTTCATCCCCAATGTGTGCAAAGTAGTGCATGAATCTTTGCTAGAGTGCAAGGCTTTATCAGTACCTATAGCAAATAATTTGGTCTTATCAAATGACAGCTCCTCTACTTTGGCCTGGAGGTCCTTAGGGACTCCTGCTGCTTACAGCCTAGATGCACGTCTCATTACCACAGAGCTCGCAGTAGACCTAACTGCAGTATCTGTGGCATCTAGGGCCATTTGTAGCTCTGTCCAGGATACAGTGTATCCCTCTTTAATGGTTGCCTTAAGGATAGGTCTTTTGTCCTCTGCAATATTGTGCATAAGTTCTGTTAGTTTCATGCAACTGTCAAAATCACGATTTACAAGCAATGCTGTATAGTTGGCTATGAGAAGCTGCAGGGTTAAGGAGAAGTACATCTTCCTCCCAAAGACATTGAGGCATTTGTGGTCTTTGTCCTGTGTCTGAGCCTTGTGCTGTGGGTTTTTGGCCCTTTGGTTTGCAGCATCAACCACCACAAGTTAGGTTGAGGGTGTAAGTATAGGAATTCCATGCCCTTTGATGGGACAAAATACTTTCTATTGGCCCTTTTTGGGGGGGGAGGGGGAGGACGGTGGCTGGAGTTTGCCATACTTCATCGGCTGCCTCAAGAATAGCTTCATTTAGAGGCAGGGCAATTTTGGATTTTGCAGAGGGCTTCAGGTTCTTTAGGAGCTTGTGGTGTTTTTCCTGCACCTCTGTTAAGACTGGTAGCTACTCTTTTAAATAGCTCCTGGAACAGCTTAAGGTCACCACTAGGTGCTGGATCATTTGGGATAACCACTTAATCAGGAGCGGAGTAAGAGTTATCACTGGGTGGTATATCTGATTGCTGGACCATTGGCTCATCCTCAATTTGTCCTTCTTCTAGGTCCATGCATTCAAATGGGGAATGCAATGGGTCTGTATGTATAGAGGTCACAGATCTCTGTGCAGGTGTAGGAGGGGCACTGGAGATGTGATGTGGTGCCCCATAGCGATAAGAGGACCATCAGATATGGTGTTTGTCATAATAGCGCCATTCCAGATGCCAAGGAGGATATTGATAATGAGGTAAGCCATATGCACCATAAGGTGCATACGCTCTCTCTGGAGAGGAATGGTGAGAGGAGAACCTACTCCTTCAATCCCCTTGGTAGGCACTGATTTGAGACAAGGCAGATGAATATGGCGAGCCCTGTATTGGTAATAGGGAGTGAGCGTGATGCCATGTCAAAGGCCAAGCGGGGAGTCCAGTTCTGGGCCTTCTGTCTTGTCTCAGTGGTGCCTATTTTTGCGCATCGGGGAAAAGCTGTGGCATGACGCCCTGAGAGCCATTGCTTAGTCTCCTGTACATGAGGTGGTGGCATGTGAGTGGTCACGACCCCGGGGCGTGTGGGGTTAGCGTGAGGTACTGGAGGGCAGCTGGGATTAGGCTTGTCACCTCCCCGTGGCTCTGGTGAAGATTGCATATGGGGTTCACGTTGTGTTTGGGATACTGAGTGTGCTCGAGGCACTCCGGGGCTATGTCTACACTGCAGGCTTTCTATGGAAGAGATCTTCCGCAAAAACTTCTTGCACAAAAGCGCATCCACACTACAAAAGCGCATCGCAAAAGTGATGCGCTTTGGCGCAAGAGAGTCTCCACTCTGTATGGATGCTCTTGTGCAAGAAAGCTCTGATTGCCATTAACAGAGTGTCCACCAGAGCACCTGTGCTTTTTCTGATTGGCTCTTTTTGAGCAAGAAACCCCTTTTGAGCATCCACATGCACCTTTTTGCACAAGAACTCTTGCACAAAAAGGAGTTATCCTCATAGAAAGAGGATTACCTATACTGCAAAAAGCCCTCTGTTCTGCTACTCTACTATACATTTTCTTGTGCAAAAGCATGCTTGAAGTGTGGATGCTCCGAGGGTTTTTGCGTAAAACCCTGTCGTGTAGACGTAGCCCAGGTGTCCTTAATGCCATTGGTGCCTCTGTTTCATCAGGGCCCTTAGTAGGTGCCCTTTGTGATGCCTGGGCAGGTGATCTGAACACCTGTTTAGAGCGCGCTCTTGAGCCTGTAATAGAGGAGGCTCGATTTCCCCATACTCAAGGTGCCCAATTCATCCCCTTTACTGATTCTTGGGGGGAGAGAGCGGGCTGGTGAGGTCTGGTTTCTGATTATGCCTTATTGCCCCCTTTATAGCTCTGAGGGTCAAGGGCTTTGTCAATAGACAGCGTGCAGGCTCTGAGTTCTCTTTCCTTGCGAGCCCACACTGTCAGGCTGCAGCAGTGGACACATTTTTGTTGTGCATGTGTGTTCCCCAAACAACATATGCATTCACTGTGGGCATCAGAGGTTGGTATAGGCTCTCAGCAACTTCTACATTTCCCTAAGGCTGAGTATGCCACCTAAGTTGTATAAACCAAGCTGCCTGCTTGTGTTATTAGTTGGTTTATTCATTAGGGATTTTTTTGTTTTGGTTTCAGTTTGACTGGGCTGCCAGCGGCTTGTCCCTCAGAGCTGCTAGAAGCTTTTTTATTTGTTTTTGTTTGAATAAATAGAGGAGTCTATCTAAAGTACTCAATTGTTTCTCTGACTATCTAAAGTACTCAATTGGTTGTCAATTGTTTCTCTTTGATATGCAGAGCACACTGAGGAGGAGAGGGTTGAGCTCCCTCGGTAGGGGGGGGGGAGCCGAAGAAGAAACTGAGGAAAAAGCAGGCTGTGCGCACTACTCCAAAGGCGGGAATGCTGCTCTCCGCTCACGCATGTGCAGCCCGCCTGATGACTGCTTGAAAGTCTCTGATCTGTGGCACCCAGGACAAGCCCAACAACAGCAGTGGAGCATCCATAGGGATATCACTCGAAGAAGAATATCTTTTATTGGATCAACTCCTACTGGTCAGAGAGACTGGCTTTAAAGCCACATAGTGCTTGTCTCTCTCACCAAAAGAAGCTGGTCCAACAAAAGATTCAAGTTGCATGTTCTAGGCAGACATTTTGTTTACTGAAACTTAAAGCCTTTGTATGAAATTTTCCAATGCCAAACACTTTGTTCCTTTATTTTCTGAAAATGTTTTAATAAGGTAAACAGTCAGAATACATACATTGTTCTTTAAAAAAAAACATAGACTCATAGAAGATTAGGGTTCGTTCAACCTCCTGTTTAAGCAGTATGAACTTCATCTAAATCATCCCAGCCAGAGATCTCTCAAGTCTAGCCTTAAGAACTCATAAAGATGGAAGTCCCACCACCTCCCCAGGCATTACCTATTGAGCCCAATGATTTAGCCAGCTTTCTATCCACCTTATAATCCATTCATCCAACCCATACTTCTTTAATTTGCTATCAAGAATAGTATGGCAGACTAAAAAAAAGCTTTGCTAAAGTCATCGTATATCACATTCACTACTTCCCCCATATCTACAGAGCCAGTTATTTCATTATAGAAAGCAATTAGGTTGGTCAGGCATGACATACACTTGGTGAATCCATGTTGACTATTGTTGGACACTTTCCTCTATTCCAGGTGTTTCAAAATGGACTCCTTGACCCGCTCCATGATTTTTTCCAGGGACTGAGGTGAGGTTGACTGGTTTGTGGTTCCCCAGATTCTCTTTCTTCCTTTTTTAAAAGATGGGCACTGCATTTGTCTTTTTCCAATTGTCTTGGATCTCTCCCAATTGCCATGAGTTTTCAAAGATAATCACCAATGGCTCTGCAATTACAGCAGCCAACTCAGTACCCCTGGATGCATTATATCAGTGGGAAAGCTGCTAAAGAGACCACACTGCTTTGCTTACCTACAAGATCTGTAACCACAGAGCCTTGCAGCTCCCAATGGCTTTGGTTTACCATTTCCAGCCAAGGGGAGCCACGGCCCACTTTGAGAAACAGTGCATTATGTAACCAAGATCAATTTGTTGTGTCCACCCTTACAGAAATCAGACTGAAACTATAAGGTCAGAAGATTATTTAAATACTTTAAATTACAGATAATCCACCATTTACAGCAGTTTAAGTCTGCAAGTGACCCATGCTGCAGAGAGTGGCAAAACTCCTGTGGGAAGATTTGTGCTTAACCCCAAATATGTCAATCAGACTCTGAGCTTGTAGACAAGACCAACCAGTCAAACATTAGAGAAAGAATTCTCTGGAGTAACTCAGGGTATATCTATACTGCATGCTTATTTCGAAATAAGATATTCCAGAATAGTTATTCCGAAATAGCTTATTTTGAAATAGCACGTCTACTCTGCAGGGAAGCGTCAAAATTAGTCCAAGGCAACCATCCCTAATGTAGCTGTGCTATCTTGATTTAGAGTCCCAGGAGGTACTGGGGATGAATAACTTAGAATGGCCCTGGTGAGGAGCTATTTTGACATAGCAGCAGTAGAGCATCTACACATGCCTTATTTCGAAATAGCTATTTTGGAATAAGCATTATTCTTCATAGAATGATGTTTACAGATTTTGGAATAAGCCATCCATTATTTTGAAATTATTTCAAAACAGAATGGCTGTGTACATGCTCGTGTTGTTATTTCAAAATAATGCTAGTTATCTCGAAATAATGGTTCAGTGTAGACGCACCCTCAGAGACCTCCCATATCTAGTATCTAATTTTTCCTTTAATTTACCTCAATATTTAAGTAAGTCCTTATTTAGTCCATATTTGAAAGCAATATTTTTTATTTTAAATTTACTGAGATCTTCTCTTTTTATCTGGTGAAGTGCCTCACATATGCTTAAGCTTGGAAAGACTTTAATTTTATACCTGCATCAGATTCCTCCTTTAATTTCCTACAACTGTGATAATGTAAAAGAAGAAGAAGGAGAAAGGTTTAAAAATAAATTCAATGTTACCTATAGAAATTGACAAAATTTGATTTTTTAATTAATCCCACATACATTCAATTTCTACTTACCTTTTAAAGTTATAGGTATAGTTTTATGGGTGCTGGCATTTTGAACTATGGAAAAATATATAATGAGACTGTGTTTGTCAGTTCTTACCCCCAATGAATTCAATGCTCTGATTTCAGCTGCCCATAGCATCCCTTGAAATTTGGTAGTGCCAGCCCCCCCCAATAATTCCATTTTGATTCATGGTTTCTTGTCTATATATCAAAATTTGTGAACAATTTTTAATTTTGGGGGACTTTTTAGGTTCATGAAGGGAATAATGGAAAATGTATATAGGATCATAGGTAGGAGGACATTAAGTATCTTAATTCTACCAATTAATGTCAATGGTAATCATGATCCCTTTTCCAGATCATAGTAAATAATTTTCATTAATGGCTTAGTATTTAAATAACTCCACCACTATAAATGATACATTAAAAATGAAGACTGTCCACTAAAAGTTGTGGATAATAAAATTAGATATTTAGGCACTAATGTATCTTTTGCTAAGCCATAGTATCTCTGATTTAGAACAGTTTAGTCTATACCTTGATTCCTAGCCAAACACTTTATTTATTTCTAGTAATAATAGAAATTTATATCTTATATGAAAAGCGTAAGATTGTCAGCATGTAATGAAATTTAGTATTTTATTCCCAATACTCATATTAAGTGAATTTCTTCAGTGTCCCTGAACTTTTGTGCTAATGGTTCAATAATTAAGTGAAATAAGGTTGTTCAGGGATATCCTTGTCTTGTTCCCTGCGCAATGGTATCAGCTCAATCTTTGTAATACTTCCCCAAGTACATGCCATAGGATTTACAGACTACTTTAATGCACTCCTGAAATTACAAAACATTTCTCTAGAACTCTGAATAAAAATGGACATTCTACTATTAGTCATAAATCAGATTGTTTCTGATTCTATGTTACCAAAATTTCAGAATATTCAGTATTGTCTTTACCATGTTATATCTTCCCCATCTTCCTCCACCATAACCCCCGATACCTGTATCTATATAATATTTGTTTGTCAGTTGCATTCATTTACATTCAATACCACCTGTAATTATAACAACCTTAATTTAGACATTTCTAACAATTTTACCCGTTTCCTTTTTATATGTTGTACTATATTTTCTGATATCCTTAATAATTACAAACATTAACTCCTCTGCCATTATTTGTTGAGCATTCTTACATCCAATACTGTTAATATACTTAATGTAAAAATTATTCTATATGTAATAAAACAGGTCTTTGTTTACAATACATAAATCACTATTTTTTGCCATATTCAGAAATCATTCCAGTTCCCCTTTTGTTGTTTTTTCGTAAGCTCACAGTTAGATATACTCATCTTGAATCTAATCAGTTCCCTCTACTACTAGGTCTACTACGTATGGTTCTGGTACAGAAGTAAGGAACTATTGGGCTTCCTCTGTGTCTAGAAAATGTAGTTTTGACCCAGCTGAAATAAAGATTGCTGAAAATATCAGTAAAAAATTAAGTTTTTCCCCAAGGAGTTCTTGGCAGACTTTTGTAAAATTTTTCCCTAAGGAGCTCTTGGCAGAACTATTTGGTTTTCAAATGATACCTAATGGCATATTTTAAGTAAAGATTATTACAAGGGTACGCAGTGTTTGAATATTGGAATGCATTCTGTCATAGTGGTCCATCTTCCTCCTTTACCAAAAGATGGCAAATGCAGCAATGCTGCAGTTCTGGATCATCTCTCCCACACTCCCTCTCCACACTTTTCCCCAACCAAGCACGCTGGTAACATGGCAGCAGGAAACAAGCTTTCCTCTTTTGCAGGAAGCTGTGAAGAGGAGTGAACCGGCACAGAGGGCTGTCTCTCTTCATCCTTCCTCCTAAATATGTAGTTAATGTGTATATCCTAGAAATGTGGGTGATGGGTAGGAGCTATGGAAGTAAAACACAAAAAAGGGAGAAAGAGAATAAAGGAAAAGGAGGCAACATGAAAGCCAAGAAACTGGAATCAGAAGAAAAGCAGTTGTGGGGATAGCTAATAAAATAGTAGTACAGATTACTTCCAAATTAACTGCAGTACTAGAAAACTGTTTCAACAAGTTCAAAGAATAGTTAAATGACAAAGTGGCCACAGTAGACAGTTAAATAAATGATCCAGTGTAGCCACTACAGACTTGGATTACCAAATTATCAACATTGAGGAAAACATTCAAGGCTGAGTGGAGAGAACTGTGGAGTGTCAAGTTAAAACACTGAAAGAAAAAATGGATAATCTGGAAAGTAGGATTCTGGGACTGCCAGTGGAGACCAAAGGCACCATATGGTTCTTTGAAACATGGAACCTTTACACTTTGATTGAAAGGGTGCAGCAGATCAATACAGCACAACAGAAATCTAAACAGACTACATCCATTCATAGTTTTGCTACACAACTTCAAAAGACCTGGTTCTACATGCAGCTAGGAAGTTAACAGAAATAAGGATGGAGGGCAACCAATGATTCTTCTATCAAATTACTATATAACATTATGTGTAAAGTTATGATTTCTCTTTGAATGATGATTGTTGCCCCTATTCAAACCTATGTACCCTGATTAGGGAGGACTTGTCAAGCAGGTCTTAAACAGTGTGTTAAAAAAGGGGCCTCACACAATGAAAGGAAGAAGACAGACAAGGAAAATCCAATTTCAGCAAACAGGTGAGATGAAACAACCTGCAGTCTTTCACCATCAGACACCATTGTCACCTTTACCGTTTGAATGAACTTAAACTAGGGCTAATCCCCAGGAAAATGCATTTCAAAGGGTGACTGAACTATAAAAGTGAGGGGACAAGAACTCTCTAAATTATCTCTCCTTGTCCATCTCTCGCTCTTTCACCTAACATGACAAAAGAAACAGACAATGGACTTTAGGAGCAGATTCTGATCTGGAAGAATGTGATAATGTTATCTTGAACCAAGCTTACTTTGGTAAGTTTAACACTAGAAAGCATTCTACTTTTATTTCTCTAGTAATCATTTCTGACTTAAATGCCATATACTTGCATTCATTTAAATTTGTTTTATTATTTAATTAAAACTAATCCAGTGTCCTTAATTGTTCGGGTAATTCCATTTAGGAAAGCAGACTGTTGTATATCAATTCCTTTAGAGGTGCAAGGGACCTAATATATTTAGACTGTCCAGGAGAGTATTGAACATTGCAGAACACATGTTTTGGGGGAAAATCTGGGACTGGAAGTAAGGTGAGGTCACCCTGAAAGTAGTAAGCAATGCTGCTGGCAGATAGTATGTAGCTGGTTGCTGGGGTCAGGGTTGCTGGACCAGAGCTATGGCTTTACCCAGATACTCAGGGTATGACACATGCTATTTGTGTTTACGAAGTGCCAAGCTGCTAACTATAGCAAAGCATTGTGAGGCACATCAGGCTGTTGGGCAGGGATGAAACAGCCCTTCACTCAGGTCTTGATGTGGGGGGGGGGGGGGGGGGGGGGGGGGGAGAGGGCAAAGGCAGCAATTGTCCCGGGGCCCGGTGATTCAAAGGCGCCTGGGGCTCCCAGATGCTGTTGCTGCGACAGTGGTAGTGGTGGCTGGAGCCCTGAGTCCTTTAAATTGCCACCGGAGCGCTGCTCAGCACAGCTCTAAGGGCTGGGGATGGCGACACCGTGATCTGGTCAGCACTGAGGGCTGGCTATGCCAAGTCCCGCCTTTTCCTCACAAGGTCCCACCCCTTCTGGGGGCACAGAGCTGCCCCACCTTGTCTGTGGGCCTCCAGAAGCCATCAGCTTTCTTCCTCTCACTGGTCTGGATGGCACCCATTCCTTTTCTTGGCTTCCCAGAAAATAAAAAGAGTTTGTCTCCAGCAACCGTGATGCCAGTGAGTTTGGGGGGGGGAGAGAGGAGTGTATGTGTGTGTAACCATGGACTTTCACTATGCATACACCTTCAGTCACTCAGCTCTCCAACAATACTGATGCCATTCCACCACCAGGTGGGGCAACGACTTCCTCAGTCCACTATCATTGTCGTCTCTGCATTTGCCCTTTTCCATCCTATCCTCACTTGCCCTCTGTTCTTCTGGACTCCGCTAAGCCTTAAGCCTAGGTATAGAGGTTAGGGATGTTACTTTGATGAGAATGTTGCTGCTAATTAGGGAAAGGGAGAATAGGAGCTCACCAAGTGTGCTTCCTTACTTGGCCATGACAGGCACATCACCTTCTAGCCCTCATGATTATGAAGATAATCTTGAAAATATGAATGTGGTGTACATTAACGCAGCAAAGTTTGCCTCAGTTTAAAACAATAGCTTTGATAAGTGGGAACTACATTGCACATTTCAACTAGCTCTCATAGATTTCATAATTAGACAGTCAGTGAATTTGTCATTTTTCCAAGTTGACACAGAGTTTAGTAATTTTGCTATGGAATTTGTTATTTTTCTGTAGCCAAGTGGCTATCATTTTCTCCCACCTCTCTGTCTTGGTGAGATTTACTTGCAGTTGCTGCTTTCTCGTCTGCTTTGTCCACAAAAGTGAGTTAATCTGACTACAGTGACCTGAAGCCAGGACCAGCATCCAAAATTCAAGACCTCCTTTTGTGTGCATGCATAAGCAGAAAAGAAGGGGTGGCAACAAGAGAAAACCACTCACAATCACTCACCATCATGATCTCACTCCTATATTCTAGGTTTAATAGGAAACAATAAGTATCAATGCTTTTCAGTCTCAGACTTCTTAAAGTGATGGCAGACCTAGCAGGACCAAAATGGCCAGCTGACTCTAATCTAAAATCAGATGACCATTCAGAACTCTGGCAAATATGACCAATGCCAGGGAAGACTATAACCCAGACTGGAACCTACCTAATAAATCACTAATGATCTGGAATTGAATGCATCTGGACTTGAATCGTTACCGCCTCTCAATCTCCTGCTCCAGAAAAGGAGATTTGTGACAATGCAATTGACAAGCATATTTTTTTCTAAAAGATATGCTATGTCCAAGGAATTATTTTAGGGAAGTTCTCTAGCCTGTGTTACACATGAGTTATATGATCACAATGGTCTCTCCAGGCTTAAAAACTATTAATCATTCTAGAGTCATGAGTTTTCTTGAAGATAAAGTATTTAAGGACCAATGACATTCTTCACTTTTTGAGAGACATTAATAATGACTGTCAATAATGGAATCATATCTACACTAATGGTTTTCATATAACGATCTGAAATAATTGAATAGACTCTTTAAAATTAAAAACAAATGTAAGCAAAGTAACTGCAAATCATTTCTTCATCATCTGCCAAGACACAGAACACGCTCAAGTCTATCGAAAAAACCACAAATAGCATAACTAAACAGATAAAATAACTATGCTAATATATGTAAACATATAAGGAATACAAAACACTTTTTTAAAAGAAAAAAATTGCTCAACAGATGAAAACGTTATATGTAAAATGTACTGGAAAAGGGAAACTATGAATGCAAACAGCCAGTAACCACACATCTTAAATGAAACTAGTAAAACTGCTCTTTATTATCTGGAATGTTTTTTGTTGCCATTTCTGGATTGTCTAGGCTTATAAAATGTATTTGGGCCATTTTGGGATCATCCAATCTTTTTGCTTCAATTTCTCATGACAATAAATGTAACCACTTGTAAGATCTCACCCATTATATTGTTTTATTTTCTGTATATTTTTCAGATCACAACTGTTTCATATCTAAATATATTTCTAAATTTCTATACATTGAGCTCACTTCCTTTGCTTTTCTGAACTGCTTGGGTTTAAGACTTATTATCAGTAAACCTATTTTATAGCCTGACTCCAATATTCTTGGAGAACTGTGATCTCCAGGATTAGAATAGACTACTATCTGCCATTGCAATTTCTCAGTCAACATCAGTTTTTAAAACCTCTCTCAGAACTTTTTTAAACAAATATTGGCACTGTTGCTTCATTTTTCTTTTCCTCTTTGGGGTTTTCAAAAATGCAGATATTTTTGTGGTTTTGGTTCTCTATTTCCTTGCCAAATTTTCTCAGCTCTTGTTTCTCCATCTAATACTATTTTTTTAAACTTTCAAGAGGTCATCTCTCAATGTTAAAATAAGGCTCTGCTCATCCCATTCTTTTAGAAGATTCTTTTATTGCCATGTTCAGAGTACTTATCCTTTTATGTCCACTAAAACAATGACCATTTATTGGATAAATTCAGTAATGACTGACTTTCTCTAGTTCCCAAATTCATTTTTCATTGAGATAAAAATGACCAATGTTAATAGTAGCTCTCAGACCCAGACTTATTTCTTCCTTTTGTGAGCAAGGGTTTTTTTTTTTTTTGTTTTTTTTTTTTTGCTACACCTTATGACGGTATGTTCTGTGGAAGCTTTGGATAGGAAATGATTGAGAAGCAACAGCAAGTAGCTAAGTAGGTTGCCCTAATTTCAATTATTGAAATAAAAGGATATTTCTGTAGGGGCAACAATCTTCTTGAACAATAAAATCCTGGTCAAAATAGCCCACTAAAAACAAATAGTATCACTAAAATATTGATCTTAATTATTCTAACATTATTTCTAATTTAGCTGCCATTGTGAAACATTGTTTTATGGTACAAAACAAGTGGATAACGATTATTGACCTGGGTGTTATTGTCCTTTCAAATACTGTGGATTCTAAAGAATGAATTTTATAGTTTAATTAGTAAACATTGCACATGGAGATTTTCCCTTCCATGTGATCTACATACAGATCACCAGTGCAGATGATTCTTGGAACGCTGGGTATGGTATGAAATTCCTGGAAATTCTTAGTATCATCAGGGAAAGATGGAACAGTAGTGGACACCACCACCTAGGGGAAGAGAGACATGCACTGGTTTTGTCTCCTTTTCCAAATCAAATTCTAACAGTAAATCCTTCAGACAGACCTTTAGGAGGCTCTGCAGTCTTAAGAATTCTGGAGGAGACAATGTGATAACAGCACATGTGGAGAAGCAGAAAACAGCTGGACCCAGCTGATGGCATAAAAGACTATAAGGGGATGGCAATACTTGAAACACGAGGGCTGTGTCTACATTGGCAAGATTTTGCGCAAAAGCAACTGCTTTAATGTGAAATCTTGCCGCCTGGCTACACTGGCCGCAAGTATTTGCGCAAGAACACTGACGTTGTAATGTACAAAATCAGTGCTTCTTGCGCAAATATTCTGATGCTCCCGCTCAGGGATAAGCCTTCTTGCGCAAGAGGCCAATGTAGAGAGCAACTTTAATTTCTTGCACAAGAAAGCCCGATGGCTAAAATGCCCATTGGAGCTTTCTTGCGCAAGAGAGCATCTACTCTGGCACAGATGCTTTTGCGCAAAAGCAAATCTTTTGTGCAAAGGCACATGCCAATATAGATGCTCTCTTGCACAAATACTTTTAACGGAAAAACTCTTCCGTTAAAAGTATTTGCGCAAAATCATGCCAGTAGAGACGCAGCCAGGAACTGAGAAAAAAGGCTGTCACTGAGAGTGCAAAGCAGACAGGTTCAAGGAGGATTAGCTAAAACTGAAGCAAGTTGTATCTTCTTCCCAAAGATTTAAGAGGGTCTTGAACTGAGGTCAAGTGACAAATTAAGTGGGATTCATTCTGGTCAGAAATTTAAAGTATCAGACATTTCAGTTGTGACTATATATGCAGTGAGGATGACTCAAGCAGGCTAGTGGTAAGTGCTGGCGTTGGTATCAATAAGGCTGTGGGTCTCTCAAGGAAGTCACAGATTTTTGTGACTTTCTACACCTCTATGACTTTCGCAGCTCCAGTTACCAAGGGGACAGCCACGTCTACTGTTGCTGGAGCGGCCATGCGACCAGCTACTGCTGGATCACCCCATGGCCAACTGCACCAGCCATTGGTTGGGCAGTCCCAGGCAGCTAAGGCCAGCTGCTGGGGGTTGCACAAACAGCAGCTAGAGCAGCTGTCCCCAGGGACCTCCTGATCAGTAGTGTCTAAGAGTGGCTGAAGCAGCCATTGCTTGAGCAGCGTTGGACAGCTGGCCTAGTGACCCCTGAAGCAGCAGCCAGGGTGGATGGCCCCAGAATCCACCTGAGCAGCAGTTCTAGGGGTAGCTGGAGTAGCAGTCCAGGGATAGTAGCACCAGTCACTGCTCAGTGGCTCCCAGCAGCTGGTCCAAGGGACCACCCAAATAGCCACTGGTAGGGCTGGCACCAGACTAGGGATGTTAAATATTGGTTAAATGACTAGTCGATTAATCTCATGAATTCTTATCTGGCAGTCAACTAGTCTATAGTCCCTAGGGGCGGGGGCGGCAGCAAGTGCACTCCAACCCCATTCTCAGGGAGCCTCCTGCACTACCAGAAGCAGCAGCTTGGGTTGCCAAGTGGGAGCTGGTCCACGAGGGGAGCCAGTTTAAAAACCAGCTCTGCAGCAGCCTCTGTCCAGGGGTGGGGTCAGACCCAGTGCAAGCCGGAACTGAGCTGGGCTGCTTGCCCTCCCACCTCCTAATACACTTTAAATGCAGAACTGCAGTGGGGGTAGGTCTTGGACCCTGGCACCAGCCAGGACTGAGCCAGGCTGCTGGCCACCCTGCTAAAAGAATTACTGTCGGGAGTGGGGGGAGGGGAGATGAGTGTAGTCTATAGCATTAAACTACAAGCTTTTGCTAATTGGTTAATCAACTAGACTACTACATCTCTACACCGGACCCTTCTTTTCTCCCTCCCTGCCCCGGAGCTGTGGCACCCCAGGGACTCCCCAGAGCAGAGGCACTCCTGGGCAGCTAAGATTTAGTCTAGGGTATTTATAATAAAGGTCATGGACAAGTCACAGACTTGTGAACTTTTGTTATTGCCTGTGACCAGTCCATGACTTTCACTAAAAATACCAATGACTAAATCATAGTCTTAGGTATCAGTACTCACTGTGCAACTCAACTACACTGAATGCTTTTGCTTCAGCATCACATTTCATGAATCACATCCAAGGTTATTTTGCTCCTTCCCAATTACAAGGATTTATTTTTCTTTTATTCCTTAGATAATACTGTGACCAAGAGGGAATTTGCAGTACTATTTTGATGAAGGAGATGCACAGAAATGACTTACTTGCCTAGGAATTGGTACCCAGCAGATACAAAAACAAACAAAAAAAGAAGGTTAAAAACAAACAAAAGGAAGTTTTCCCTCATGCAGCGCACAGTCAACCTGTGGAACTCCTTGCCAGAGGATGTTGTGAAGACCAAGACTTATATGGGGTTCAAAAATAACTTAATAAATTCATGGAGGGTAGGTCCATCAATATTTATTAGCCAAAATGGGTTGGAATGGTATTCCTAGCCTCTGTTTGTCAGGGGCTGGAAATGGATGATAGGAGAGGGATCACTTGTTGATTTCCTGTTCTGTTCACTCCCTGTGAAGCATCTGGCATTGGCCACAGTCGGAAGACAGGCTACTGGGCTAGATGGACCTTTGGTCTGACCCAGTATGGCTATTCTTATGTTCTGATGTACAAAAGAGTTAAAAAGCTGCTCTTGAGGCATGGCAGAATATGTGAGGCATAAGTGTCATGTAGCTGAAGTGGCTGGAGCAGTAAGACTGGGTCACTGAAGGACTGTCTGAACTCAACCATGTCAGTGAAGGATCCAGAAAGACAAGGGGAATCCTATGGACTGAACAACTGACACCTAATAACAGAAAATTTCAACAGGCCAAACTTGCAAACTCTGTAGGGATGCTGCAGGAGAACAATGAATTGAAGATGTCAGAGGACTTTGGTAAGCGGTGACCTTTGGTTAGACACAGAAGCTGTCACCTGGGTCTGAGAGAGAGTGATGGTGCATGCCGGAATGGATCCCACTGCAGTCTGACTGTTTAGAGCCCTGACACCTGATATCTCTTTTGAACTTTTGCTTCTTTCTCTCTGGTAACTTAAGCACTGCCAATGCTGTAGTCCACTGGACTAAGTCCAACGAAAGCCCTGACTGAGGCTCAGGCTGTAACCCATCTTTGGTGATAAATCTCTTGGACTCAAGTTTACTTCCAGGTCCTAGGATGCTAACAGAGTGGAGGATCAAGTGAAAGCCAAGGTGAGACTCAAGATTTGAGCCTGCAAGGTTTGAGCCCTATCCCTTTGCAGTATAGATACATCTCCCATGGATTTGAGTCCTGGGAGTCTGCCAGAAGTATCCCACAATGCTGTGGGCTAACTTTCTTGGGAGAGAGAGGACAAAGGATTACCAATACACTGCAGGGAAACAGAAGCACCCTCCATGGTCAGGGAGTGCAGCCAGATTTTGATTAATGTCTGGTGCAAGGCCAGCTAAAGAATTGATTTTAGTAAGAGAACCAGCAGGAATGATCATGCACAACAGTGAAGAAGACAATGTTGGAAATTTACTAGGCTGATGACTAGTGCAGGGAATGGATTAAATAATTCAAGGCTGAGTATCAGAAAACCAAGAACCAGAACCACACTTCTGGCAACTCACCAACACCATGCCCATTTTATGACATGGTGCCAGGAACTCTACCAAGAACTGACCCGGTGCTGAACAATAGGACCAGCAGGTTGCCAGTCTAGCTAACAGCCAGCATGGGAAACAATGGTAGCCAGCAGCAGACAATGAATGAGGTAAATGAAGTAACTCTGCTGATGAAAACAGCCCTAGAGGAGACTTTGCCTCAGAAGTGTCTGTAGCACACCCTGGTGTACTACTTGAAGGAGCTTTTTGATGCATATTTGGAGGAACAGCTCACTGTGACACAAGCAGCAGACATGGAAGAGGGAGAAGCTGCCCTGTACCTTGACAGGTTTCTGACTCCATTTCTGAGTTTAATAATAGGAACAGGAGGGATTTTCATGCTACAGTCCAATGCAAAAGATCTTATAAACCTAAGACAGCAGTATGTATTTGCTAACAGATGCCAGGAAATGCAAACAGTTCAACAAGCATGTAATAGTGCATTATTTTACTGTCAAAATGCATGTTTTTGCTACTAGATTCCAGTTTGTTAAAATAAAATTGGTGAATGGAATAAAATGGAGAATGGTGGGCCAGAGGACATGCAATAGTGGGGGGGGGGGGGAGAGAAGGGGTGTCATTATACAGAGTTTCACAATTTGCACTTGTTTATGCACTTTGGTCTTGGTTATGTTTAAAGCTTTTGGAGTTGGTATGTTTTGATGTGCGAATGGCAGCTAGCCTGACAGGCAATGGTTTTATATTGTATTATTGTATTATTTGTTCCAATAAACAAGTAAAAATAAAGATTTTTATTTTATTAAGAAATATTACTGTCATCATTGTAACACATCATATAGTGTGTATTTCAGATAAAAAAGTAAATACATGATCATGGAAAATTGGGAAGCTATATACAAAATCGATGTCTCAATACAGCTGTATATATCAATCAAAACATCAATTATTGATGTCAGTCAATAATGTTTCCACCACCTACTACTTGTTTCATAAGCGGCCATGTCATTCATAAGTACAACACACGACAATCAATCTCCAATTCTCCCCCTCCCCTGCAAGGAATCAATGCCCCCTCCCAAACACACACATTCAGAAAGCTACTATTCTCCCTCTTCCATTGGCCCATGCAAGTTCATAAGTTGGGCAAACAAAGCATTCCTGATTTCTGTTGCCTGGGGGACATCCAGCTCCAGCTGTGGAAAGGTGCACTTTCCCTTCACTAACAGGGCCATTCAAGGGGAAATGGCTCAGTTTTGGCTTCACAAAGATTGCAAAAAGCGCACAGTACTGCAGAGAGCATTAATGACCCTGGAATCCAAATGGGTCTGTAACATCGCCAGTAGGATTTCAATCTGCCAAATTCACATTCAACTACCATTGTATAGCTGCTGAGAGTGTAATTAATTCTTCTTTGCCAGGGCCTTGGAGGTCAGGGTACAGTTTCAGAAGCCCAGGCAAGAAGGTACATGTGATCACTCAGAGTAACAGTAGGGACAGTAACTCCATTTACGACAAGGTCACGTGATGGGAATAGTGTCCCAGCCAGTCCATGAATGTAGACATCTGATTGGCAGAAAACCTTGGCATCATGAACTTTTCCAGTGCACACAACCTCAATGTTCATAAATTGGCCTCTTAGCTCCGCAAGGGCTTGCCTAAGTATGGAGTAAACACTGTGGTTTATGTACTCATGTGCTCCTTGAGGAAGCCAAACTATGGACTCACGAGTCCCACTTATTGGCCCCAGAGCATTTTGGAAATCCTATTTGCTCAGCAATTATTTCAGGAATATTTTTATGGTCTGCCACCTTGGGGCAAACCACATACCTGACTGCCCCAGAAATCTCCACCACCACTTTACCCACAGTCAGCTTTCCAAAAACCAAACTGTCTGGCAATGGGCCTGTAGAAGTCCGGGGTAGCCAGTTTCCAGATGGATATGATGGATATAGCAGTCTGCTTCTGGACTAGCATGGTCGCCTTCATACTGTGTCCTTACACTGCAGGATTGGAGCAAGCTGTTCGCAAAGCTCCAGAAATGTACTTTTCTTCATAGATAGGTCTTGGACCCATCACTGGTCATTATAGGTCTGCCTGGGGCCCTGCTACAGGAGCACCAGTTCATACAGAAGAGCATCATCTGCTATACCAAGTTTCATAAGCACCATCAGCCGTTCTGAGTCTTCAATGTCCGTCTCTTACTCCTCTTCTTCCTACTTCACCATTAGCTCTGTCAGTCAGATGCCTTTGGTGGGCCAGAGGACACAACCAATCTGCTGGACACAACCAGCATCTCATAGAAGTTCTGCTTGTCTTCTGAAAGTGTGAAGGCTCAAGCAAGAGAAGTTTTTGAAATCGTGACTCCTCAGTGTTGCTGGCTTCAGCTGCTGGAAGTATGCAGACCTAAATGTGCGTTGGCAGTCCAGTCAAACTTCTTGCAATGTGTAACATGGATAGTCAAGTTTTCACATTCTGCATTATGAACAAAGGGCTAACTCAAACACATTTCAGGAGGGTGCTAGAATGTCTCAGGACTGGCTGGCTGGAGTCAAGTCTGTGTATTTCACTGTGAATACCAGAATCCTAGGTTTGGGATCAGGTAAAAAAATTCTTACCTTGGGGTTCGCAATAAATGTAGATGCTCAAATTCTGGATTTTCAAAGCCAGGGCTTGCTGACTCACATTGTACCAACCTTGGGTTTACACTGAAGTGTATACATACCCTAATAAACTCAGTCTCTGTTTTGAAAGGCTGTCTGATATCACTGCATGTATGTGATCAGACACATACATCTCTGAAGAGGGCAAAAAGTCTCTGGAAAGGAATCTACCTCAATTGAGCTGGTTGGGCAGAGCTCATGGTATCAAACAGAAGCATAGAAGCCCAGATGCTGTGTCTTGAAGTGTTGCAGCTGTATGGTCTACCCTTAAGTTTTCAAAATCATCTGAGAGTGAAGAGGTGAAGTGGGCATTTTTGCTTTATTACCATAAGCTGTTGGGAGACCTGCTTGTATCCAGGGTAATTCAAGCGAAGTCTACATTAGGCCAGAAAGTTTTCTTAAGGTAACGCAACTCCAAATATGAGGATAGCGTAACTGGAGTCGATGTATCTTAAGTTGAATTTCTGCACTATCCCCATTGCAGGTGGTCTACAGGAGAAACTTTTCCATTGACTTCTCTTAATCTTTGTGACCCCATGTATCAGAGTTGACAGGGGTGCAATCAGTGGTCAATTTAGTGGCTCCTTACTTGACAAGCTACATTGAACCTTGAAAGATCAATCTCTGGAGCATCAATCTCAAGGCAAGTGTAGACCGGGCCTCAGAGCAATTTCAGGACCATTCTAAATTATGCCAGCTTGTAATGGATCCCAACAAACCATTGTATTGACCACAAATCATTGGAATGAAGGGCATTCCGGCTATACCTCTTTCCTGACATCTTTTAGTTGCCCATTTTAAACAATTCCATAGCCTCTTATGCACTGCTAGAGGAGTACAAAGAACATGTAGTATGGGAGGAAAGCTGGGCTATGGCTCCTACAGCAAATCTTCTGATACTGTATATATTTAATTATTTTCATGTCTAATTAAACTGCATACAAAGACAGAGAAATGGATATTTTGAGGGTTACTCTGAGTACTCTTAACAAAAGTGCTAGTAAATTTCCAAACCATGAACAACACAATTATATTTTGCATTTCATTTTCCCTGCTTTGCTTAAAAAGGAAATAAAAATATGAATATTCATATACACATTTTAACACACATTTATCATATAAAGCACCCATCATGCAGTAACTAAGCACTGCACAGTAAAATCAGTGTCAAACATTATAACCATAATTTGTAAAAATCAATATAGAATCAAATGATTACATGTGGAAATACTACGTGATTTTTTCAATGTTCTCAGTATGTAGTCAGACAAACACAGCTATATTTCTGTGTTTGTACAACAGAGTCCCGGGCATGATTAGGCACTATTGTAATATAAATAATAAATAGTATTTGTATGTACAGGTATCCAGAGATACTATTTGTTTACTCAGATATTAATTTAGCAACATTGTGCTTAATCTAAATCACTGCAAAGGCCAGGCTCCTCCAACATTCTCTGAAGGTCCAAACCTGAACCAGACTTTACTCATCAAAACTACAAGGGAGTGGTGGCAGGCTGGTGAGAAAGGTGAAAGGAATCCTCAATCTTAAACCAGAAACTATTTCAGGGCATCCACCCAGCTAGGCCATGTTCAGCTATTCATAGGTATGGATGGAGAGTGGTACACATTACCTATTACTCCCTGCAGTACACATTTTAACTAAGTGAAAGTGTGCTATATGCAGACCTGCAAGCCACAACCTTTGACATACTCATGACCTACCCTGTGGTTAGCTGCCCAGCTCCAAATGTGCAGATTACTGCAGCACCTGCCAGGAAGCAGAATTACTCCGCATGGTCTCTTCTCTGTTTATTCCCACACTTAACCCCTCCACCACAGCAGACATTCAGCTTTTTAGTACTTTTGGCTCTTGCGTGCCTGTGAGAAGATGCGCTATTCCCCAGGGCCAGCCCACAACATTTTGGCACCTGCGGCGGGGAGCTCAAATGGCGCCTCCATGCCCCCTCGCTTGGGCCAAAACTTTGAAAAGTCTCAGTTCCTTTTCTACTCCTTTCATGGTACTGCTCTGCTACCTACCCCAATGAAGGAGAACTAACAACTTCATATGCCTTGTTCACCAGCAGCAGACACAATTTTCTACATTCTGGGTCCTAGTGGCGACCCCCTCCCCCCAAGTCTGGCACCTAAAGCAGCCGTCTCAGTTCACTTCATGGTAAGGCCAGCCCTGCTGTTCCCAAACTGCTCTCGCATAATCCTAACATAGTGTACAGTACAAATTTGCCCTTTCCCAGAGTTTAGTTTGATCAGAAATTAACAAAACAAAGTTCATCTTAAACCTTCTCCTGGGCTTAGCTATTCCTAAGCACTCCGACTTTAGGACTGTTGAAACCCACAACCTAAATTTTCTCACTGGCTTAGATTCCTACCTTTCTTATACCCATGTGGATAACAAGCCAGCTGGTTCAGTGAGTCCAAACAAAAACAAAAACAAAAACAAAAACGACCCAACAACAACAAACCTAACATTATATGGTAAAATATACCATGTGTAGAAAGGTTCTAGCTATTAAGTGTCTGACTTTGATGAGCTTTGCAGTCACTCTAAGAATGAAAAAAAAATATTATGAAATAATTTCCATACTATAGACCCAATTCTGAAAGGTGCGGAGCATCTTCAGTGTCTACTGACTTCAATGGGAGCTGAGGGTGTTCAGCAACTCAGAAAAAGAACTCTGCATCTTGCAGGATTACACACTGTATTACTGAACAACAAAGAAGTCTGAACACACAAAAAGCATTAAAGCATTTTGGTTATGTCAGAAATTAAAGGCAAGAGAATTGATCTGTAGTAAAATGCCTTAATGCCCTTCAAAATATGTGGGTATGCTTCCCTAAAATATTTGTGCTGACCTGCTTGAGAAAACATAGCATTTTAATTTTGTGATTGTCTTTCCTTTTTTATTACTGTAATGCTATTCTAAATTTTATTTGTATGCGTGAATGTCATTATTACTAATGGAATATTTGAATACAGGTCAATTACATAAGGAAAATCTATCATAACTAAAGAGATTTGAATCAATTATTTGAATGTTTACAATCTATTCAAGAGCTTTTGTCTTTCCCTCCCCACACATGCACTTTTTAAGCATATAATTCTAATTGTTATTGCCATTCTCATGTGACTATTCTCAACCACTATACCCAATACATAAAAGTCTTGCTGTTGCATGTGGCTCAGGGAGAAATATGTTTTTGTTCATAAAGTCTGTCTTCAAATAAATGCCTATCCACTCATGCATAAAAAGAAATCCATGATAAGTCCAAGCTAAAAATAATTACCACTTCCCCCTCAACATTTTAGCACCAGGACAGGTTACTTTCATAGCAGTCTTAAAAAGAAAATCCAACACATGCCAGCTGACAATTGCAAACTAATCCCTTGCCTGCTTTCTATTTCTTTTTATGAACTGCAAAGCAAGGTCCACAGACAGCCTCTGATGCATCTCAGGTCCAGTACATGCTTTTCAAACCTAATCAAGGGGGTATAAAAATGTATATAAAAAGATGAAAGTGCCTTTGCCGTTATACATATGGCAAAAAAAAAAAAAAAAACCCCACACACCACCCCCACACCACACAGGGAAAGGCTGAAAAAGAAGTGAGATGTTTCATAGGGGAAGGTTAAGTCTGATGCTAATGCTCATTTAAAATGGTGACAGTCTGGAGTAGTGAAGCCTTGCTGGGCTGCTTTAATTTCTCCCTGGAATAGCTCTCTCCCAACCTTCTGCAGCACATCAAAGTCTCTGGAGCTCAATTAAAATTGGATTATACTGAAATGCTCTATCTATGGGACTGTATGCTCACTAACACTTTTCTCTCAGTAATACTCCAGATGACAGTTGCCCATCCCAATTTAAACAGTTGTCATAGAGACCATGAACTAAAGCAGCAGTAACTAATGATACAAAGGAAAGGTAAGTAGTAGGATTTCTGTGAATGAAGGGCTTGGTTTTCAGCAGCACTGTTTACAACATAAATGGCTAAATACATCAAATATAAAAGGCTGTAAAGGCTCCAAACAGAGAAGCAAAGTAAAAGAAACAGCACAGATTTTCATTTGTTTTCCCCACAATAACTAGACAAGTGTCTAGCATGTGAACATGTTTTAACTACTTAAAATATCCTGAATTAAATGTCTCTCCCTAAGAAAAGCAGGAATCAGCAGGTATGGTTGTAGACTAACTATAAACAATGGTCTATAAATTAAAGATGTCAATAGCTACATTTTAACTACAGGTTAAAGAATAATTACCAGGTAAAGTATTTAGGTTTCTGCAGTAATAGATTATAAAAGATTATTTGTTTTTTAAGAAGTACAAAGACTTTATTTCAATGACTCAGTATAAAATTGGTAAACCTTTGATACAAATATCTGAAAATTGTAAACACAGTCTGAATCCATTTAATTGTTAGTAACATACAAAATACAGCAACTACTTCAAATTACAGATCACAAAACAATGAAAACCAATTAGAAAGATAATATAGTTGAATTTTATTACCTTCTATCAAAGCCTGTCAATGCCAGTAAACTCTGGTATCTTCCAAAAAGCAAAATAATGAAGACGGTTTACATTTCTGGCAGCACCAGAAAGCAATGTATTTAACAGAGTAGGTTGCTAGTAATTATACTGTTTTCTCATGTATATGGCATGTTTCTGGCACTATAAAAGCCTTAACCTTTCCTGTAATTAGTTTATTGAGAGTCCCAAGGTTGGTTTTTTTTCTTCCATTGTTGTTGATTGCCATGGAAATGAACAATTATTGGTATTTTTCTGTATTGCTCTATTTTTCTTTCAAGCCTTCAGTAAGTAAGCTTTTTGCTCTCTTGGGAAGACAGTGTTAGGATTTTGAAGCAGCAACAAGGCAGAGTGCAAAGAGTGCAGGCCAAAGGGGACAAAAACAAAAAAATGTCAGAAAATATAAAACCTGTGCAGATCAAAATTTGTCAAAACAAGGCCTTAGTTTAAACCAACAAGAAGGGCCTCTTCAGCTTGGGCCTTGACAAACCGTGGCCTTTTTATTTTATTTTATTTTTATTATTATTTTTAGACCAGCTGCAGAAAACACCATCTAATGAACCTGTCTGGAGCTGCTGTCCCCATCCTGTCAGGCATGTCAGAAAATGACAAGCACTGGGGACAGGCCGCCGCCAGTCACAGACAGGCCTGCCAGCTGGAGAGTTCAGCCCCAATCTAATCACACCACCAGAAAATAACTTTCACGCTTTCAGCCTGACAAGATGGGCTCAAAAAAAAAATTAGGCTAGAAATAATGCTTTTTGTTTCAATTACATACCTTTTCCCACAAAGAAATTAAACAGAAGATACTAAAACAAGTATATATATATATATATATATATGTTGTTATACTAGAACCAGCTAGCTTTCATACTGGTTCATATTAATGGAACTGTATGTTCAGATCTTTGTTAAAAATGAAAGCACAGGTACAAAATTTAACCATAACTATCACACAAGAAGTCAAAATAAGACCATATAGACCCTATACATTCAATTGCCTCACCGTCTCCCTACATGCACACATGCACGTACATGTGATGTCACTAGTGAAGCTCAAGTTTTGAAAATCTGAGACTACTCATATTTTTATCATTTCACTTTCTACAAATAACATTTCTCCAGAAGAAAGGCATGCTTTCTTGAATGGGGTCTTGATTATATTGCCACTGCCAGTTTACACTCTGGGATGCAAATGCCCACAATGCCACTGAGTCACAACATTCTTGAAAATAATGAGTGGATGTGCTATTTAAACTCCCCAAGTGGAACTGAACATTTACATCTAATAGTAAAAATGGGAGTAGAGTCCCTATGCTGAACATTCTCAGTTCTTTCCCACTCATTCAAATACTCTGAAGAACTGAGGTATGAAGATAGGGAATATCTCTTTTAGGCAATATACTCAAAGAAACATAGTTACAGGTAAGTAACATTTTTTCTATTTCAAAAATTGCCTCTACTGATCACCACTTGGAAGGATTAATGAGCACTACATCCCCAAAGAAGGAGAGCTGACAAATATTAATTTAATAAAAATTACAAACATGTTTTCCACAAACAAACCTTAGAAATAAAGAGTCTAGGGCCTTAAACTGGATGTACAGATTGACATGTAGCCATCTCTATTCAAATCTCTACTCAAGACACATTGCAGACATGCAGAAGCTTGTCTTGGAGCTGAAGAAGCTGGGGTCTCAAAGAAAGGGACTAGTTAAAAAGCAACAGATCCATATACAATAACAATCTATTTAGAAAATGTGAGAATGATCCCATCCCTCAACAGTAACTTTATACTCATTTAACTTCTAATTCTATACATTTTAACATTTTCAATTTAGCAAGTTGGTTACATGGGTTTGAGAAGAGAACTGAGAGGAATTCACTGGTTCAAATGAAACTCAATAACTACATTAGAAAAACTGAGTGAGATGGTAGGCCCTCACTGCCTTTCATGTAGGGAGGAAAGAGAAAAATGCTGCCTTTAAAACCTGTGACTCAGATTGTCCTTCAGACAAGTAATCTGAATAATTCCTGCATGACATCAATCTCCAAAAAGATGGAACACCAAAAGAGCCAACTCAGACCATCCTCTATTTTTCTCATGAGAAAAACCTTAGTAAGAGATGTCATTTGGTAAACTTGAGTGTGAGGTGGTTTGCCTTTCTTCTTCTCAGGAATATAAGATCAGAGTGCCTGTGCTTTTTAAATTGCTATGACTTTATCTGACCAGTTTTGCTATTCAGATCTTTTGGGTATGCCCATTCAGTTCTGTTACTGATCGTCTAGATTTGTTGTCTCAGAATCATAGTAAGATTTCTATTGAGTCATGAGGCATGTTCATTCAGCAGCTTGGATTCTTGAACTTCTGAGGTATGGGTGAAGAGTGGTCTTCAGAGATACAGCAGAACCTTCTTCAGATATACAAACTGTCAAGAAGAAAGTCTTATACATTAGTGCAGGACATTGTCAGACTTGTCTTCAAATGAAAATATTTGCCATTTCTACTTGGTTTCCTATAATTTTGAACCATCTCCTTTATTTAAGAGGGAAATGTGTAGAGTCAGATGCTATCAGTGCATATATGGCAGCTGATTCTATATTGATCTACCTTTCTTGAGTCATATTTTTTGTTTGAGGAGTTAAAGCATGTATCAATAGAATCATAGGATTGGAAGAGACCTCAGGAGGTCATCATGACTTGCCTCTAATTTATTACTCTCTGCTCCAACCTGATTTCTAAATTTAGGTTTAAGAAGATTATTAAAGCCTTTGTTTCAGTCCAGGAAACAAAAGTGTTAAAGGTAGCAAGCTTTAAAAGTCGTCTTTCTGCTACCTAGATCATCAATTAAGAAAGTAAGTGAACTGCAGGCTCTGATGGCTAATCCTTGCCTTTCATTATTTTATGGATATGACTGTCCTCAGAGTGTAGGTGATACTTACTCTTCCAATAAAACCTATAAAAACCTTTAAGACTGATACAGGAGAACAAGCATGGAACCCCAAAGTCTGAGATTTCTCTTCCAAAGGGGACAAAACTCTGCTGTACCAGGAAGCCACAGGCAGGCAAAGTAAAAACTCAAATGGGAATGGTTATCCTCAACTTAAAATATGAGGTACTGTCTAGATGGAACTGTGGAATGACATTTCCTTTTGGGTGAAAGTGCCAACCACATCTGAGAACTCAGAGAAGGGACAACAGACATTTTTCAATATCTGGATGAATAAAGTCAGTTTCTGAAGATCCATATTGAGAAAAAAAACTTCCTTTTGGAGATTAGGAAGTAAATAAAGCAGAAAGCTAGATACTTTAAAGGAACTACTGTTATATCACAACAAGTTGACAAGAAGAGCAGCTAAAAAGTTGTCCACTTAATTTTCTGGAGATAAAATGATGCCAGAGTAGACAGTATAACATAGAATCCAGATGACCTGCTGGACATGTTGTCTGGTGCAGCTTAACATGCTGAGGGCTAGTAAAAATAGGTCGAGTGAAAAACTGACATATATACGGGATATTGCCCTTGTCTGTGTGGGGTAATAATGTTACTTCACCTCAGTATTTAATCACTGATGAAATGCATTCAACGCTGAGGTAGAACTCAGCAGCTGCTGGACAGTGCATTCCACCACTACACAACAGTGTGGGTCACAAAGTAATAAAGACCATAATATTCTCTTGAAAAGGCAGAGTCTTAAGTAGGAAGAGTATAATTACTAAAACTGGAATTCAGTCAGAACAACAGAACTAACACCTCTGTAGTTGTGAAGGGTACCATGAGAACTTTAATGTCCGTCACAGTGCTTAGAATATCAGATGGGACATAAAAAGGCAGTGGTTTGAAATAGCATTAATAGACATAATATATTTTTCCAGTACACAGTATTTTTATCTAAAACGTCCATGTACTGTTTTGTCATTAGCTTCCATGTTGCTGCATTATGGTGGCATTATTTAATTCATTTCATTCATCTAGAAGAAAAGAGAGCTCTGGCCTTCTGACCCCAATTTTCACTTAAAGAAACAAATTTCTTTTTTGCAAACTAACTCAATTTTTCTCCTGTCAACCTTTAGCCTCACTTTAAAATATTAACCTTTTTCTACCATGGTAAGCACTCAAGTTTCTACTATCCAAATTTAATGTTAATCACTAGTTTTTATTTTTGATAATGTTATTTTCAACTTCAGCTACCTCTTTCAAACACTCTGAAGTAATTTAAAAATACAAGTATCCTTTTGGAACTGAGGGAATATTTTGCCATTTTTGTACACACTTAATATATGTAAATCTAATTTAATGAATATTATTTCTTTTGGGCTTTATTGCCTTATTATATTTTGTACTCCAGAAAGTAAGCTAGAAGATATGCCATTGATACGAAAGAGGAAAACAGGCAAGCAGAGTCAAAGACTGAGCACATATTTCCAAATGGATTGTTCTGCAATGAAAACAACTCAAGAGTCTGGGAAAACCACATCCTCACTTTCTTGCCCTTATGCCCGCACTCATTAGCCAAAATAAGCAGAGAGCTGTATATATGGGAGCAGGATCAGCTGGTGGAAGGCTGAAGAGGTAAAGTAGCCATTAAATCAGTGAGCAAGATTTCTTCTCACTCTTTTCCTGGTACTGCCCTACTGATTCATTGGATGAGCATAAGCAGTGTAACTAAGAGAGGAATTCAGCCAATCTTATTGCTATGCATAAATTATTATATCTGTGCTCATTTAAGACATAGGTAACAGATATAATGGCTGTTTTCTCTAAATGTCTCACAAGTGAACATCTCCTTAATATATCGTATCAATCACTGCAAATATTAGTGCTGATTTAGGCTTTGACTCTCTTGGCACTCTTAAATCACACTGACTTTGGTGAAAGGAGAAGTACCTTTCAGGGTCTATTCTGAATAAAACTAACAGGAACACTTTGATTTGGAGAAAATGGCAAGTGCTAGAAATATGAGAGAGGCAATTTTGTTTTGCTTTTTGACAATGCAGAGAGAACTACTGATTGACTCCAAAAGGCAGCAATATGCAAATTTCTATTTATTAGCTCTAGTTTTTTTACCCTTGAAAGCCAACCGTTAACATACATCTTGAAAATTATAGCCCATGATCAAAAAGGCAACCTAATAATTTATGAAATAGCTAACTGAGTCAAAATGGAGACCCACTGTTTGGACAGCTTAATCTTCCAATGTATGTGTACAAATGAAAAACACATGTGCCACAACAATGATCTGTAATGCATTTACCAAGAAAAGGAAAAAACAGTGAGGAGCCCTGTGGCATCTTAAAGATTAACAGATTTATTTGGGCATAACCTTTCATGTGTAAAAACCACTTCGTCAGATACATGGAGTGGAGAGAGCATGGGATACATCTCTATGTACCAGCATATCAAACGAAGGGAGCTACTTATCAAGTGAGGGACCAGTATTAAGGAGGCCAATTCAGTCAGGGTGGATATGGCTCACTCCCACCAGTTGATAGGAAAAGTATGAATATCAAGAGAAGGGAAACTGCCTTTGTAGTGAGATAACCATTCTAAGTCCTTACTCAGTCCTAATTTGATCATGTTATATTTGCAAATGAACTGCAGCTCTACTGTTTCCCTTTGTTGTCTTGTTGTGAAGGGACGCTTTTTTTTTGGCATAATGATAGCTACTTTTAAATCTGTTACTGTAACAAAGTTAAAGGCAGTTATATACTACAAAAGATGCGTGTGTGTGTGCGCGTGTGTGTGTGTGTGTGCGCGTGTGTGTGTGTGTCCCATCCTCTCTGATTTATACTCTATGCATCTGACAAAGTGGTTTTTATCCACAAAAGCTTATGTCCAAATAAATAAATCTGTAAGTTTTTTAATTGCCACAGGACTCCTAGTTTTTGTGTTTGTTTGGGTTTTTTTGCACATATAGACTAACACAGCTACACCTCTAGAGACAGGAAAAGTGGCAAACTATAATTTTAAAAAGAAATGACAAAAAAAGAGTAAGTATTTTTAGAAAATGTCAAAAAAAAATGTTTGCCATTACAGCTGCTTAAATAAATAGTAAAAAATGCAGGAGTGAATTTAAAAAAAGTTTAATGAAAAATGTTGTCGTTTTGTGCGTGTGCTTTTAACCAGCTCAAGTAACAAACCTGGAAATTCTGTTGAATCTTTTGTCAAATTTAGGGATATTTTTCATCACAAATTGAATCTTTGAAGGTAAAATTCATTCAAACTCATGGTTTATTTGTAATCTTTCTTAATGGTCTTGAGGAAGACAACATTCCCTGGATAGTTTCTAAACTTTTATGTTTTTGTCACAAGATCCCATACATAGTGAACTTTCTGCAGCAACAAAGGCAAGTAAATAAACCTACATGAATGTAAATAATACCCTTACACTCATTATAAATGAAAACAATACTTCTCATTCTGTAAACATCATTGGGAATTCTTGTGCATGAGCTGTATTTTGACAGAAAGCTGAAATAACCCATATGTTGATTGGGATGGGATAGCGATGTTCCTCTCATGGGAAAAATTATGAAGTGAAACATCCGCAATATACACACATTCTACTTTAAAAAAATAACACAAAATGTGAAAACTGAAATAAGACTAAGAGAAACCTGGCAGCAGTATGATTGTGAAAAGGCTTTTGAAGTCAAATTCAATGGAAGGAAATGACAGGTATGGCAGACAATCAATATGCCCAAGATGTGCAGCTAAAGGGTTTGTATTCACAAAAAATGGGAACATTTTCTGTAATGAGTGACAACTGCTTGAATTAAAACAATGATACTCAGCTTATGGCTTCAGCTCCTGGGCATCACATATAGTTCTGCTCAAGTTTATGGTTTTGATCAGAATTCCTAGCCTACTTGATTTTTGTCATAAAGAGCCTGATCCAAAGGCCATTTATGCCTGTGGGAGTATTTCCAATGACTTACATAAACTTTGCATTAGACCCAATGAGAAGAGCATTGATTAGAGAAATGATCCCTAACACAAATTATACAAAAGTGTGGAAAACAGCTCTAAGACCCCTGCCTACCTTGCTAAGCAGAGACAAAGAAAATACACCAGCCATTCTGTTCAATAATCTGCTAGGATAGGAGGAGGAAAGGGACAATTTTATAGTATTGCATGGAGACACCAAGAAATCTTAATACAATATCCTGACCAGGCCTCAGTGTTTCTTAAGTGATTTATATCAGATCAAATGCCCGAGTTTACAAATAAAAAGATGAGCTTTTTCTAAAGACATGCAAACTTTACCAGAAATCTTAGGGCTCATCTAGATTACACTAGAGTGTCAAAAGAGGATATGCAAATTCCACGAGAATTTGCATATCTTCTTCCGATCTCTCTTTTGAAAGCAGAGCTTTCAAAAGTGAAAGTAGTTTAGATGTGGCTTTTTTGGCGAACCCCTCTCCCCTTGTTGAAAAGCTGCGTAAACCTCATTTTTTGAGGAAGAGCGGCTTTTCGACAAAGGGGGGAGGGGTTCACCGAAAAAGCCATGTCTAAACTACTTTCACTTTCGAAAGCTCCACTTTCAAAAGTGAGATCGGAAGAAGATATGCAAATTCCCGCGGAATTTGCATATCCTCTTTCAACACTCTAGCATAGTCTAGATGAGCCCTAAAAGTCAACTAGATTCTTTCTTGCTTGCACTTCACCATAAGCAACAGTGACCCAGTTGATGTGCATGATGTGTATCTGTGGTTTGGTTGAAGTGAACAGAATGTACTGTAAATTTGTAGGGACGACAATTGAAGAAAATATTTTTGATGTTTTTTATTTTGTTTGTAAGCTGAGTAAATCTCTCTGTGACTCCAGATCAAAGACTTCAGAGGGTAGCCAAGTTAGTACCCACAAAAGCTCATGATATCATCAACATGTTTTGTTAGTCTTTAAGGTACTACTAAACTATTAGTTGTTTTTTAAGTTTTTCCAGGTCAAAGAGACAAACATGGATGATGCTATCTGTAGGAGGAGGAGGAAAATCCCTTCTTCCCTACCAACTCATGGGCCTGAAGGATTTTCTTTGAAGTTAGACAAATGTGGTTCTGCTGGGTAGTGGGAGAGAGAATGAAGCAGGATTTGGAGAAACGATGCAGCAGGTTCTCACTTTGTGCATGCTCTAGAGTTCACTATGCAGGGATTCTCTGGAAGCCAATGGGGCTGTAGGGTTTTGAGGATGAGGTGAGCTAGGCATTGGGAGTGGCTTGGTGGTAAATCCATTGGCCTCTCTCTTTCCTGAAATGCTGGAGATATCTACTGGCCCCTCTCTTTTCATAAGAGTTATGACTAAGGAGTAAGATTCCTTCCCATCCACTCCCAAGGAGATTTGCTGGGTACAACTAAATATTTAGGATGTGTGGTAGGGAAAAGATTTTGGCGATTTCTACAGTCTAGTCTCCTTGCTAAAACTAGCAGTATTTGTTAGGTGGGATTTGAAGTATTAATAAAAAAAAGCACAGGAGACACATGAATTTGTCTTAAAAAATCTAGCATGCAGCTCCAATTTGAATCTGTTTTTGTTATTCAGCTCCAGCATAAAATGAATTCTTGCTAGGCTGGGAAGAGATGTCTGACTGTGCACTCAGGATGGACAGTTTTCAGCCTTTCAAATATGCAAACAGTATTACAAACTATGAGTAAGTAACTGAACATAAAGCTGAACATAATCTTAACTACTGAACACAAAGAGACAACTTGTCTGGAGGGCCACTTTCTAAAGGAAAGAATTTAGCAGCAAGATGTTTTGATTGATGTCTGAGCATGTGACCTTCTGGACTGCTAAGGAAACTTTAAGTGACTGAATTTGAGCCCTCTGGTCCAGAATGAAGTTATCTGGACCCCATTTGGTTCCTGACTGAACAAAATATAGTCTGCTAGGACTACCTCTTCATAGATTCTTACTAGTTTAATTATATGGAACAGTAATACTGAATATAGTTTTTGCCTAGTCTTTCCAACAGTGTTTGTCTTGTTCAAACATGTCTTCAGTGATATAATGTTAAATGAATCCAAGAGCTATTGTACTTTTCTTTTCAAATTATTTATTTATTAGCGTTTGCCCTAATTGCGGAAACTGTTTCTGAATAACAGCCTGCTGCCTCACCACACCTAAAATCTTTTCCTAAAGTCTCATTCAGTGAATGATCATATGCTGTTGGATGCTGGGCATCACATATTTTGCCCTGATTCCTAGGGTAGATGCTGTACTCTGGATTTGCCTATAGCTGCACATGAACAGAAAGTTATTTGTAAAGGTGCATAACTTGATCAAATCAAAAACAGGTTTCATCAAAGAAACCCCATGAAAGGCACTTTTTTCATCAACATTCTATTCCACTATCAAATTTCAACTTTCCACTTTCAGCAATTCCAGCACTGAAGTTCATTGAAAAATGTCATTTTTTAAAAAATAGGGGGGAAAATACATTTTCATGCCACTCTCCTAATACTCCAAAATATCAGAAAAGGAAGTTATTCAACTTGTGCAGTAACGACGGTTCTTCAAGATGTGTGTCCCCATAGGTGCTCCACTGTTGGTGTTGGGCTCGTCCTGGTACCACAAATCAGAGATTTTTCCAAGCAGTATCTGGTCCAGTTGCACACGCATGGCACGAAGGCACACGCTATTTGCGCCTTTGGAGTTTGCACACGCAGACTGATTCCCCTCCTTTTTCTTCCTGTACGCCCAATTACATGGGATGAATCCAAAGAAGAGGGGAGGAAGGGTTGGTCATGGAGCACCCATGGGGACACATCTCGAAGAAGTGTCCTTACTGCACAAGGTGAGTAACTTCCTTTTCTTCTTTGAGTGATGTTCCTGTGGTTGCTCCACTGTTGGTGACTCTATAGCAGTACCCACAGTGCAGCAGGTGGGCTTTGGATTATGTGACATGCGTGGATGAAAGCACTGCCTCTGCTACAGCAGGACTTGTCTCCATTCGTAAGGATATCACGTAATGTCTCAAAGGTGTAGCTAGATGACCATGTAGCTGCCGCACAGATATCCTTAAGAGGGACTTCCTTGAGAAAGGCAGTTGAAGTAGCCATAGCCCATATAGAATGCACTAACAGGAGTGTAGGAAGGGGTCTGTTTCACAGCAAATAGCATTGTGTGATACATGATGTAATTATTTTGGAAATATGCTGTGAAGACAATGGTGTGCCCCCAGAGCTTTCCGCAAGGGAGAGAAATAGTGTTTGTGATTTATGGAAGGGCCATGTATGGTCCATAAAGAATGCCCTATGGACATCCAGAGTGTGTAATACCATCTCATCAGAAGTATGTGGCTTTGCATGAAAGGTCAGGAGGACATGGGCTCATTAATGTGAAATTCTGAGCAGGGGCAGATGAAGGGGGGCTAGCCGGGCAGCTGCCCAGGGCACCAACCTATGGGGGGTGCCTGGGGCTAGGGGCTGCGTGGCGATCTTAGAGCTGCCATCAGGTGCCGCACATGCAATTGCAACTGTAAGGTGCGCAGCGCACCGGGAGGCGGGGCCATACATGTGGCGTGCACCTGCTGCCCAGGGCGCAGGAATGGCTTGAGCCGACCCTGATTCTAAACATACTTTAGGTAGAAAAGGGGGTGGGGTCAGAGGACCACTCTATATTTATGAACCATGGTAATGATGCAAAAGCAGCGAGGAGTCCTGTGACACCTTATAGACTAATGGTGCCACAGGACTCCTCGCCGCTTTTGCAGATTCAGACTAACACGGCTACCCCTCTGATACTTGACACCATGGTAATGATGCTGTGAGAGCAGTGATTTCACAAATCCGTCTCACCAATGTGATAGCTAGTAGAAACACCGTCTTTGCTGTTAATAGGGCAGCAAGCATGTAGCCAATGGCTCAAACTGAGATCTAGTAAGTGTGTTAAGCACGAGGTCCAGATCCCATGTAGGGGTTAAAGGTTTGCACAGAGGGTTAAGGTTCTGCAGCCCTAAGGAATCTCTTTGCGATAGAGGGGTTCTCGGTATTTGCACATCCTATCGCGGGGTGCAAAGTTGCCAGTGTAGCAAGGTGAACTCAGAGAGGAGAGTAATAGACCTTGGTCTTTCAGATGCATAATGTAATCCAGGATAGTATGAAGAAGAGTGGTAGTCAGTTTTACACCAATGTTGATGCACCACGCTGCAAAGCAGTTCCATTTCTGCAGATAAGTATTGCATGTATTTGTCTTGTACTGTGAATCAGGACACTTCTCACTTGTTGCGTACATCTCTTTTCTGCCTCCGAGAGCCAGAGAGAAGTCACGCTGTTAGGTTAGTGTTTCTGGCTGGGGTGGAGAAGCTTGCCTGCATTCTGTGATAGGCGGTCTCGCCAACTCAGAAGGGGATAAGGAGGCCAACGAGACATCTAATAAAGATAGGGAAACCATGTATGTCTGGCCCAAGTAGGAGCTATAAGGATGAGTAGGATTCTGTCCACCTCAATCTTCCTGACCACTCTCGGTATAAGAGGAATTGGAGAGAATGTGTAACAGAGGTGAGCCTCCCATGTGAGAAGGAAAGCATCTCCCAGAGATCCCAGTCCTACCACCATCCTGGAACAATATTGGGAATACTTGGAGTTCTGGTATGTCCAAAGATGTCTACTGTTGGAAATCCCCATCGATGAAACAGGGCATGCAAGACATCTGTATGAAGTTCCCATTCGTGGTCTGTAGTGAAATGACAGCTTAGAGCATCCAGTTGCGTTGTTGACCCCTAGGAGTATGATGCAGTGAGGCTGATATTGTTGCGGATGCACCAATTCCACAGGCACATTGGCTCTGCACAGAGTGGGCACCACCTTGACGGTTGATATAGAACATGATGACAATGTTGTCTGTGGAGCTGCGAATGTGCTGGAGAAAACATTTGCAAGCATTGCTCACTGTGCAGAGTTCTAGGAGGTTGATGTGCCAGCAGGATTTGAGAGCTGACCATCTGCCCTGGGCAAAGTGATCTTGCATGTGTGCACTCCATCTGAGGAGGGAAGCATCCGTAGTTACTTGGGTAGATGGTTGCACAGGGTAAAATGGGACACCCACAAGGAGGATTAGTCCACCGTTTTAAGGAAGCACAAATGTTCATAGGGAGCATCACATGCTTGAGCAGGTGGTGCTTGGATGGGGTGTAAATTGAAGAAATGGGAGAGGTCATGCAGGTCCTCAACCAAGACCTCAAACCTGTTGCCTGGAGGACTGCTGGTTGGGCACTCAGTTATTAGGGGAGGGTTCCTTGCCCTGGAGTGAGCTTGGTCAAAGGGTCTCTGTTATTGTCTGGCATACATGAAGTCTTTGTGTCCATGGTAGGGTGTATAGCATCTCCTGTGATACGGTGGAGTGTACATTCCTAAAGTACGCAGTGTAGTATGGGAGTCCTTCCTAGAGCGAAGGACTTCATCTGTCCTTACAGCAAAGACATTCTGTTTATCAAATGACAAGTCCTCAGCTTTGGTTTGGAGGTTCTTTGGGACACCTGCCGCTTGTAGCCAAGAGATGCATCTCATAACTACTGATGTTTCTGTCACTCGTGCCATCTGCAAGGTGGTACAAGATGTTGTATACAGTTCCTGGACTATGGATTTGAGGATAGGTCTCATCAGGAAGATGTTGCACGAGCTCAGTCAGCTTGGTGTAATTATCAAAGTCATGATTGGCAAGTAATGCAGTGTAATTCGCTATCTGAAGTTGTAGTGTGGATGAAGAATACATTTTCCTGCCCAATAAGTCCAGACATGTATCATGACTGGATACCTTGTACTGCGCGTTCTTAGACCCTTGGTTTGCAGCATCGACCACCAGAGAGTTGGGTAGTGGGTGGAGGAATAAAAAGTCCAGGCCCTTTGATGGGATGAAATATTTTCTGTCTGCATACTTATTGGTGGGGGTAGATGAGGCTGGTATTTGCCATACACATCTGCCGCCTCCCTAATGGCTTCATCGATAGGGAGGGCAATCTGTTTTTGCGGATGGTTGTAAATTTTTCAAAAGACTGTGCTGTTTTCCTTGTACTTCAAATAGGATGACCTCTTAACTAGTGGCAACCCTCTTAAAGAGATCTTGGAATTGTTTTAAATCGTCAGTGGGTAATGTACTGTCTGGGATGACCACCTCATCTGGTGATGAAGATAACTTATTGGCTGGGGAGGTTCCCAGTTGGTCATGATTGACATCATCAATGATCTGTCCTCCTTTAGTTTCCAAATCTTCTGTTAGAGGAGGGGCACTATGTGAGTGAGAGGGTGGCTGGGATCTGTGGCCAGGTATTGATGGTGGCAGCAAGCGATGTCTGGATGGTACCCTGTGCTTATATGGAGACCACCGTGATGGGTAATGTGGGTGGTAGGACCACACTGGGTACCAAAGAGGATGTGTGTGTGTGTGTGGGGGGGGGGGG